>JAIGNY010004451.1:0-242500 GCA_020152595.1 Chiridota heheva
AATGAAGCCCTGCCATGTTTAAGATAAAAAAATATTAATAGATTACAATAAAATGTTATTTATTTCTTTTTGTTGTCTTCTTTTAGTCATGGACGAGAAATCTACATAGACAAAGCGCAAAATGACGCAACGAAAAGCCGAGACACAATTAATACATTTGAAATTAAGAAAAGTTCTTTTTCTAAGAAACAATTTTCTGGTACTGAAGACAAGGAAATATCCAGTACCCGAAAAGCTGATACATGCAGTACCCGAGAAGCGGAAACATGCAGTAACCGAGAAGCTAAAACATGCAGTAACCGAGAAGCTAAAACATGCAGTACCCGAGAAGCTGAAACATGCAGCACCCGAGAAGCTGATACATGCAGTACCCGAGAAGCTGAAACATGCAGTACCCGAGAAGCTGATACATGCAGTACCAGAGAAGCTGAAACATGCAGTACCCGAGAAGCTGATACATGCAGTACCCGAGAAGCTGAAACATGCAGTACCCGAGAAGCGGAAACATGCAGTACCCGAGAAGCGGAAACATGCAGTACCCGAGAAGCGGAAACATGCAGTACCCGGGAAGCTGGAACATGCAGTATCCGAGAAGCTGTAACATGCAGTACCCGAGAAGCTGTAACATGCAGTACCCAAGAAGCTGACTTAAGGCAGATAGAACCAGGGGCGCGCAGCATTAAACCACAAGATGTGGCAGCTTACTGGGGTCCAGCAAAACCAAAGAAGAGATATCGCCGGTCTACAGAGGTTGCTTTCAAGTCAAAGTTGAAGAAAGATAAACTTGTTAAAGCTGAGAAGAAAACTTGTATCGTTTATTTATACGAAGACACTAGCTGACTAGCAGTATGAATCAGCGTGTTGAATTTCGGAAGACTTAAATTTTGATCATTGATTTGATTTTTTATTGTCTTATATTGAACTTTTATATAAAATTTGAAATCCAGATGAAATTACACAAACAAATATTACATGAGAGAAGATCATCAAATGAATTATTTTTGATATACATTTTTGATATGACCCATTGAGTACAACAATTGAATATGATGAAAGAAAATTTAGAAACATTGTCATATTTTTACTTACAATCTTAGCAAGATAACACAATCTTAAGAATAAGAATGCAAGAATCCCTTTGCTGACAAAATCAAAGAAAAGGTCAATAATACATTTTGTTATTGAAAGCATTTTTATGTCAATTCACTTTTCTACCCATACGCATTTTGAAACTGAAGTATCGGATCAAAGTAATATCATGTAATATCATTTTTACTAATGAAATATTTTGACGGGAAAATTATTTTTACTCATTTAGCGTACATCGTTTGGAAGTCTAAAGACTAAATATGCAAAATCAAGACTAAATATCAAGCTGTCAAGACTAAATATCAAGACTAAATATCAAGACTAAATATCAAGACAAAATATCAAGACTAATTTCAAGACTAAATATCAAACTCAATTTCAAATGAAACATTAAACTAAATATGCATATTTCTGTCGCCACAGGAGGAGCTCTTGTCCATTTTGTTCTCAAGTAATAACGTGCACTGATGTCCATTTTTTGAGTTATCGGTAAATGGCGACATTCCTTGATTGATATTATAGATGCAGGGGTGCGGAAGGAGCTTCAGATTGGTGGGGCAAGAAGATGATTGTTTGAAAATTCCTGCCATGAGATGTAATCTCCCGGCTTTTGGCACTTAAAAATCCTTCAAGTTGATTAATATTGGGCATTTTTTGAAGAAAACAATCGCTGACAATTACTGTCATATAGGAAACAAGTATGATCGATTAAATTTTGGTGGGACATATGCTCCACCTGCCCACCTTTTCCGGCGCCCTAGAGATGTAAAACCTGGACGAGACGCGGGGTCGTGGAAGAATTCAGTGGGGGAGGGGAGAGGGGGGGGGGTGACTCCAGTTAAGATATTTTCTTTATTTCAGATTTCTAACAGTCTAATGAGGATCTAAAACATGAATAGAGTCTTTGAGTTTAGTAAAGTGATTGATACCTACAAAGGTAAACTATGGAGAATTTGTTCTAAATGTTGGAATTCCTTCAAGTGAGCAGAACAATAATTCCCTTATAAATACGCACATTTCCACATATGTTATATGCTAATCTTCTATGAAAGATTTTTGAGTGGATTTCGATTTATTGTTTTCAAACCGTCAAGAATGACATAGAATACTTTCCTTATAACTTTTAAAAGTTCATCCTCTGCCCGTCCGCCCCTCTTAAATCTATGGCAAGAAGACCCCCCCCCCCTCTCCCCCTCCTCGTTGTCCCCATGTATCCGCAATCCCTGCAGAGGAACATGTATTTACAATAAAATTAGTGAAGTTTAGGATAGGTATTCCTTTGATTGTATTCACATAATTGTGTTTTTCTTATTGTTAAGACGAATGTCCAATTGTGGACGATCTGACGATGGAAACAATACATCCTGCACCGTACATCGTTGGTGCATCGCGTTATTTACTGATAATTATAGTTATTGTAGTTGATTTTCTGAACAGTCCACTTAATAATCCGTTTGCTTCTCATGCAGAAAATTAAACGAGGACTTGTAGAAAAATGTTGATTGCTGAGCACTTGCTGACACACCTAAAAGAAGGAAAATGCGTGATTTGGATTTGACGAAATCGTCTACCAAGTATTGATTATTCATTAAATTTTAGTTGTATTTTAAGTTACCACTTCTGGACAAGAACAGAAAACATTTGAAGCACGCAACCACGAACGGCATCTCGGGCTGCATTTAAAGGAGACATAAAGTCTGGTTTTTTCTTAATTTAATATGATAGAAATGATAATAATAAGTCATTTGGAGAAAGTTTAAATCATAAAAAGCAACTTAGCATATATTTTATCATTTATTCAAACATTAATTATACGTATGCAAACTTACGTTGGAGCGGCCATTAAGTTCATATGCCTTCTAAGAAATAATTCATACAACCAAGTACAAATTAAAATATTAATGTAATTCTTTATACTTTATTTCAAATGTTCATTTCTAAGATATAATTTTTCTTTTCATGAGTCGATGAATTTTTATTTGCATATGAAATTAAAGAGGGCAATCTATGTTTAAACATAAACATGTTTGTGATCATCACAACTGCAGGTTTCACGAATGAAAAGCGCCGCTACAAGTTTGCGTGAGCAGTTTGGAAAATTGGCATTGGAAGTTTTTCCAGAAATGAAATACGAAATAATCTTCCAGGAAAATTTCCAACAATAAAGCCCTTCAACAACGCCCGGCTGAAGCGTCGGGCACTGACGTATAGTAGCGTACGACTACCTGCACAGCCTATAGTATTAAGAGACATTTACTGACGGATGCAGCAGATATGCCGTTTATAAATCGGCTGAAGCGCCGGACAATGACGTTAGTAACGTACGACTACCTGCTCAGCCTATAGTATTACGAGGCATTTGCTGACGGATGCAGCAGATATGCCGTTTATAAATCGACTGAAGCGCCGGACAATGACGTTAGTAACGTACGACTTACCTGCACAGCTTATAGTATTACGAGGCATTTGCTGACGGATGCAGCAGATTTGCCGTTCATAAATCGGCTGAAGCGCCGGACAATGACGTTAGTAACGTACGACTACCTGCACAGCCTATAGTATTACGAGGCATTTGCTGACGGATGCAGCAGATCTGCAGTTTATAAATCGGCTGAAGCGTCGGGCACTGACGTTAGTAACGTACGACTACCTGCACAGCCTATAGTATTACGAGGCATTTACTGACGGATGCAGCAGATTTGCCGTTTATAAATCGGCTGAAGCGCCGGACAATGACGTTAGTAACGTACGACTACCTGCACAGCCTATAGTATTACGAGGCATTTACTGACGGATGCAGCAGATTTGCCGTTCATAAATCGGCTGAAGCGCCGGACAATGACGTTAGTAACGTACGACTACCTGCACAGCCTATAGTATTACGAGGCATTTGCTGACGGATGCAGCAGATATGTAGTTTATAAATTAACGCACGACTACCTGCTCAGCCTATAGTATTACGAGGCATTTGCTGACGGATGCAGCAGATATGCCGTTTATAAATCGGCTGAAGCGCCGGACAATGACGTTAGTAACGTACGACTTACCTGCACAGCTTATAGTATTACGAGGCATTTGCTGACGGATGCAGCAGATTTGCCGTTCATAAATCGGCTGAAGCGCCGGACAATGACGTTAGTAACGTACGACTACCTGCACAGCCTATAGTATTACGAGGCATTTGCTGACGGATGCAGCAGATATGTAGTTTATAAATCGGCTGAAGCGTCGGGCACTGACATTAGTAACGTACGACTACCTGCACAGCCTATAGTATTACGAGGCATTTACTGACGGATGCAGCAGATATGTAGTTTATAAATCGGCTGAAGCGTCAGGCACTGACGTTAGTAACGTACGACTACCTGCACAGCCTATAGTATTTCGAAGCATTTACTGACGTATGGTGGTGGTGATTGTGTCGCTATAGGATAGGAAAACAAAATCTTAACTTTTCTAGAAATTTCTTCAATTTTCTGGAAATTTCTTTAATTTTCCGAAGCATTTGTTCAATTTCCTTTATTTTCTTAGTTATTTTTATCAATTTTCGAGCACTTTTCTCAATTTTCTCAAGTTCATTTGCGCGCAATATTCTTCGATTTTCAGTCAATCTTTTTCGATTTTGGGGAATCTTTCATTTTCAGGAAATGTTGCCATTTATTTTCTAAACTATACACAATTTTTCAATAATTATACCGATTTTTTTATAATTTACCAAATTTTCCATAGTTTCACTACAATTTTCCTTCACTTAAAAAAGTAATTTCCTTTTTTCCTTTACACTTTCGTCTTTCTTTGGATAGCACTTCAAAATAAACTGGTGGCTGGTTGCCTGCCCCGCGCTTTCCTTTACTTCGGGCCCACGTTCAATATGGTTCTGGTTATAATATAAGTGTCAAGTAACTTACAGCTTTTTTGGCTTTTGTGGGCTTTTGTTTGCCAATTTGAGGGTCATCAAACTGTGCTGCAAGACTTTTTACAAAAATACTAACTTTGAAAGTATAAGAAAAAGGGAGCCACGTCCCTAATTGGGATGCTATTTGCGGAATAGTAAGAAAAATACTCCTCATATGCACTGCTTCCCTAGGCAGGTGTGATAGTAATTCCCCCTCCCCCTCCGTAAATTTATTCCCCCTTCTCCCCTTCCCGGTCCTTATTTTCTAAGAAATGTCAAGTGAATTTGGTCCCCCCGGACTGATTTTACGAGGTGATTTACGAGTGTCACGGTGTCTGTGCGGTTCCTTCAATTAATTTTGTGTACTGAAGTGATAAGCTACAATTCGAAATTTGTAATGTTTAGGCCCCATGTACGGAATACAGCGCCGCTGTACTAGTAGAATTTGACAACAAACAATGTTGTTGTTTTTGTTTGTTTTTTCTCACAGAAATTAATCCATGGATAAAATTCGGCAACAACCTTACGCAAAAAGGTCAGCAGCAAAGACTGGATACTAATCACAACCTTATAACCCATGCTGCGTAATTAAGCAAACTCTCATAAGATAAAATCTGGATTTTTAAGGTATGGCAATACTGACACAACTCTCCTGTAACTTTCTTTGTTTTTCTCACCTCGAGCAAATGTAGAAAATTCAAACTGAAGCTATGAAAATCTGTTTTTTGTTTGTTTTCAAAACACCTCGCATCATCGTCGGTCATCAAAGTTGTAGCCTATAAAATTACATCCTGTATAGCGCGGACTGCTTTTTCTATGATGGAGGACCAAACTTACTAGATGGCTACGGCTTTATGGTCTGGGTGACCAAATTTCCTAGAAAAGAAGGACCGGGGGCCCAAATTTCCTAGCGCACCGTTTTTACTATGAAGGGGGACCAAATTTACTGGATGGCTACGGCTTAATTGTGTGGGGAAATTTGGGCCGGGGGCAAAATTACTTTTACACCGGCCCTGTACTGTTACATAAAGTGAAGTGAACAAAATCTAACCCATGACGCAAGCGCTCTGACTTACAACTTCCTTATGGCTGGGCGTATTTGCAACGCTCAAGCTGGTTTTCCATTATTTTATGACTGGTGATTGGATCATGGAGGTACCACTTTAGAAAGTGGCACCTCCATGATTGGATTTCCCGCGCAGAGTTTCGTGCAAATTCTCTATCCATTTCTGTGACTGTGCATAAATGCGCAGTGTGGTATATGTGATGTCAATACCTTCCGGCAGCATCCAATCGACTATAATAAGTTCAAGTAAAGAGATATGGGTCGCACATTTCTTTACTTCGTCACAGATCAGACAGGCATGAAAGCGTTTTTGTATGGATTTGGTATGGCAACGTATCGGTAAGGAACGTCAGTTTGTTTTACCAAGCACTAAAGTGAAGAGCGATATTAAGGGAAGTTACTTTATTACGAGTTATATACCTATTACGAGTTAACATTTATTACATTTTCTTTATTTCATCGTTAGATTTCATCATATCATAGGTAATTTTATCATATCATAGGTAATTTTCGACCTGATTTTTAAACATGGCAATTTCTCTCCGTTTTAATCATGAAGATGAACTGGTATAAAACGTCTAATTGATGTGAACTATCACTATATACATTTTCAAATTTATCAACTCTGCCTGCCCTATCCCATATCCAGGACCACGGAGAGCCAATGCAGGCCCGGGCGTATGAAGACATGGGCCCTTTTTATAAGCCAAAGTTGATTACACAGAAAGGCTATTGGCCCCTATGGTCCGGGCCCCTACGACCTCGGGCGTAGGGGGCAACGCATGCTCTTAACACCCTTTGTCGGCGGTACGACCGCAAAGCCCCTCCATTTATTATAATCTTTTTTTTACACTTACACGTTTCTTCCTCCTCGTTCTGTCTGATTCGTTGTAAAACATGTAAAATCTCAATTCTTTTCGGCTTTGACTTATCATTGGAATAAATTTGGAAAAATACTTCCCTTGCATCGACAAAGTTGCTTTCCTAATTTATCTGAATATCTGAAACGGGAAAAACGGTTGAAAAGGTGATACATTGGATGTGGAGTATTGATAATATTTAGTATTACATCCAACTCAACAGTTTTATTTCAAAATGTATTTCTCATTCTCTCTTTTCAGGTGAAAAATGACGAACTTTATTGAAGCAAATCCAGAAGACCCTTCAGAGGATAAGAATCCACTCAGCAGAAATGTTGCTGCTACACAGGTACAACAGCAGGATGACCGTCCTCCAAGAAAGAGCATGAGACAATTGCGACAAAGCAAGACAATGACGTCACGCATATCTTGTATCTGCTGATGATTTCAAAGAACGAGAAATCATTGATGATTCCTGATGACGACAGCGACACTGGTACGCTTAATGACGACGACGCAGACACAGTTGTTGGAGAAGATCTTGACGATAAAGATCACGGGAACATTAAACCACGCCAGATGGCTCCTGCGAAGCCACAGTCGACGCTCAATGCTCTCGATGACGTCATACGACCCAATTCAGTTTATGAAACCGACGACACTCCTAAGAAAATCAGTGAATTTGAGTGATTTTGAGCACGGTCTTTGTAAACCGCATCGATCATCAATTACCTGCTTAATTTTAATTCTACGAGAAAATACAAACAAAAGCGAATTGTCTTTCTTCAACGACTTGACAAAGCACATGGAAATGATCACGAAAAAAGTAGACTGACGCAAGAAATAGATAAGCTAAAAACGAAGGTTATGGTCATGAGATTGTTAACCTCTCCCGTTGAAATTGGAACGTACGACGAAAACACTTCTAATATAGAACTTGATAACGTCATAAACCTTGCAGAAACGGGAGAACTTTCCTGGAGTGAAAATACTGATTGTGATGAAAAGAGGCAAAGTGCTGATGGAAGCACTCCAACCAGTGTTTAGTTTCATTATGAAAATGAAAGAGAAGAGACAAATGAGATCAAATTGGTAACCCACAACAGAGTTAGATATTCAGAAGTTACCGAGGTGGCGCCATCTTGGTTGCACCGTCCCGAGACGCCCTTTACCTTTTCTGGTGACGACTGATCGAATAAATCCAAGTTTGGGGATAAAAACCTACTACAACCTTATATGCTGATTAAGCCTCCATTTGGATACTTTCATCCATTTAATGACGAGCAGTTTGACCCGGACTTGTTCCATGATGACTACCCAATGAACAACGATGGCCCATATGGAAGGTGGCTGAGGTATGACGCCCATGGTTACAATGACTAACCCAATGTACAACGATGACCCACATGGAAGGTGGCTGAGGTATGACATGCATGGTTACAATGACTAACCAATGTACAACAATGACCCACATGGAAGGTGGATGAGGTATGACGTAAATGGTTACAATGACTACCCAATGTACAACGATGACCCACATGGAAGGTTGATGGGGTATGGCTGGGTGATCCCATGTATCTAATTGATAACGAACCACTGCAGTTTTATCCTCTCAACCATGGTTATAAATTTTACGAAGATTGTCCTGAAGCATGGCTACCAGAATGCCATATGGACTTTATTTTTCCTTTCGACGATGATTCCTTCAGATGGTTACCGCCATGGGTACCATATTACGACATGGACTATGCTTCACTAAATCAAGAAAACAAAGACTGGAAGAATATTTATCTCATCCCGCAAATGGTGCAGCACTTGAAACAACGTTTACAAACTACTGTTGTAATACATTTTGCAGCCCAAACGCAGCAGAAGCTAAAGACTTAGTTCAGTTACCAATAGACAACTCAACAGAATCACACTCGACGCAGCTTTACAGAAACTGTGGTGACTTTGTAAAGGAAATACGTGCTAAGACAGAAACAGAACCAGATTATGAAAAATTACAAGTTTGTCGTTTTGAGGTCTGCAGAAAAAGGTTCTTCCTCACTCCCATCAGATGATTACACAAGAATGTGCAAATCAGACCCAAAGATTCCAGCATTTCTGCTACACGCAGAAATCATTTCATTGCATATATTGGTAACATATTTGTGGAAAGTAATTATACCTTTTCATGTTGCAAGTTTGCACATAAACTCTTTAAATTGCTAGAAATTGTTCAAGTAGCATTATGATTCCATTGACCATTCTTAGAATATTTGCAATGGATTTATTGCTATTGCTGCGGCAAATGGTTTCAAAATACTCTTTTAATCACTCAGTTTCTCTTCTTATGGGCAGATGGGCAATTTCAATTTTGGTGGGTTAGATTCTTTACTATTAAACCATTTGTGTATTCTTTTGAATTATCTTACGCTGGCTAGTTAATAGCAATTCTACATAATAGTCAACGCAACCACTTATCATTTTTTCAGCTTTGGACCAATACACAACAAGAAAAGACGAAATATGGCTGATCTTCTAAAACAGTCATCAATGAAGAAATTTAAAAAGCTGAAGAAATCCTCCAAGTCCACCAGAAACATTTCTCAAAACAAGAGGAAGTATCACCTCAGAGGAGGCTTGGCGTCCAGCAAAACATAAGAAGAAGCAGAGATTTTCGGATCTGTTTTAAAGAAAGATAAACTAAATGAAGCTGAGAAGAATACTGAGTGTCGCTTAGGAACGCGAAGAAACTGACAGAACAAAGTTTTTCCAAGAATTCAGGATACAAAAATGGTTGTAATCATGCATGAATTCTAACTTTATTCCTTTTTTGCTGTTTTTACATTGAGAATTGATACTTTTTGAAAATGTGATATTTTCTTAAAAAAACACTTTAAATGAAGAAAATTATCAGTGTAATATTTTTCTAATTCACATATCTATATTTTATAAAAACAAAATTGTGACTAACTCTACTGTTTTTTTAATTTTTGTGTTATGCAATTTTCCAATTGTGAAAGATGTGTGTAGCGAACAGTCTTAATCGGTATCCACTCTTTTGCTAGTTTTCACCAATACCCTATATTGCCTGGTATACATTATCATTTCATATCATATTCTGAAAATGTTCGCTTACGGTGCAGGGACTTAGCTTTGATTTATTATTGATTTGTTAATGGTTTAATCGGATATTTTAAAGAAAAAAACTTTGGACATTTTGAACGAAAAATGTATGATCGATCCCCCCTCCCCTCCCTCTCCAAAAAAACATACAATGCACTCACACATACTTGTCCACGCTGCGAAACGTGGACTACATGTTCACACTATCTGACTATCAAATTCTTGACTCCTTTAAATATAGCTTATTTGGAAATATTATTAAAAAGGCCAGCATGTTTGATTAGAAATAATCAAAGAAGTCTTAATTTATGAATATTTTGGGTGTAAATAAATATATGTTTTAGTATCATTTTCCACCATACAAATGAGAACAATAAATTCGTTACTTCCAACCTTGGACATCGTTGGAATCTAACCGTTGACGTAGGCATCAGGTACATTGTCTTGTTTGTTGGAATCCAATCGAATAACCGTGGACGCCAGTTCTGCACAAAACCACATCGTGACAACACTTATACATAGTAAATCAGGGATCGCGGAGACAGGAGGCTGGGGCTTTAGCCCTCCCCGCAGTTTGCAAAAAATAATAATAATATGGCCTGAGAGAATTTCACATTCCTGGTTTTCCATAATGGAGGTAAAACTGGCATATTATTAAAGAGGAAGGCTCGTCTCAGTTAAATACGGTAAAAATGGGGGATACTATATTTTGACGTCACTTCCGGTTGTGGAGGCAAGATCCGATCCTATGTCTGTCTGTACCACACAGCACAGCCAGACACTAGCATGTACGTTGTGTGTGCAAAATTACATACACAGCGCATTACGTTACTGTGACGAGAAACTTATTTGTTTTTTTCTTTGCTTTTTTGTCAAAAAGCGAAAGTGAAATTTTAGTATTTTAATACTACAATGATAGTCACTAAATGAATATTACTGAAAAAAAAGAAGAAGAAGATAAACGATTCTACCGGGGCTCGAACTCACGACATGATTTGAAAAAAAGGTTAGCTGCAATCGCCGCAAGCGTCTGGGCTATCTCGTGTGGTGACTTAGGAGGCTTTTTAAATAACTATATACTGTACCTTGCAATACGAGACAATGAATCGCGCAGCAAAATTTTAACCAATCACAAAATTTGAAAGGAATTCTAAATATTGTGCACATATGACGATATCGTCTCTTTAACATAAAATTGAAATAATTAATAAAATTTGCTCAAAATTGGGTCAAATTTGTAAACAATTTTTCCTAAAATTGACAAAATTTGCTCAAAATGGAAAAAAACTGCCTACAAATGAACAAACTTTTTCGAAAATTGCCCTACAAATGAACCAAATTTCCCAAAAATTGACAATTATTTACAGCAGCAAAGTGCCCAAAAATTTCCCTAAAATCGAACAAATTTTCCCAAAAATGAAAGTAAAATTGAACACATATTTGGTAATGTTATTTGAAATACTACAATTTTCCCGAAAATTGACAAATATTTTCCCCACAACCCCCCCTCCCCGCCCCCCAAAAATTGTCTAAAAATGAAGGAAATTTTCCATAAAATGGCCCAAAATGAAGGAAATTTTTCAATAATTGAGAGAAATGGCCCCAAATTGAAGGAACTTTCCCGAGAATAAACAAAATTTCTCTAAAATTGTAAATCGGTGAATTCAAAGGAAAGTGCCCAAATTTTCCAGAAAATCGAACAACATTGCACAAAAATAAACAATATTTCTCTTAACTGCTAAATAAACAAACAATTTTCAGCCAGAAATTTCCCTTGATGAACAAAAAATTCATTGAAATAATTAAGAAAAGTGCCCGAAAATGAAGAAAATTTCACGAAAATGGGGGAATTTCCATTTTATTTTTAGTTCTTGCCCTTTCCTTCCCGAATGGTGACCCTTCCTGCACCCGGCCATGCCTACCAATATGATTCGGAGTAAGTGTACAAATCTTAATGTGACCAGGTGTTGGCGCTTTTTATTTTCGTCATTTACATCTTCACCCTCCCCCTTACCCCACTTAAGAATTAGTTTAATCCCTGCTGAACACACATGGTACAACCAGAGACTAACCAATCGTGGACTAACTTCAGAATGTCAAAATAATTTGAGAGCACCATAAAGTGATGAGAAATGATGAGATTGACAGTTTTACGTAGTTGCCACAAACGAGGACAGTCTGCATTTGCAGGTGTGTCCTCGACTCACATGTATGTATTCTTACGAACGTCTACATTCGGCGCCATCTGTCAATGCACACATACACACACACACAGCCACAAACAAACACAACAACATCACTGGACACCCCAATTCTTCATATCCTGGATCTACCTCACACACACACACACAAACAAAACACAACAAAACGTTACTGATGGTTCATAAATACTCTTTATATATTCATAAATATCATTGATTCATATCCACATCTGAATGCTTCATTTATGAAGGAAAACAAAGACAAATCATTTAGTACAATAAAGGGCATCACATGACCAGGTTTTAATTCATAATACATTATTTCATTTAAAAGATTCTCTAGCTAGTTCGAAACTATTCTACAAAATTCAACCCATTTTGTACTAAAAGGTTTTGATAAGAGTACCGATAGCAAGTCATTAGTTTCTTATGCATTGGTCAAGCAACTTGATTTCAAAATGTGCCCAATAACTCACAGTATCAAAAGCATTCATGGATACATTTGTGATATTTCTCCCACTTCACTTTTGCCAACAAGTACTTGAACATTTAACTACACACAAAACCAATAGCAACATGTTGAGCAGAGTGGTGATGGTGCCTGCATCTCATTTGATTTTTTTGACACGTTGATATTGACTGACTGTTATTAATTGACTCCATCAGGAATTTGATTTGGGCAAGGTAGAGTGAAACATGTAATCAGTCCATTCAGATTGATGCAAGAAAATGACAATTTAAAATAAGAAGAAATTGAAGAAATTTGTCTGAAAACAGTTATTGCAATTCAAACTGCTTGGAAATTCAAGTGGTTTAATGTGCTGTCATTAGAAGTATTACAATTTCATTTTTTTTCATTATCTTCCACCTAATAATGTATTTGTGCTAAAAGATATCCCAAAATTGATCAGTCTAGTAAAAAAAAAAAAAAAAAAAAATTGTCGATTTTTCTCCTATGGCAGCAGGGTAAATGTTTTTCAATGTATCACATACAAATTTCCATATCCCTTATGCAACTTAATTTGTTTTACTGCAAATTAAATTTGACCTTAATTCCTCATTTTAAAGCAATCATTTCCTAATTTCCTGAACATATCAAGAACTGTTCCCTTTTTTTTCCTAAAAGAAACACAAATTATAACCCCTTTTTCTTCACATTTGGGCAAACTCTCCTTTTTCTTTCTAAGAAACATATTTGTCTCATTACTTCTTCTAAAAAATGGGGAATTCCTCCAAATAATTACCCTTTATTCTTAGAAAGTAAAGTTTTCCTTTTTCTATGTAGTCTTTACAATAGTAAAACGGAACTGGATTGCAACTTTGAAAATGTTTTGCTTATTTGTCCTGCGATTTGTAACCACTGCCAACCACTACCAAACCAACAAAAATACTTTGTGAATCGTGAAAAACAAAATAAAATTCTCAAACACAACCTTTGGTTTACTTCAGCTGTTCCAAATGTATATTTTAAACATAAAAGCAAATCTGTATCAAATTTGGTCTGTAGCATAATTTGTTAGTGTAAATCTACAACTTACAACCCTGTTCTTTATTCCAAATACCATGATCCAGGCAACAAAGTTACAGATCCCATTTTCAAAGTCTCTGCTTTGATCTGACCTATGACCTGCAGACCCAGGGCTCTCTCTTCCTGTTGACCCATGACCTGCAGACCCAGGGCTCTCTCTTCCTGTTGACCCATGACCTGCAGACCCAGGGCTCTCTCTTCCTGTTGACCCATGACCTGCAGACCCAGGGCTCTCTCTTCCTGTTGACCCATGACCTGCAGACCCAGGGCTCTCTCTTCCTGTTGACCCATGACCTGCAGACCCAGGGCTCTCTCTTCCTGTTGACCCATGACCTGCAGACCCAGGGCTCTCTCTTCCTGTTGACCCATGACCTGCAGACCCAGGGCTCTCTCTTCCTGTTGACCCATGACCTGCAGACCCAGGGCTCTCTCTTCCTGTTGACCCATGACCTGCAGACCCAGGGCTCTCTCTTCCTGTTGACCCATGACCTGCAGACCCAGGGCTCTCTCTTCCTGTTGACCCATGACCTGCAGACCCAGGGCTCTCTCTTCCTGTTGACCCATGACCTGCAGACCCAGGGGCTCTCTTCCTGTTGACCCATGACCTGCAGACCCAGGGCTCTCTCTTCCTGTTGACCCATGACCTGCAGACCCAGGGCTCCCTCTTCCTGAATGGCACCATTCCTTCCACAATGCCCTCTTTTGATGACCCAATAAAAAAAAAAATGGAGGAAATGAAGGGCAGCAAAATTGAATAACTATGTCTAATATTGTCTCAAATGTCCTAACCATATCATATAGATGCATTTCTTAAATTTACAAATTCAGTAAGTTTCCGTGGAGATAATTTTTAACAAATGGTCATGTATCTATGACCTCATTAATATCAATCTCCACTTAAAATTTGGTATCTTGAGACAAAGGGTGACACAGGACATCCAACCCAAGACCCCGCCAACAAGGACTGTAAACAAGAGCTGGTACTCAAAGAATAGCATCTGCTTTGATCTGTTCGAACTTGGAATTATTTGATCATGAAAATTGGGACAAACATTTCTATATCTACACTGGCCTCGCAAATGATTTATTTACAACTTCATGTAATCTATCACACATATGAACATAGGCGGTGATCTCGTGGGGGTGGGGGGGGGGGAGGAGAAGGGGGGGGGGGCAGAGGGACATGTTTCCCAATAATTTTGTTGGGAGACGAATATCATTATGTCCGCCCTAAAAATTGAAGTCCTATATAAAGCCTATATAGCTGGCTTAACCACTGTCTGGTTTGCCCCCCCCCCTCCCCCCCTTTCAATGTTGAAAAGAAATCACCACTACTGCATATGAAGTTCCCTTAAGACTTTATATTATTCTTCCAGAAGTTTCTAAGATGCAGCGAGCCACAAGTACATTGCCATCTCATGCAGTGAGTCACATACAAATTCCTAAAATATGAATGAAAAAAAGAAGCAAACAAAATGATTGAATACTGATAAATGCAAAACAATAATCTAAAATAAGAAAATTGATATGCTTCACACACAAAAACAAAGGAAAACAAAAGCCTCTTGAAAGTAAATAATGAAAATTATTCTGTATTTTAAAAATACTGATTCAAAACCAAATTTGTTTAAATACTGGCAAGGTTTGTGGTTGATCATTCTGATAAAGAATAAGTTGGTGTGTTCTGCCGTGCTCATCTTATATAAAGGAAGACAACACAAGGAACAGAGCAAGTTTGTCCAAATCTGCTTCAGTTAAAGAGATACCAAAGTTAACACTGACAGTATTCTGTAGAAATGGCTGGTGTGAGACTAGTATAGTGACATCACAGATTCACATACCTCAAGAGCCTTTGAAATATTAGAAAAGGATTCCTATAGACATATTTGTTTGTAACATGGTTATATTGCATACAACACTAAGCTTTACGCATCTCAGGCATTTTAATCTCTGATAATTCCTCACTATCCTTTGCCTATTTTTTGTACTTTATTATTATCCTTGCCCATGGGGTGTAGGAAGCTTTTGAAATGTGGGGTGCATGACCGGTTTAGGGGGCACTTTTCAAGTTATATGCATGTCATCCATCCCGATCTGTAGATAGAATAAATGAGCCCAAAACAACACAGTAAAGTAAAAGGGGCACTTCATGCTCCTATAAGGAAGGAGTCATGCTCCTGTAAGGAATCATGCTCCTATAAGAAAGGAGTCATGCTCCTATAAGGAGTCATGCTCCTATATGGAGTCATGCTCCTATATGGAATCATGTCCTATAAGGAATCATGCTCCTATATGGAATCATGCTCCTATATGGAGTCATGCTCCTATATGGAGTCATGCTCCTATAAGGAATCATGCTCCCATACGGAATCATGCTCCTATATGGAGTCATGCTCCTATACGGAATCATGCTCCTATAAGGAATCATGCTCCTATATGGAGACATACTCCTATAAGGAATCATGCTCCTATTTTCTAAACATACTCAGTGTATCTTTTAAACTTGACATTTCTTAACAGAAGCTACTGAAAAGCTTTCCATACCACCGTTTCTGTTGCTTCTATCCCACCATTAAGATGGACATTTCTGACCATACATGGACACAATCCTTTAGTGCCCATTTGAACATATTTTCTCTGCACTTTCATGAAGATAGTCGTGCACATATTATGGTTATGGACTAATACTGAAATTTGGACAAAGAAAATTTATCCATAAAAATATCCCTCCTAATTTCTTATAAGTGCTTGAACATCACACATTTGGGTGGATTAATTTTTCACACTCATATTAAGTGTTCAAAGATGGAAAATAACTTTCTTTATACAAATATGCATATCAATAATGCTGTCACGATATGTCATTTATCGCGATATTGCTCTGTCCATGATGGACAAGGCAAAATGACCCTAACCGACATACCATCCATATCAAAAAAATATTTCAAAAACATTGCAAATGAATGAAACTAAATGAATACTTCGAGTACTTGCTACTTGCTGCAAAATCTTGATAATTTTTTGCAGCTTTTCTTCTACTTTTAAGAAATTCAAATTCATGCCCTGAAATAACTTATGTATTTAAGAAATTTTCCGGATTAATTGCTTACAACTTAGATATTACAATATAGTTAGTAACACACCACATTTAATCACAATTGTGTCTCAATCAAGCCTTAAATCCCCAATGTGTTCAAAATGTGACCGCAATTTTTCGGAGATATTTTTCTTCTTCAAAATCAATTTTTAAGTTTGTGTTTATATGAATGTTAAGACAATAAACTTTTCAATTAAAAAAAATATCGACATAAATATGCAAATTTGTGGCAAAAAGTTGGTCAAAATTGCTCAATTTTTTTGAGCTTTGATTATTTTTTGTGAATAATAAAAATGGAGGAATTTTTAAATATTTAGATTTGTTTCTGAATTTTCTTTCTAATGATACCAGTCTAATTAAAAACCCACGTTGACTGCAGCTGCATTCAAACCTGGACCATGTATGGTGCATTCTCAGGCACAAACGGCTAGAACAAATTGGGTATGATTTGGTGTAGGGATTTCTTTTTCTGCTTAAATTATGGTATGAACAAAGAGGGGGTAGTTGCTCTTTGTGTTTTCAATTGAAAATAAGTTAGGTAAGCTTCCCAACACTTTTTTTTGCATAGGGAAGTTCTATTCTCTCAAAAAGATTAAAAATTATGATATTTTTCACAACTTTTGGCAAAAAAAGATATTGATGATAGATAGGGGCAATCAAAATTCGACAGGAATTAGATGCATTGATTTCTTTGACAGTTGTTCACGACTTTTTAGGCAAAAACTAGATCTGGATGTATGGCAAGTAAAAGTCTTGAAGAAAAAAATGAAGTTTTTTCAATTAATTTTGTGCATTTTTTACATTTTCTCTATTTCAACTAATTTTTTCTCAAATTTTTCAACATAACCCCCACCAAAAGGTTACACTTTCTGAAAGAACTATGCGAGCTCTTTCAAATAATACCAGGATCACTGCTGAAAAAAAAAAACACTTTAAAAATACATGACCTACAAATTTTTGAATGAAACTGAAATCACTGCTAATGGCCATTACATCATTATTGAATGCATTTGTATCACAACAAACTATTTAAGTATTGAATATTACCCGTTACTCTACCAAGCGGTGATATTATCAGCCATTTTGGGTGCCCCATCTTTGACCCCGCCTCCCAAGCACGTTTTAAAAAAAGGGCTGGTAGAATAAGGGTTAATCAACCTGCAACAAGCGTGCCAACTCAAAGATATAGTCTCAATGGGCGGCCCACTGGGTCATTAAAGCAGAATGACCCGGACTCTGCTGCTCGGAAGACAGAGGACCCTTCAATAATCAGCCTGTACTTAACTCTTATTCACTATGGCCTTTTGGGTGCCCTATCTTTGACCCTGCCTCCCGAACATATTTAAAAAAAAAAATCCTGGTAGAGTAACGGTTGAAATACTAAAGTGTAGTGAAAATGATTCAACTTACCACTACACAAAAAAACAAATTTGAAGAACTGATATCTTACATTTGCATTTTTGGCAACATATTAAAACAGAATATTCAAATATCAAAACAATAAGCTTTGCTCATTAGATTCACATATCAACTTAGAAAACATACTTGCATATGTGAAAACCTTCCTCCCTTAGTTTGCAACCAATTAAAGAATCAAAAATAACAAATCTATAGTAAGAACTGCAAATGATACAAAAGTTTCAAACATTTTCATTCATAGCATTCATGTGACTGAAATCAACAACTGTTTTTTTTCCCTTTGTTAGGAATCATTTTCAATTGGATGAATTTGCCACTGAGGAGGCACACAACCACTCACTCTTCTCTCTCTTTCCTCAGTCTACGTAAAATATGTAGAATCCAATTAATAGCTCTCTTTTGCAGAAAAATAGCGCAACCTGTTTTTACTCCAATAAATTTGTAAACAAAACAAAAGCTCAACTAATTTGAGGTTATAACACACCATAAGACTCATATGGTCGCAACAATCCAGCAAAAACTGAACATTTCACAAAGAATTTCCATATTACTGCCCTCTACCATCAAAATGAAAATCCTGATTTTTCTGTAATACTAAACAGATTTTTCAGTTTTACAAATTGAACTAAGGAGTTCAAGTTCAGCTATTCTAATTACTGTGACACAAATACCTTTGTATGTTTGTGTTTTATACATCTAACATAACAGCACATATAAGCTTTAAATAAATTGTTTATGTTGCGACAGCACATACCTTAGGTTGATCTTAGTTTCATTCCTGTCATTTGATTTCTATTAATGTAGAGCAATAAAGAGTCATCAGGTACAGGCCAGTGACCTAAAATACAAATAGAGGAGAATGGGCACCCTAGCTCTCCTCATACACCTTAAGCCGAGAATGGAGTGATGATTGATGGCTTGTCACAAAACATCACATCACAAAATTTCTATTTTGTTACAAAAATGTCTCAAATGTCGCATAATTTTGGCACCTTTGCACAGAATGTTACATCAGGTTTTGCCTTTGTCACATTTGATTGGCATAGATTCACACATCATGACCAGTTGATCGGTGATGCTCCTAGAAAGGATCATTTGATTCATACATCTGTTTCATGAAAAATGGAATCCACCACTAAAATGCAACATCAAATTTACCACTGAGTGTGAGTGAGGGGCAAAACATGTCACAAAATTTTAGATAAATTTCAATACCACTGTTTTATGTTCATTTTGTCACAAAATTTTCAAAATGTTACAGATTTTTGAACAATGAAATTTTGTACAAAGTGTCACTATGTCAGGACGCTCCATTCTCGACTTACGATATGTGTAAGGCCCCATAAAAAAAAAAGTGTTTCCATTTTTTTTTTTCTTTTCCCAAGCCAATTCATTTTGGTGATTTGCAGCATTCCATATCTAATCCACCACATTGGGCAAAATAATGATTAAAAATTATCATAAGGAATCATTCGTACTTTGGTAGAAAGAAACGAGAGTACAGTCACTGAATCTGAGAGAAAAATATGTTTTTTTTTGTTGTTGTTTTTTCAACAACAAAAATCCGGAATTCTCTCAAAATCTGATGTGCTTAAAGGGTGATAAGCTATACATTTTTGTTATGGGCCTAAGTCACATTCTTTACTTACTGTTCCCTACAGATTAAAGAAAATCCTAAATGAAGGTAGGTAGACCTTATTTTAGCCCCACTGGTGTTACCCTTGAACACAAACAGTTTGGTATCTGCAACCCTATACACCACAGTGACAAAAGCTTTTGCATTCAATCTTACAGAAATAGAATTGTAAAGTTCTACTTTCCTATTAATACATTTTGATTGGTTTGCAGAACAGAATTTGTTGATCTGATTGTTTGTTCTTAAGATTTTGATATAAACAAACGAAAAGTAATCTACCATATACGTAATGCCGTAACACACATTGAAAGTTTGATACAATATGGACAAACATGTCCAGATTATTATATACAACAAATGATGATAAGTTGGGGGATTTACAACAACTATTTTACAGACAGAATATACATTTCACATTTATACAAAGAAAACAGTAGAAAAAGATTCACAAAAGAAATATACAAAGTATTTGTACAGAGCAATAAACAACAGAGAAAAATCAAAATGTAGAAAGAACCTCCTTTGATCATACTATAAGATTTTCTGAAAAAAAAAAAAAATACCAATTAATAACAGATGATAAAGCACAAAACCAAAGGGATTGTAAGGATAATATTGTTCAGAGTGAGCCCATTAATGTTCACCATTAAATATCCCGTTATCATCTACGGGCATATTTGACACATTATTGGACAATTGATTGAAAATGGTGAAAATCCCATCAAAATTGGTACAAATTGGCCACTGGACATTTTATTTTTCAGGAATATTTTGAGGGGAAAACATGCAATCCCTTGATCTAGTGATAGAACTGTCATTGTTGAATGTCTGTTATTCTCCTATAGTCACTGCAAGTATTCTTGTTCCCTGACCAGATCAAGCCCTTGTTTATTCCCTTAAGTGGAATAAACAGAGGGGCTGTGATCTAGCCAAGTCACCCACCCTGATGATCTTTTAATAATCTGATCAAGCATCATGGATGAAAATCTCTCAATGAAGGAAATTTCTGATAGCTAAATTTGAGTGACATACATATAAGAGATAACACTACACCCATATCTAACTTGCTCTTTTATGAGATGTTAAAAACCACTTATTGCTACCTATATGTCAACATTCCAAATGATGCAAGCTGATCACCTTTTAGTGGTGTTGCTGAGAGGGGCACATTGTAAGGATCGACTGATGAAGACATCTAATCAAACAGAACTTGACAACTAACAAGACTTAGGAACTTTTAGAATCAAAAAGCACTCAGAGAGAAAGCACATCAGCACAAAATTAAAATGCCTCAAAAATTTTTTCCCAACGCAGGATTTGAAAAACCTCTTTGCTTCATTCAAATTGCAAGATTTCCTTGAAAGAATAGAAAAGTTTATGCAATGGAGGAAATCCTTACCAACACCTTCTGCAATGGAGGAGAACCTCACCAACACCTTCTGCAGGAAACCTCACCAACACCTTCTGCAATGGAGGAAATCCTCACCAACACCTTCTGGAACGGAGGAACTCCTCACCAATACCTTCTGCAATTGAGAAGATCTTTACCAACACCTTTTACAATAGAGGAGATCCTTACCAACATCTTCTGCAATAGAGGAGATCCTCACCAACACCTTCTGCAATGAAGGAAATCCTCACCAAAACGTTCTGGAACAGAGAAACTCCTCACCAATACCTTCTGCAATTTAGAAGATCTTCACCAACACCTACAATGGAGGAGATCCTTACCAACATCTTCTGCAATGGAGGAGACCCTCACCAACACCTTCTGCTATGCAGGAGATCCTCACCAATACCTTCTGCAATGGAGGAAATCCTCACCAACACCTTCTGGAATGGAGGAGATCCTTACCAACATCTTCTGCAATGGAGGAGATCCTCACCAACACCTTCTGCAATGAAGGAAATCCTCACCAACACATTCTGGAACAGAGGAACTCCTCACCAATACCTTCTGCAATTTAGAAGATCTTCACCAACACCTTCTACAATGGAGGAGATCCTTACCAACATCTTCTGCAATGGAGGAGATCCTCACCAACACAGACTGCAACAGAGGAAAACCTCACCAACACCTTCTGCAATGGAGAAGATCTTCACCAACACCTACAATGGAGGAGATCCTCACCAAAACCTTCTACAATGGAGGAAAACCTCACCAACACCTTCTGCAATGAAGGAAATCATCACCAACATCTACAATGAAAGATATCCTCACCAACACCTTCTGCAATGGAGTAGATCTTCACCAACACCTACAATGGAGGAGATCTTCACTAACACCTACAATAGAGATCCTCATCAACACCTGCAATGGAGGAGATCTTCACTAACACCTTCTACAATGGAGGAGATCTTCACTAACACCTTCTACAATGGAGGAGATCCTCACCAACACCTTTTGCAATGGAGGAAATCCTCACCAACACCTTCTAAAAAACCCTAAAAAATATTGATATTCATCAAAAATCATAGATTACTTTTAAGAAATATATCCAGCACAAAAAATGCAGCACCAACTTAAAAAGAAAGAACATTTTTATTATCAGGCTTAAAGATGATCGAAGAAGCTTGTATTGAGGCTTGCAGCAAAACACTATTCTGCTTTTGAGCTTCAGTTAGCATGCTCCAGGGTTCTCTAATTGCTATATGCTACCCAATCCTGAGCCATTGATTGGTCAGCAAGAGTGCTTCTCTCTTTGTTGGTGACACATTTGTTGAGAGGCAAGAACTTCATTCAAAGCTCATCAAATTAGCTGGTGCCTGTAAATCAAAAGAAGAAAGGCGTTACCTCAATTGATCAACCACAGCCTCTTCCGCCAATAAAGATCCATCGATTTGACTGCTGCAACATATGTATTCCTTCCAAGGTCAAAATTTCACCTACTGGTGACCAACCAGGACAACCTTTCAACATCTAACTGTATAAGATTAATGACCATGCATGGCTGTTGTCTAAGGAAAAATTGTTTTCTTTACAAGGCAATATCAAATTTTAAGTGCCACAACAATTTGATAAGGGTTCCTGGTTTATGCTGCAGCAAACTAGAAAGATAACAACACAATGAAATCAATGTGAATAACTCTTGAGTTTCCTCCATAGTAATCATTCCACATATTCCAAAAAATATTTTTCCAAATCAGTTGCTCTCCTTCAAAGATTGAACAAATCCTAGCATAGTGGTAACACATAGTAAACCAATAGGAACAAATCTGGTAATAATATGTTGTTTTGAACTGAAATAACTTAATTTTGGTCGAAAATTTAAGTCAGTAAATATTTAGTCTCTAAACATCTATACCAGGATTTGACCCAAAGTAATAAGACAAGGAACTAAAAGAAACAGCAAATGTTAAAAGAGTAATAGAAAACAAAGAGTAACAAAGGTATTTTCATCCTTACATCACAACTTAGCACATCTTTAGACTGAAATTTTAAAATACTGTAAAACTGCCAATTTTCAACCCAGTTTGATTGATCTAAACCCAGTTTGACTGATCCAAGCCCAGTTTGATTGATCCAAGCCCACTTTGATTGATCCAAGCCCAGTTTGATTGAACCGAGCCCAGTTTGATTGATCCAAACCCAGTTTCATTGATTCAAACCCAGTTTGATTGATCCAAACCCAGTTTAATTGATCCAAAACCAGTTTGATTAATCCAAACCCAGTTTGATTGATCCAAACCCAGTTCGATTAATCCTGCTATTTTGCTATTATGTAAAGTTGAGGATTTACCTTTGTTCTGTGTTTCTTTGATGCAACATCCAGGTGCCTAACCCACTGGCAGGCTTGGGAGTATGTGGTCGTTTTGTACTTGTACGCATTACCTGTACGAAGGAGATGCAGGAAAGAATGCATATTTAAATGTGCTTGAGTATCGTTAATATTCTACAAAAAACATGACAACCACTACAGAATGGCTAGTCAAGGCATATCTACAAGCTATTTCAGAAAGAAGTAGGATATTTTCTGATACAGAAAAAAGAAAACTGACATTACTAAGAATGTGAACAAATTATACTTTAAGAAAATAAAAATAATTAAAATTGAATATAAGAGGATTTGTTTTTACTTGGGGATAATTGTTGGTCCATTTGCAAAAATCATTGACTTATAAATGGAGTGTAAGCCCTTTCAGGCCGAGCTGAGCTGTTGTGTTGTTAAAAACTTACACATTGAGTGAATTACACAGTGAACAAAAAGGGTTTTGTTGTAATCTTGACTGGAATAAAAAGCTTCATGATACACAGGCTTTCTTTACAGCATCCACTTCTCAAGAATATGACAGTGGCGACTTGATTGTTAGGGAAGAGAGGGTATCATGTAACCCCTTATGAATAAATTTCAATCAAGTGTTTATAAGGTTTGGTTTGATTTGTTGATGTTTAATGGCATCACAACAGTCAGAAATAAATGTGTCAAAGTGTTTATAAGGTTTTGAAAATCAAATAATAAAGAAAACTCTCTGTACCTGTGCTTGGATCTGTGAGCAACAAGACAGTTTCTCCTCGGCCATCTGGCAACGTCACTATCCACTCACTAATAGTGAACATCTTACATGCTTTGGTTTTAAACTAAATGAAGAGAAAAGAAAATTGCTTCAAATAATAAACTTTATGTCATCTATTAAAGCTAAACCTACAAAATTGATAAAAAAGTACATTTCAATTAGATACACAAACACTTCAGACCAATGTTAGGCTGTTAAGTCACTTCTAATCTGAATTGAATGGGAGTGTAGTAGCACAGTGGTTGGGGCATCGGTTTCATACTCAAAAGGAACCAGGATCGAATCTCAGCCAGGGCGCTGTGCTGTGCCCTTGTGCAAGAAATATTATCCCATCTGCTCCAGTTCACTCAGCTGTGAAATGAGCACCAGTTTCGTCTAAGAGTTAGCCTGAGATGGACTGGGGGGAGTCCAAGTACTGTCCAGGGGAGTCAAGTACTGCCGTCCGCTTAGTACTATGGAAACCGGGTGTAAGCATCGGCTCAATAAGCCCTCGGGGCTTGATGGGATTTAACTCCTTGTAACTTAATCTGAATTGAATACCAAGTCTTAGAGGGGCAAAGAGTGGGCAATCCAGGATTCTTAACCCATGTTAAGGGAAGACACATAGCAGACCTGATAAAATACCCTTAAAGGCTAAATAGATACTCACATCACCCCTCTCTGTACTGTTAAAGTGCTTAGCTGCATAGTGTACAAGGTTGTACCCCACAAACCTACCCAGTACCTGGTCCATGAGGTAACCTGGGCAAAAAGGAAGAAAAAAACAACATATCATTGAAGGTGTATTGACATGTAAATTGTTTACACTATTCCAAAACTGAATAAAAACAGTCAAACAGCAATAAATTCCATCAAACTTAGTTACAAATTCACCATTTTACAGCAGCTAAATTTTCAGGTTTGAATATGCAAATTTATGCAAATATCTGACATGCATGTGCAAAATTCACTATTTTTCTATGTAAAAGCATTATTTTATAATCCTCTGCCAAAAGAATTTTGAAAGAGAGTTTTATGACAAACACTTTTTGGATCTTTATCTGACCCTCAATTATTAGCCAACAGTAAAAGATACTCTCACAATGTCCAATACCTTAAACTTAAGTAAAAAATGTTAATAAGATTCCAAACATATCCTGAGCTGCCCACCTAATCATGGATCAGCCATCTTTTGAAAACTTTTTATGCTATTTTCGAAATTGAAAAAAAGACTCATTTACTACAAATATTGAGCTTTATTCTATGGGTCATTACTCGGAAACCTTTGTGCTGTCCTTAGATCTTTCACATTGATATTGTCTTTTAGAGAAAACTTATTCAGTAGATGTTTCTTAAAATGGTCCATTTTATATATAACAGACAAACATCTATACTTACAGACAATTTTCTACCAGCTTTTTTGACAGCTTTTCTCTTCAAAACACCTACAAAAAGACAAGGATCTTAGATTATAATTATGATCATATCAATTTCTATAGTGTCATTCTGTCAACTACCAAATATGGCTAGAGTTGAAAAAATGTTACACAGTAAAGGTGAAATAGACGAATTGGAACATAAAACATTAATCGTAATTAAATCTGAATAGATAAGTCTTAAAAAGTTTACTAAAAGTCTCCAGATCATTAAAGGAACGAATAGTCTTAGGAAGTTGCAAAAGTGAAACATCTGTTCCCAAAAGCATGTAAATGAGAATTGGGCTGCAACAAAAATAATCTTTTTGAAGAACGAAGAACTATGTAGCAGATCAGTCGCATCAATGAAATCATTCATAAGTGCATAAAAACATTCAAAGAATTATTAAAATTGATCCAGAATGAAATATGTATCCAATGAAGCTAGCTCATGGAGAATTGGTGTTACTGTATGTAATTATTTCTGCTAGACTTAGATGCAATTATTGCAGCTGTGTTTTGAATACATGTTTTTAGAAGAATAAATCAATAAAACATTGTGGGGGAGCACATCAAACCTTTTATCTTCTACCATATTTCATCTAACAGGCCATGTTTGAAAGATGGGAGCTTAATGTCTTAAGGAGACCCAACTTCTGGAAATTAAATCTTATCCTACTAACATATGATAAAAATGATAGTAAAAAACCAAAAAAAATATAGTTTCTATTATTCTTTGAATTCTGTTACAATATTTCTATGCAAAATTCATTACTTTTGATAACTTTCTCCATTTTTGTTTCTTTTCTTTTAGATCTTAAAATCATCGTCATGATTGATCAAAGTGGGGCTATAGAGGGGGCCACTGCATTGGTGTGTGCACAAGTAGCAATGGAAGTACTCCCAATGTCAAATTAATGTTTAATTCATCAATGTCAAAAGTAGATAAATATACACTTAAAAAAGAAAAGTAACTAGAATTCTAAATGTAGATTACTCTCACCGCTAAAAGCAAAGGAAGACTGAGAGATCTCAGGGATATTATGTACAAGGTCCTCACAGCTCTCCGTTACACTTCTGAAAGAGGACAAAATAAATGGCACAATAAAACAATTTTTTCCATTTTATCCAAATACTAAGTAATGTCAGTGTAAATGAATTTAACTTTCCCTTCCATTACAATAAAGAGAAGAATCAACAAAGGGCTTTTCACTTGCAGTCATTAATTGTACTTCTTTATCTTCCAGGAATTTAAGCATGCCCAAATGGAGATGTGTGGGAAGATGGAACCGCATGCAGATCAGTCTCATACAGTCAATGTGCAAGATTTTAGGAGATATTACAGTTTTTGAAGAGGTTGCAAATGTTTGGTATTAATTGGTAAAATAATCCCTCTTAGGAGGATTCTTTCAGGTAAATAAAAACAGTTTTCTAAAATAATTCAACAAACCTACATTGACAGAAGTAATCCATGGCATAACTAGTCGCTTGTCCATGTGGGGAAAAGATATTCCAGAGCATGAGTTAACCTACAGTGACAGAACTAATCCATGTTATAGCTAGTCGTTTGTCCATGTGGGGAAAAGATATTCCAAAGCATGAGTTAACCTACATTGACAGAACTAACCCATGGTATAGCTAGCCGCTTGTCCATGTGGGGAAAAGATATTCCAGAGCATGAGTTAACCTACAGTGACAGAACTAATCCGTAACATAGCTAGTCGCTTGTCCATGTGGGGAAAAGATATTCCAGAGCATGAGTTAACCTACATTGACAGAACTAACCCATGGTATAGCTAGCCGCTTGTCCATGTGGGGAAAAGATATTCCAGAGCATGAGTTAACCTACATTGACAGAACTAACCCATGGTATAGCTAGCCGCTTGTCCATGTGGGGAAAAGATATTCCAGAGCATGAGTTAACCTACATTGACAGAACTATAACCTGTGGCATAGCTAGTCTCTTGTCCATGCGAGGAAAAGATATTCCAGAGCATGAGTTAACCTACATTGACAGAACTAACCCATGGTATAGCTAGTCTCTTTTTTTATGTGGGGGAAATATATTCCAGAGCATGAGTTAACCTACATTGACAGAACTAACCCGTGGCATAGCTAGTCTCTTGTCCATGTGGGGAAAAGATATTCCAGAGCATGAGTTAACATTTTCCATATCATTATTTCCAATTTTGAGAACAATGATCTATCTTTTCCAAACAATGATCTAACATGCAGTACTATTTTCTTATTTTATCAAATCAAAACTGTTCAAATAAAAGATCAAATAAACATGTCATCAATATTGGGGCATTTGTTCTTCAAAATGAAGAAAATGTCAATAATACAAGCATTAAAATGCTACGTAAAAACTTCAAAATGTTTTTATTAGATTTCCACCATGCGTGGTAGTGGTGGGGAGGGGGTAGCAAGTGCCTTATACAGCTATCGTACTAGGACAATTGGTTATTTAAACCAGCATCATACTTATGGACAAACAAATCTTACCCGTCAGGATTGAGCCAGACCTCTTGGTCATCACTGAACTCTGACCCCTCACTGCTGCCTGTTATTCAAGAAAAACATATTTTAGCCTTAATCTAATAATTTAAATAAAGAACTTAAAGTTTATGAAATTTCATTAACTAGAGCAAGTGCAAGTGCACTTCTTTGCTATAAGAGCAGTTTTATCCCCTCTACAGGGCAATATCTGATGGTTAGATCGGTTGGTGGTGTTTAACATAGGAGTCCTACAATTACAGCAAGAACATTTCAACATTCTGATCTGCAAAAAGACAACATTTCAGAACATATATTACAATGGCAGCAACCCTACTTCCACCTGAGGGAGGCTTTGCACCAGGTACTTGTGAATTACCGGTATCCATCAGAAAGTTTAGATACAGAGTTAAAACAAAGGTGGTATCAGTGTGAAAGACTGTTGTTACTATTGACACAATAACAACAAGTTCTGAGAGTATTGAATGAAATAAATTGAACTTATGCACAAATTTATCTTACCAGCTATGTGCAATACTAATAACACACTTTCCACCATCTGTCCCACATGCTATTCCACCCTCTGTCCCGCATGCCATCCCACCCCTGTTCCACTTGCCATCCAATCCTACATCACTCCCTACAGAAAATCATACATGAAATCCAGATGTCACTCTACCACATAACCCATATGTCATCACACCTGCAATCAAGATTATATCCCACCATATGCCTTGCCACCCTGACACACATACTATGCCACCATGTCTCACACACCATTCCTCCTTGTACCACATGCCATCCTACCCTGTCCTACAGGCCATTCCATCTTTCCCACATGCCATCACACCTGAAATCCAGATAACATTCCACCTCATGCAATCCCACATGCAAAGCCACCTTGTCACACATACTATGCCACACTGTACCACATGCCATCCCTCGCTGTCCCATATGCCATCCCACCCTGTCCCACATACCATTCCACCCTGTCCCACACACCATCCCACCCTGTCCCACATACCATCCCACCCTGTCCCACACACCATCCCTCCCTGTTCAACACATCATCACTCCCTTCCAATGCCATCACACCTATCCTACATGTCATGCTACCCTGTCTGCCACCCTGTCCCACATTCCATTCCCTCCTGTCCCCCATGCAATCTCATCCTCATCTCAATTTCTACACCTACCAATCATTATGCCATCTTCCACTTAACATTCTTTCCTTGTAACTCTTATCACTCACCTCTAACAACCTTACATATCTATTCACTTACTTACCATCTCCCATTCACCTGCCATCCTCCAATCACCTACCACCCTAGCCCACCTCTATCCACCTTTTGTCACCCACTCATTTACGAAATATACTCTTAACCACCTCATCATTCCAACCTTCACTCACTCCATTGCACCACAGCTCCTTCCTCCTGATACATAAACAGAAAAACATTAACCTTAACTTAAATCTGACACTTCCAATAAAAACAGGCCCAACTTGATATTTTCTTTCCCTTTTAAACCACACAGGGCTGATCTATCTACCAAATCAGAATGAAAAATCCATTGCAGATTAATTTGGAGTTTATCATAAGTCTATTATGCTCCACTCTGTTCAAGCGAGGACTTATTGATTATATTCTCTTCATGTCCAAGACACTTAATTACAAATTCTTTTGAGATATCAGCCTCTATTCTATTCTTAACCCTTAAATTCCTGAGCCCCCCCATTTAGAATCTGTATTTTTGGGAAACATTTTAGATAATGCTTTTTTTTCCTTCATATTTTCCTTTCCTTTGCTATCGATCATTACAAATATGTGTTAACTGAAAGGTAATACTTTGATCTTCACAATGGCCCACATAATTTTACATTGAAAAATGCAAATGTATGCAAATTAACTCATTTAATATGCAAGCCCAGTGAACAAAACTGCCTAACTTTGTGGTTATGTGGTAAGCAGTTCTGGCATTTTGATATAATTTATGAAATGTTGATAAAATGTTCTTTTCAATGATACCACTCACATTTTTTTGGAAGTAGGAACAATTGGAATATGCAAATTAGTTCGTCACATTTTGACCTATATATTGACCAATTATTATCAATTTTGACAATATTGTGGGAAAGCTATAACATAAAAATGAAGCTTTGTTTGTAGGCTCTTGAAAATGTTGAAAATCAATTGTATGATATTCATAAAGTTGTTTATTATATTTTGCATACATATCAATATGCAAATTAATCAAAATTAGGAATGAAATAAGATCATGACTTTTACTCATTTTCTTATAAAAAGGAGTTTCATGACCCAGATAAACTTTTCATTCTAAACAGTATATACATTCTCACCGAAGATGGTCAATTTATTTGTAAAATAAGTAAAATATACTCTATTATTTACTGTAGAAATGTATGAAATGCTGTGTATGGTCATGATTTCGCACAACAGGTATAGGGAGGGGATTACACGTACTGTACTAGTCAACAGGCATGAAAAGAAAAAAAAGGTACTGATCTACCTTTACTTGAGACTGCCTCCTTCAGTGTTTACCTTTCAAAGTATTTTATCATAAATTCTAAATGCAGATCTTCAATTATATTTTTACACAACTTTTTTAGTAAGAAAGTGTGTCTTTACGGTAAAGTTTTTCCGTCAACCAAAATCTTCACAAAGTTGCGTATTCTTTGGAAAGTTGCAATGATATTTTCTTTTTTTGTGAGGGTGCTATGCATCAATGTAGTAGCTCAACTGAAAGCTGGCTTCAAGGTCTATAAGATGGTGGAAAAAACTTTCCATTCTGATTTTCTATTCAAGAGCTAAATGTTTTTGAAAATGTTGTTTCAAAATGGGACCAAAATGGTAAATAACAGTGTAAAATGCCTAAAAATTTCAAATTTGAGATAGATATTGGCAAAATTTGATTAGAATTACAGATACAACTTTTTTTTCAAGTTCATCCTGATATTTATCAATTTTTGGGAAATTGGGGTGAAAATATGAAAATTACTCATGTATGGTTCTCTTTTACTCTGAAAATCTCAATATGACCCCCATCAAAAAACGGTTAGAATAAGAAAGAATCAAAGGACTTCTTTCAAATAATATACAAATTACCTCCATATCAGTTTGGTATGGTCCCAAAATCATTTATTGAAGATTGCACTTCCAAATCGACAAAGATCATGTCGATCCGGCGTTTAGGGAACAGGCGATTATTTAATCGCCATGCATCGCCGATTTTTAAAGACCTGTTGTGTGTGAATATTCTATGCATAATACCCTGGTTACGACTTCGTAACACTCTATAACCCCCAGTGTAAATGAGCCAAGTCCACAGGATGTCTTTCGTTTGGCAAACAAAAGAGCAGCAGCCCAGGCTCTTTGGCCCGAACAAAGGAAGTATTGATACCGATCAATACCTGTTGAGGGAATTGCATTTGCACCAAATACACTTGACGTATGATGTACACTTGTGTTGCTGAATGTAACATAAAATTGCTGTTCCCGTCGAAGCAATAAAGTTTAAAAAAAAAAAAAAAAATTGTCTTTTCTACTTTACAACAGTTTTACAGATCATTGACAAGAAAATAATGATTATAATAAAAAATATATTTATAACAAAAACTTACGATGCATCAATGACTGTCTTTTGATAATAATGTAATTTTTTAACGTAACTATTTACTCCCATTGCGGTCAGGCCTCCAAAACAGTTTCCTAACCCCCGTTCCAAAAGGCCTGCTATTTAATGTGTTGGTCCCTGGGAAACATTACGCAAACTTACAAAAGATCAGGTTTAACACACCCTGTTGTTGACCCAGTTAATGGCCGCCAAGTTAATGTATAGCAAATTATTACCACACATCGCATCAGTATAAATTCTACTTTTTTTTTAATCATTAAACAAATTATCTCGTTCAATGATATGCCGCCTGCGCCCCCCTTCACATGTTACTACTTCTGGGTGGTTTATAACCTGCCGACAGGTTTCCCCAACTCCTCGGCCACGCGGCGCTAAATTGTTGAAAGACATACTGCACGCTTGACACTTTTATATAAACATTCAAAATGGAGGAAAGCTGTAAAAATTATCAAAAAAAGACAACAATACCAAAACCGGGAGGGGGAGTGGACATCTAACATTTTGTGAAGTAAGAAATATGAGGAAATTCACTGGCACTGCCGCCCCCACCCTACCTCTACCCACCACTTCCTATTCGTAATACTTCCATTTTTTTGTGGAGAAATTTAGGAAAATTGGGGAGGGGACGATACGATCTACAAAATTATGTTTTCATAAAAGAAAATGCCCCCACCCCAAATTTAATAGTTCAACGATCCCACTTTGTCGCTTTAACTTGCAAACGAGCTAGGAGATCATAACAAACTTCTTGCTATTGTTATACTTTAATTTTTGTGGGGAAATTAGAGAGGGGACGGGATAATCTACCAAAATACTGTAGCTTCTCATAAAGGAGAATGCCCCCACCCTAAATTCGATTGCCTGATAATATTAAATTAAACATGTAGAAGAAGAAATCACTCTTGAGTACCCCTTCAAATCGCTATTAATCGCTGTAAACTTCAGTCCCGTATCCATAACCACCAAACTCAAGTTTATGTCTTTAGACTTCAAATATTTGGAAGCCAACATGAAAATCGGGAGGGGGCATATACCTTTTTAAGTATTTCTCCTTAAAGGTAAAAATCGTAAGTTTTCCCCTTTAAATGTGCCAATCTTAATCAATTGGACCGCGCTAGGCCAAAGTCCAGACGCAGCTGGCATCAATTTGTAAACAAATCTGTCAAAGGTGCTGGGAATGGGGCAGCGGCATCATTTATGATTCTTTAGAAGTTTGCCGTGTTTTTGCGGTATGTGTTTCATAGAGATTAATGTTAATAGAGTTTAATGTTCGTAAGTTTCCGGGTAAGAATTAGAATATATCTGTTGGAAAAAAAGACATTTTCGCACGATCTAATTTATAAAGAAGTTATTTTGCACCTGGGCTTATCAAATAGTGGGAGCAAAATGTATGTTTCTGTTTACTTACACGTCGCGGATTTTGAACTTTCGGACAGATATTGATGCATTCTTTTCAACATGGAGGTCTACACTGAGCAAAGAGTACTTAGTTCAGAATTTTATCTGTTCTCATTTTATCTTATTTTTTTTCTTCTATTTTCTTTCGTTTCACTTTTGCTGTATATGGAACTACATATTAACAAGGTTTTGACAACGTTTCTTAATATTTTGGTGGAAATATTTCACAATAAGAATTTTACTCGACTATTTGGAAAACTATATATTTCGGAATAAAACATGGAAATCTCAGTAAGTTAAACTTGTTTATTTTTATTGCGCCGATCTTTTTTATTTCGCTTATCTTTTTACTTATCTTATTCAATTTTCATTTTATGATTTATCGGCCCGCCCGATAGTGCAGACGCAAGTTGCGTTGCCATGGTTCCTTTTCAGGTTGTAATTTTTTGTTGAACTTATTGAAAATGAATAATGATCGTAAATCTCTGCGGTACGCTCTGCATTGTCGTTACCAATTTATGGTGGGCTGATCTGTGTCCTTTAAAAAGACACGGGAAATAAAATACTTCATTTTGCTTAAAACGGCAAATTTGCATCAGTTTAAACGTATCTGAACTAAAGAAATTTGCAGATTCGGTACGTGTGCAGACTCTATTTTCTTTCGTTTCACTTTTGCTGTATATGGAACTACATATTAACAAGGTTTTGACAACGTTTCTTAATATTTTGGTGGAAATATTTCACAATAAGAATTTTACTCGACTATTTGGAAAACTATATATTTCGGAATAAAACATGGAAATCTCAGTAAGTTAAACTTGTTTATTTTTATTGTGCCGATCTTTTTTATTTCGCTTATCTTTTTACTTTTAGTTGATATTATTTTATTCAATTTTCATTTTATGATTTATCGGCCCGCCCGATAGTGCAGACGCAAGTTGCGTTGCCATGGTTCCTTTTCAGGTTGTAATTTTTTGTTGAACTTATTGAAAATAAATAATGATCGTAAATCTCTGCGGTACGCTATGCATTGTCGTTACCAATTTATGGTGGGCTGATCTGTGTCCTTTAAAAAGACACCGGAAATAAAATACTTCATTTTGCTTAAAACGGCAAATTTGCATCAGTTTAAACGTATCTGAACTAAAGAAATTTGCAGATTCGGTACGTGTGCAGACGTTAAGAGTAGACCGAGGGCTTTCCTCGCTGAAAGAAATAAGAGTTGTGATTGGAAATAACGCTCGTGATTAGTATCTTTTTATTTAAAAATTAAATCGCAATTGCATGAAAACTAATACCACGTTTTTGGCTTCGAGAACGGTTTTTTTTTTTCTAGGTGCTTTACCGGCGGCATTAGCGGCGCTTTACCGGCGTTTTATCGGCGACTTACCAGCGTTAAAATTACCGGCGCAATTGTCAAACTGCTCGCATCGGTACTGTAGATCTTAATATGCTAGGTATATTTTTTCATAATTTGAATTAGAATTCTACACTTGGGCAAAGATTTTTTTGTGTTTTTTTTTTGCTTCAGCTGTTTTAATTTTGTCTTCAGTTGTGGAAAGAAAAAAAACACATTCTTTAAAGGTGCAGCATCATACATAAAGAGATGACATACAGCTAAATAATCACAAAAGTTACATACAGAAAATAAATTTAGGCCATTTTATAAATTCGTCAATGTAGTTAAATATAAAAGCAAGCAAGATCGGTGAAAACTTTTTTATGCACGCTTGTAAAGCTGACGCGATCTATACGTGGCCAGTCCAAAGTACAGCTTCTATTGTTATTGTAAGGAGCTTATTTCTGGTGTGTGCACTGGAGAGAATATAACTGTTTTGGCTGTGATCGGTACTCTTGGGATTTGGGCATTGATGTGTGACCATTAAAGCCTTAGTAACAGGTCATTAACTTGTTCAGAAACAAAATCGGCGATGCAGGGCGATTAAATAATCGCCTGTTCCCTTAAGGGTTAAGACTTTTTTCATGGCAGAACAACTATTTTAATTGTGATTCATTTGCCTTTGTTGAAAGTTCTTTCAAGGCAAAAATCCCCTTAATATAAATTTTCCTTTCTAAAAAAAGTTGGGTTTCCTTTCCAAGGGCAGAAATCTTTTATTCCCCACCAGCTGAACAATGCATGAAGTTGGACGGACAATATATGTGGACAGACAAACTGACGGATGGATAAACGGTAAAAATGATATATCCAGACCTGCCAACCTTTAGGATCACCAAACTGTATTCTGGAACTACAAAAGTTGTATTTTTGATAAAAAAAATTGTACTCTTCAAACAAAATGTACAAAACAAAGGTTTACTGTGGCTAACAAAAAATCACCACTGTACTTTCAGTTTCTCTTATTGTGCGAAATCAAATCTGATTTGATTAAGTCGGCAAAATCAATCCTTCAAGAGGACATGAACCCCAACCAAGCGTAAAAAGTATGAGTAAAAATCTAAATAAAAAATAAAAATATAAAGATAAATAAATCGTATTCTGGTGCCAAAAAACGTACAATCGTATTCTCAACATTTTCCTGTATTAAATATGGCAAAATCGTACTAGTTGGCAGGTCTGTATATCCCCTCTTCACCAAGTTTGTTGACAAGGGATAAAAAAGGGACTAAAAGTAAAAGTCAAAAGCTATAAATTGTATCCACCAAATAAAATGCTTCTTACTCAACTTACCTATAGACATGCCATTAATGGAGCCTTCTATGGAGCTGGATACTGATGGCCTAGTGTTAGCTACTGGTGTGTGTTCTAATAGACTGTCATCTAGGAGATGTCTCGTCCCCGTGCCTGCATAGGTATTGCTATAACTGACAGAACAACATAAATGCTGTCAATTCATATAATACTTATAATAAATATGGTAATCGCCATAAAAGAAGAATTTTAGTGGTTATGTGTAATCATCTTATTCAAAAGGACAAAACGCTAAACATAATGGTGAATGGTGTAAACTACATAATAGCTCAATTGCTTCAAAATGAAAAAAACACCACGAAAATAGCAACACAAAACTTGATCAAAATCAGATGAAAATTGGCTATTTTACATCTTTTGAAATTTTGGCCATAAATATGCACATTTGTGATGTCTGACCTGCTGGTAGACACCAGCTCTCTCTCCTTATAAAAATCCTTTGTTTTTTTAGGCTTCACATGGCAACCACTGATACCCAGTCCACCTGTTACAATTGTTTTCCTGTACATGTGCAAGCAAGGACAATTTCACAACAAACAAAAGCAAGTATCACCTTAATGAATCTATTTGGTTAACATTGTATGTATACTAAAAGGCAAGTACTCACCTTAACGAATCTATTTGGTTAACATTGTATGGTATACTGAAAGGCAAGTACTCACCTTAACGAATCTATTTGGTTAACTTGGTATGGTATACTGAAAGGTAAAAAGAAAATTGGTCAAATTTGAATATATTCTTTCCATTGGCAACACAATTAAATTCTTTAACAAACAAATGAGAAAAAAAAAGGGTTTAATCCAAACATGTAAATCTTGAATTTATTGAAGGATCTCTACTTTATCATTATGAATTGAAAAATCAAAATGCCACTTTCAACACACAAAATTGTTCAAATGATTTAGGCTCTGTGACAGAAATAGATTTTTAAACATTTAGGAATAGAGATTATTTTTTTAAAATAATTTTCCTACACTTACTTTGTTCCTAAACTTCTTGATTTTCTGTGACTCGGGGCAAATTTGGCGATTGATGCTGGGGTAGAAGGGTTGGACTTGCCTGGTGAGGCCACTCTTACAGCTAAAGGGATCAAAAAAATATCAGGTTATTACATAATCAATCTTGAGATATTTTATTCATAATATTTGAGTATTCGGGATGACGTTATAACAACGTGCGTAAATCTTAACAACCAGCTTTTCTGTAAAAACAAAGCAGTTTGCCATTACAGCCAGTGTTAAATCGGTCACCTTTAGAGGCCTATAGTTTGCTTGGGGTTTTTGTGCAGGAGATTGTTGCACATTGGTGGAAGTATGGTAGAAAAAAATTTCAACGTTTGAAAAGACTTGTATTGTGCATTCTTAGGTTAAAGCATGGTTTTCATTTGTGCACAAATCATTGAATGTCTTCATCGACAAAGTGTCCTGGAAGATCAAGATGCCTGGGATGAACAAATAGCTCTATTAATGCATGAGGCATATCCTAATTAAATGGCAAACATATGAGATTATTTCTTTTCCACTGCAACTAAGTTTTAAATATCATAAAATAAAAACAAACAAGTTAAGATCATGATTTATCATTTTTCCAGCTATTTATACTTCCAGGAGCTACTACACCTAACATGATCTACAAGCATTCTCAATTTACTTTAATTCTTCTATTAATCATTTAACTTAAAATACTGGAGTTGTTTGTCCCCTTCAATGAGTCCACACATATTTTGAAATAATAGCAGGCCTGAGCATATACTGAGGACATAGTTCCCACATTCTATTGACACTGAAAGAAGGAGCATATATGGAAAACAAAAATAACATATACTTATACATAAACTTATTCTTGAGTTAACAACAAAACCATTAACAGGCAAAAACAGGCACTAAAAACCAAAAACAAAACATTCTATTGTTTTAATTTCTTCATTTGATGTTTATGTTGTAAAAGGGTGAAAAACCTTCATATGCAGGAGGAAGAAGGGGGGGGGGCAGGAGGGGGGGGCTCATGCTGGCGATGTGCCTCATGCAGAAAATTTGCCACGAAAACACATTAATGACTTACAAGGTATTTCCAGTTCTTCTTTTGATTTCTCCTGTCCTGGTGGTTCCAGCTGTAACGACAATCTGGAAAACCAGAAAAACCAAATGTTTAGTGGTTTGATGCATTCTTTCCTTGTTGATTGATTTTCAAATTTGATTTTGGCATTGCATATCATGAAATATACTAAATAACAAATATTCATAAGCTATGTCCACTATACATATCAATAAAATATAACCTGTTGACAACACTTGTATGATGGAAAACATGCATCCATGTGCATATTTATCACTGTTTTAAAAATTTTACATAAAGCTCCATCTACATGACATCTCTACCAAACCAAAGCACACAAACAGCCAATGGGCTATCTGTGTACCACATATGAACTGTATCCAATGCATGGTCCTTGAGTTACTGTGTCTTTACAAGCTCTTTTCTGCAAAACCTTGTTTAGCACCACTTACCATGTATATTAATGATATTCCACAATAAAATACCATGAATATATGCACACTAGCTAACAAGATAAATATACCACGTATAAATCAAAAGAGACATGTAATTTTTACAATATGAGAATATGAAGATTTTTATATTAAGCCCCGCCTACTCATTGATATACATGACATCACCACCAAAACCAATAGGATATATACGGATCATGGGCTATCTGTGAACCACATATGACATGAATCCAGTGTATCTTTCTTTTGATAGATATCGTGTTTACAGGCTCTTCTCAGCAAAATCATATTTAGCTCCACCCACTATGCATATTGATGATATTCAACTTTGTTATACGATGAACATGTACACACTAGCTAACATCATATTTATACCAAATATAAAACATAACAGACATGTGATTGTTGAAATATGAGCATTTCAAGATTTTTAAACATTAAACCTTGCCTATTCATTAATCTGCATGACATCACCACCAAAAACAACAGGGCACATCTACAGATCATGGGCTATCTGTGTGCCAGATATGACATGAATGCTGTGTATCGTTCTTGAAATACCGTGTTAACAAGCTTGCTATCACAGACACACATACACACACACGCCAGCATGACTGCATAGGTTCCTTATGCTATTACATGTAGCATCAGAACCAGAAATGGAAGAGATCAAATAATGATATAATAATAATTAAAAACAATTAAAATAATTCTTACTTTGTCCATTTAAGTATTTTATTAACACTTTCTTAGAGGACTCACGAACTAAAAAAACTGAATTATTTATGAATTACACTCTGAATGGAAATATATGATAGAAATAAAATATGAAAATTCCACAAAAATGCAGAATGAGTGAAAATATATGTCGGTCAATATTACTATCACATTTAAACTTTATACAAACTACTCCTAAGTTTTCTTGTCTTTTCAGAACCGATAACATAATGACACCAAACAATTGTTCTATTTTCCTGTGGTCACACATGTGCATTCCACATGAGAGATAACAATTAAAGAAATGATGGTCAAAAGCTACTTTTAGATCATGATCCATTTTTTCACTGTACTTTTACCATCTGAAATGCACAAGTTTGACCACAAGAAAATTCCTTCAACAATTTAAAATCAAGACAAAGAACCCGCCCCAGCCTGTCTATGCCAACTCATGCACTCACTGAACCTGTCTCAAGAACCTATTCCACTGTCAGAGTTGCATCCACACTGCAGTCCATGCTAAGAACAGTCTCCCAAACTGTGTTGTTGGAGAGATTCAAGACAAAGGGGCCCAGCCATCATCTTCTCTCAGCACCACAGGTAAAGGTGATTTCCTTTCCATCCCTAAGCCACTGTAAACCATTGATTGGCCCATGAGGACATCTCTTACTGTGCCTTGTTGGCTATACTTGTGTGTTTGACCTGGTCATATCTCATGTGCTAATACACCAACCTCAAGCCCTAATACATCAACCACAAGCCCCAATACATCAAACCCTAATACATCAACCACAAGCCCTACTACACCAACCTCAAGCCCTACTACACCAACCTCAAGCCCTAATACACCAACCTCAAGCCCTAATACATCAACCACAAGCCCTAATACATCAACCTCAAGCCCTACTACACCAACCTCAAGCCCAAATATAGTACATCAACTTTCAAAATTCACTTTCATGACACCTTACTTACTTGTAATTATTTTCCTCTACAAATTTCTGTAATTCATCTATGTATCTCATTGACTTGAAATAACTCTGTATATGAGGAAGAAGCTCCAGATCGTATGCCGACTGCTGAAACTCAGAAATAAGCCTCAGGATGTTGTTCATCTGCAAAGAAGAAAATTATTGTCAAAATTGCTGTTTTAATAGAAGTGTTAAAGAAACCTAGAGACATCATTAGGTAGATTGTTTTTTTCCAACCTATCATAATGTAATCACAACAGCAACCTTCATCAAAATTGATTAAACAATCCATTTTTAATATTTATAAAATTAAAGTTGACCGTATCCAATCTGTGTGTTTAGTTCAGGGACATGAAAACTTAGATGTTGCTCTAACCCAAGGGTATGGAATTTGGTTTATATCAAACGTTGTTGACATTGCTTTTTTCTGGAGTGACTCATTTGAGAATAAATTAGTGTGGGTTGTGCATTATAAGAACTGTGATAATATCATTTTTTGAATAAGGAGATTTAGACAAAATTTCATCTAAATGCTTGGGTTATTTGTTCTCATCACCCTATGCTAGACTAGTTTCTACTCTCGTGTTCTAGTAGGTGTCATTAACAACTGTGTGAAATAGGTTCATGTTTGTATAATAATTGTTCAAAGATTTATATTTTGTGTTAGTCAGGCAGGATTTTTTTGTTTTGTTTTAAGAATGATATCAATTTGCAGATTCAATTCATTGGACAGTAATTTTTCATTTGTTCATCTAGAAAAAATTGATTTATTATTGATGCATACCTGTCGGCATGTCAACAGTGGAAGTAACATTATGCTGGAGAGTTAATTTAATTCCCAAAAATAACTTCTAAATTGATAGGCTATATGTGTTAAAGGACTTACAATGCCTAAAGCCTTGTTTGACAATTGTTCTTTGTTTATTTGCTGTAAAGATGAGTATCTCTCCTACTTGGGTGTTGATCGGAGGTACAGCTGAATCCAGAATCAGCTATTGTACTCTCTTTCAAGAGATTGTGCTACATGATTAAAAACAAAGGATTTACATAAGAAAATAATGTTTTTATGAATGCAAAAAACTGCATATTAAGACCTAAAAAGGGGTAAAATGGTGGATTTTCGGCAAATTTGTGTAGTCCTTTTTGCTATTTTGAAATGGTCTTTACTAAATTTTTAAAGCATCAGCTAACCTAAAAAAATATCTGAGATTTGCCACAAAGAAATAAAAAATGTGTTTCATTGCTTGCCATTTAAGCTACAATGAATTAAAAAAAAACTTAACTGTAACCCGTCCACTCTGATGATTCCAGCTCTATCACTGGTTGAAGAAGCTGCGTCTATCGCATCAGCTTATTACACAGAAGGAGAACATACTTCCACTTATAACTACTTACATCTTTTTTTTTGCAAGTTTTTTATTGTTCTCTCATATATAAACAAAAACGTAACTTTCAAAACCATACAGACTGTGTTCTTTACAGCAACATTACTCACTTGGATTGCTCTGCTTCCACTGTCTAAGCCTCCTGTGCTTGGGTGAGCTACGTCAATATACACCAAGTCTTGCAAATACATTCCTGAAAAGAAGAGGCAGAACACAAGCTTCATTCATCCATATTTTTTTTTTAAATCTAGAAACATAAATCTTGATTTATAATAAGAATTATAAAATGTATGTACTGTTAATTAGTGTTTAACTTTGTGGGATGTCCTTTTTATACTTAAGGGTTCATGATAGACATGGCTTTCCGTACAGTCCACTTTGCCACAGGACAATGGACAGTTGTGCTCCTTTAGTGGATGTGGTCAAGTCTGTGGGAGAGCTCAACGTTCTTATTCCCTGACAAATACGCACAGCGAAGAGCTGTATTTATGATCGCTATTCACGCACATCTTTTATATTTGAAATTAAGGAGAGGGGAAAAGTGTAATATATTCTTTAAAAGTTGAAAAAATTAAACCAGAATTTACCATCAAAATTAAGAACGGTAAGTATTTAAAAACGGTAAATAATTAAGAATGGTAAGTAATTAAGAACGGTAAATAATCAAGATTAGTAAGTAATTAAGAATGGTAATTAAAAATGGTAATTAAAAATGGTAATTAAGAATGGTAATTAAGAATGGTAATTAAGAACGATAAGTAATTAAGAACAAAAGTAATTAAGAACAAAAGTAATTAAGAACAATAAGTAATTAAGAACGGTAAGTAATTAAGAACGGTAAGTAATTAAGAACAGTGAAAAGTTTCTGGTACTTACAGTAGCTCACCTGAAGTAATAGCTGCTTATGTCATGAGTGATACATGTATAAATGGAAAGTTTTCACTGAATATACACTTATACCACTGAAAATACACTTATACCACTAAAAATACACTTATATTACCAAAAATACACTTATACCACTAAAAATACACTTATACCACTAAAAATACACTTATACCACTAAAAATAAGATATTGCACTTTTAGATTGTTTGACTTGAAAAAGGGGTAATTACTAATAATGAAAACCTGTCACCTTTTTAAAGCAGATGATGGTTTCACTCCATTTCAATCTAAATTATTTTTTGTTTATCTGACTCGAATTAATTTTGATGTTAATTCTAACAAGCTTAATATATATTCGAGAAAAGAAACATCAAATTCTGTTCTTTCTATTCTGTTTTTAATGTTTTCCATGTAATCTCTGAGATGTTGCCTATTGTTGTGACCTACCCAAGTATAAGACACATGGGTTCTGAATGTTTTTCATGTAATCTCTCAGATGTTGCCTATTGTTGTGAGCTACCTACCTAAGTATGGGTTACATGGATTCTGAATGTTTTCCATGTAACCTCTGAGGTGTTGCCTAATGTTGTGACCTACCTAAGTATGGGATACATGGTTCTAATGTTTTCCATGTAATCTCTGAGATGTTGACCTACTGTACCAAAGTATGGGATTGGGTTCTTGTCCATGTAACCTCTGAGATGTTGCCTATTGTTGTGACCTACCAAAGTATGGGATACGTGGGTTCTAAATGTTTTCCATGTAACCTCTGAGATGTTGCCTAATGTTGTGACCTACCAAAGTATGGGATACGTGGGTTCTAAATGTTTTCCATGTAACCTCTGAGATGTTGCCTATTGTTGTGACCTACCAAAGTATGGGATCGTGGGTTCTAAATGTTTTCCATGTAACCTCTGAGGTGTTGCCTAATGTTGTGACCTACCAAAGTATGGGATACGTGGGTTCTAAATGTTTTCCATGTAACCTCTGAGGTGTTGCCTAATGTTGTGACCTACCAAAGTATGGGATACGTGGGTTCTAAATGTTTTCCATGTAACCTCTGAGGTGTTGCCTATTGTTGTGACCTACCAAAGTATGGGATAACCGTGGGTTCTAAATGTTTCTAAATGTTTTTCCATGTAACCTCTGAGGTGTTGCCTATTGTTGTGACCTACCAAAGTATGGGATACGTGGGTTCTAAATGTTTTCCATGTAACCTCTGAGTGTTGCCTATTGTTGTGACCTACCAAAGTATGGGATACGTGAGTTCTAAATGTTTTCCATGTAACCTCTGAGGTGTTGCCTAATGTTGTGACCTACCAAAGTATGGGATACGTGGGTTCTAAATGTTTTCCATGTAACCTCTGAGGTGTTGCCTAATGTTGTGACCTACCAAAGTATGGGATACGTGGGTTCTAAATGTTTTTCCATGTAACCTCTGAGGTGTTGCCTAATGTTGTGACCTACCAAAGTATGGGATACGTGGGTTCTAAATGTTTTCCATGTAACCTCTGAGGTGTTGCCTAATGTTGTGACCTACCAAAGTATGGGATACGTGGGTTCTAAATGTTTTCCATGTAACCTCTGAGGTGTTGCCTAATGTTGTGACCTACCAAAGTATGGGATACGTGGGTTCTAAATGTTTTCCATGTAATCTCTTGAGGTATTGCCTAATGTTGTGATCTACCAAAGTATGGGATACGTGGGTTCTGAATGTTTTCCATGTAACCTTTGAGGTGTTGCTTAATGTTGTGACCTACCTAAGTATGGGATACGTGGGTTCTAAATGTTTTCCATGTAACCTCTGAGATGTTGCCTAATGTTGTGACCTACCAAAGTATGGGATACGTGGGTTCTAAATGTTTTCCATGTAACCTCTGAGGTGTTGCCTATTGTTGTGACCTACCAAAGTATGGGATACGTGAGTTCTAAATGTTTTCCATGTAACCTCTGAGGTGTTGCCTAATGTTGTGACCTACCAAAGTATGGGATAACGTGGGTTCTAAATGTTTTCCATGTAACCTCTGAGGTGTTGCCTAATGTTGTGACCTACCAAAGTATGGGATACGTGGGTTCTAAATGTTTTCCATGTAACCTCTGAGGTGTTGCTAATGTTGTGACCTACCAAAGTATGGGATACGTGGGTTCTAAATGTTTTCCATGTAACCTCTGAGGTGTTGCCTAATGTTGTGACCTACCAAAGTATGGGATACGTGGGTTCTAAATGTTTTCCATGTAACCTCTGAGGTGTTGCCTAATGTTGTGACCTACCAAAGTATGGGATCGTGGGTTCTAAATGTTTTCCATGTAATCTCTTGAGGTATTGCCTAATGTTGTGATCTACCAAAGTATGGGATAACGTGGGTTCTGAATGTTTTCCATGTAACCTTTGAGGTGTTGCTTAATGTTGTGACCTACCTAAGTATGGGATACGTGGGTTCTAAATGTTTTCCATGTAACCTCTGAGATGTTGCCTAATGTTGTGACCTACCAAAGTATGGGATACGTGGGTTCTAAATGTTTTCCATGTAATCTCTTGAGGTATTGCCTAATGTTGTGACCTACGAAAGTATGGGATAGTGGGTTCTAAATGTTTTCCATGTAACCTCTGAGGTGTTGCCTAATGTTGTGACCTACCAAAGTATGGGATACGTGGGTTCTAAATGTTTTCCATGTAACCTCTGAGGTGTTGCCTAATGTTGTGACCTACCAAAGTATGGGATACGTGGGTTCTAAATGTTTTCCATGTAACCTCTGAGATGTTGCCTAATGTTGTGACCTACCAAAGTATGGGATACGTGGGTTCTAAATGTTTTCCATGTAACCTCTGAGATGTTGCCTATTGTTGTGACCTACCAAAGTATGGGATACGTGGGTTCTAAATGTTTTCCATGTAACCTCTGAGGTGTTGCCTAATGTTGTGACCTACCAAAGTATGGGATACGTGGGTTCTAAATGTTTTCCATGTAACCTCTGAGGTGTTGCCTAATGTTGTGACCTACCAAAGTATGTATGGGATACGTGGGTTCTAAACGTTTTCCATGTAATCTCTTGAGGTATTGCCTAATGTTGTGATCTACCAAAGTATGGGATACGTGGGTTCTGGATGTTTTCCATGTAACCTTTGAGGTGTTGCTTAATGTTGTGACCTACCTAAGTATGGGATACGTGGGTTCTAAATGTTTTCCATGTAACCTCTGAGATGTTGCCTAATGTTGTGACCTACCAAAGTATGGGATACGTGGGTTCTAAATGTTTTCCATGTAATCTCTTGAGGTATTGCCTAATGTTGTGACCTACCAAAGTATGGGATAGTGGGTTCTAAATGTTTTCCATGTAATCTCTTGAGGTATTGCCTAATGTTGTGATCTACCAAAGTATGGGATACGTGGGTTCTAAATGTTTTCCATGTAACCTCTGAGGTGTTGCCTAATGTTGTGATCTACCAAAGTATGGGATACGTGGGTTCTGAATGTTTTCCATGTAACCTTTGAGGTGTTGCTTAATGTTGTGACCTACCTAAGTATGGGATACGTGGGTTCTAAATGTTTTCCATGTAACCTCTGAGGTATTGCCTAATGTTGTGACCTACCAAAGTATGGGATACGTGGGTTCTAAATGTTTTCCATGTAATCTCTTGAGGTATTGCCTAATGTTGTGATCTACCAAAGTATGGGATAGTGGGTTCTGAATGTTTTCCATGTAACCTTTGAGGTGTTGCTTAATGTTGTGACCTACCTAAGTATGGGATGCATGGATTCTTAATGTTTTCCATGTAATCTCTGAGATGTTGCCTATTATTGTCCTCAGACATCAAATCTGAGAGCTTCTCGCACGTCGATCTTTCTTTTCTATGTACAAGCTGAAATGAAAAAAGAAGAAGTTTACTTAAAATAGACATATAATAAACCCAAATTTCAAATATGATTAAGGAGTTTAAAAAAACCAGCCTGCAAAAAAATGTTACATTTCAATTTTCAATTTCAATGTTACAAACTCAAGTTACATTTTTCCTTATTGCGTAAGAACTTAATGATTACAGTACAAAACCTTCATGCATTAAACAATAGTCATGTGAATTCATGCATCTACATTTCAAAAATTCTTAAAATGTAAACATATTGTTACATTTTCTCCATTTCACCCAGTTTGGAAATTCATACCCAAAACTTGAATCTCAAGAGTGACACAAACAGCCTAGATTTTACAATATCAAAACAAAATTAATACTCAACACGCACAAGGAATCATGACGTAAAATGAAATATGAAATGCACAAAACAAAAATAAACATGAATTGTTTGAAGATTAACAACAGGAGAGAGGAAATGGCAGAATGATTAACAACAGCTCATCTTGTAATCAGAACAAGTGGCAGAACGGTCAACAGCTCATCTTGTAATCAGAGAGGAAGTGGCAACACAATTAACAACAGCTCATCTTGTAATCAGAGAGGAAGTGGCAGAATGATTAACAACAGCTCATCTTGTAATCAGAGAGAAAGTGGCAGAACGATTAACAACAGCTCATCTTGTAATCAGAGAGGAAGTGGCAGAACGATTAACAAGAGCTCATCTTGTAATCAGAGAGGAAGTGGCTGAACGATTAACAACAGCTCATCTTGTAATCAGAGAGGAAGTAGCAGAACGATTAACAACAGCTCATCTTGTAATCAGAGAGGAAGTGGCAGAACTTACAACTCCAGAATAATTATAAAACGGAACACATTTTGTCACTTTGTTTTGAAAAATAATTAACAATTAAACAAGCAATGTGCGTAATATGGTCTCTATGCACTGTCCTTTCTAGCGTAAATGAATGTGTTTAGTAGTCGTTTGGAATTGTTGTGTTGCTTGCTACAAGGGAAATCAGTTTACAGTTTACCAAATACAATTACAGATATAGGTGGGACAATCGCAAGAATTTGGCATTTGATAAAAACAAAAATTGTTGTGAAGACCAAAAACAAAACCTGAAGTTTTTTGAACATTTGATTTTACTTGTGGACAATAGAGAGATTTTTAGTAATAAAACAAAGTGCTTATTTAATGTTGCTGAATCAGAGGTATATAACAGTAAGACTTAACCTGCAAGCTCAGTCATGCGCTTAATGGGCTGAGCTACCAGTCACAGATCAAGCCACCTACAGTGTAACTGAACAAAATTTTAAATGCCAAGTGAAAGCTCCACTCCCATACAACCGCTCCTTTGTTTAATATTGTTATTTCTAACACTGCTAACAAATGCCTCTATTTGTGCATTTTCCGTTACAATTAATGTGTTTGTTGAGGTTTAGCGCACTGCGACAGATAACAATTCAACGCTAAATATAAACTCACATTCCATGTTTTTGTTAATCTGAAGATGGGAGCACTGTGAAGCGCTGAGATTATTGCCATTGATGAATGCATGTTGTTCATGTCAAACAATTTCTGAAAAGAAAAACAAACAAAAATTAGTCTGACCAGCATCCTAGTACACAAAATGAACAATTTTCAACAACTAAAATGATAGAAGAGATAGAAATAAATTATTTTACTTAAAAGACAAATAACACCCACAACTTTTTTTTTTTTGCTTATAGTTTAGGAAAGAGAATGAAACTCTTGACTTTAAATTTGTAAACAGCTTACTATAAGTTTTGCTAAAAGAACTTATATTATTTTATATGCAAATTTGTAGTGTAGGAAGTTGAAAACAACTATAGATATTATAGATATTAATGTAATTCTTTGTTTTTTAATCATCTTAATTAAGCCATAAATGACTTTTAAAAAAAGCCCTTGAGGTCATTGAGTCATATATGGATCCAGGGGGTAGAACATTGGCTCCATGCCCACCTTTTTGGTAAAATTTTTGTAACTTATACTACTTTTTAGACCCCAAAATGAGAGAATAGACACTACTTGTGAGGAAAATTCTTATTTGAAAAAGTATGGATCTGACCCTGTCACCCTAGAGTTTATGACCAAGTTTGAGACAATCCCTACTGAGGCATACATGAATAAAATCAATGGATTTACATAAGAAAATGGGAGCGTCATTCAATTGATGACCTCACATATTTGCATGATACTTTCTTGAAATACACCAAACAAATTTTCAAAACTGGTCAATTTTAACTGGATGTTTTGCTGCAAAATGTTCATAATTTTCAACATATTTGAAATGGAGTAAGTCTTTAATGAGATTAACAGCACCCTGCACTGACCATGAAATAAACATCTTCATCAAATTCCTCCTAAAATGAAATTAAATCCATACTCATTCTATTCATATGCTCTCAAAGTATTCAAAGAATTTCCTAGAATGATCTCAAAACTCTTTTCACTCTTACTCTCATATAGAAATAAAGACATATGAAGGTTAGAATATTACAAGAGTGGCAGCATACAAAGTGAATGTAATACCCACAAAGGTTTTACAAGAAACTCAAAAATATTCAAATCAAGAATGATGAGGAGTTTAAAATGGGACACATGCACTCAGATGCAAATTAGAAATGATAGCTGATCAAATCCAGAAAGACACCTGCTCCGAACGAAAGTAATATGAAAACAATGTATCAGGTTGCACTTATGAAATATATATAGTTTGAGAAACCGAAAGGATTCTGCAAATTTATGCTGTATGGAAACCAAGAAAAGCTTTTTGTAAATTATGAACAAACTCTGACACTTTGAATTAAAAATGATTACTTAATTAAGCCTTCTCTTTTTCATAGCAAGGTACATGATGTGACTCTTAGATATAGGCAATGCTTTACCAATTATGCTGAAATAGATCTGGCAATGTAAATGCTTCTTATCATTTCTAAGCGTTTTTTGCTTTGACTATATAAATACCTCTTTGTTAGGGATTGGAAATTTTAACAGGTCTTTTTAACCATACAAGTGTTTTTCTGCAAAGTACTGAAGTACACTTTTTGCTGGGTGTTGTAAGACTATAACCACAGTCTGAAATAAGTTACAAGCATGTGAAGTACATTTGCTATGATATTGTTTAATCCTTAAGCAGTTCATATTATGCACTTGTCAGTTGTGTACATCCCGGACAAGGTGAGTCATTGCACCAAGGTAGGTGACCAAAACGTGTACAATGACGCACCCTCAGTCACTTAAGTGACTGACATTTCTTCTACTTACCCCAAATCACTTACCTCTGTACAAAGTCAATAGGTCTGAAGTAAATTGACTCACCCCAGAGTCACTCTAGTGACTGACAAATTGGTACATTGACGCACATGTGAGTCACTGTTTCAGATGTCAATGACTCACATTTGACTGACATTGTTGGGGTAGTAGGGGTGAGTCATACAACTGACAAGTGCATTACAGTTGCATGTGTTTTGATTGTACTTTATACAATCAGCCTAGTGTATTAGTGAAATAAAGAATAAAAGTTAAAGGCATATTCCCATGTTTTTTCGTAGCGTTTTATAAGAGAAAAATATTAGAAACAATTTAGTACAAAAATCATGTTGATATGTTATTCCTACCAGGAGATATTCAAATTTTATGGTTCACAAAAAAATGCCAATAAACAAATAGGAAAAGGCTTAGTATGACATCACAGCAACACATTCTCCCACAAAGTTGATGCATTTTATTAAAATCTATCATCCTTTTTCATTAGTAAAACCTGCTAGAAAAATAAATTGATGAAAGTTAGGTATTCATATATGTTGCCAAATATACCCTACTTCAATAACTTTTGGAAAATTGTTTTTAATCATACAGAAACAACCAATTAACATTCAAAGAAATACACAAACATTTGTAATGGAATTGCCTCTATGACATCATCAAACACGAATTCATCATACTGTACAAAAACTTTAAAATGCAATGCAATTGCAAAATCTTTAAAAATTCAAATACCAGAACGGAATATGATATCACCCTGATTTTTGTACCAAGTTGGCTCTAAAATTATGCACTTTCAAATACAATTTTACAAAAAACCATGGGAATATTCCTTTAATGTACTGTATCTCAAAAATTAATCAATGAATTGACAGCTAACAATTTAAAAACATTCTTTATTTCTTTACATGCTTTATCAAAGTTACTTCACAATTCCACTGAGCTATTAATTCAATTCAGTCAGGTTCCCCTAATTCAAATATCTGCATATTTCTGGGGATTTACCTTTGCTATCCTGATAAACTGTCCTATGAGCTCCGCCCTTATCTTTGTAGTGTGAGCGTCTAAAACTTCCTTCACCACCCAAAAACTGACCTGGATATATGAGAAACAGAAAAACATCCTTTAGTATCAGTACATGAAAATAATGAGAACATTTTTTAATGAAAGGTGCAAGATATAGTAAGATTGTCTTCTGAGAGGGTTATATGTTAGTCCACACTCAGGAAGGATACAAAATAATGGATTTAATAATCTATAGTTTACGTGTGATGTAACTGAGCTGTGTGAAGATCAGATGCGTAAAACGTGCAAATGCGTTGCCCTGTAAAATATCTTCCACTTGAATAAGAGCCACGTGATGAAATCCCTCTCTTGTATTGAATGATTATGTCTAGATTATGAAAAAAGGCTGGAAATTGTGGAAGTTTTAAAACCAATTTTGACAGTCACTGATGATACTTGTTAACCTTGATAAGCAATATGTATAGGACTGCTGTTTATACTTATGTAAAGTAGAAAAACATATCATTTAAAGGAGAAGCACACCCCATTAGCATATTGGTGAACTTTTCAAGTATTCATTGACTTGTTTTGCCTGGTCTAGTGATAAGATGGTAAGGTTTACGTATCAAAGATAACTACTCTGTTTAAATTTTGGTGTAAGGGAAGTGTTGTAATTCTCCACGTGGAGTCACAAAGCATTGATAAATAGTTTTGAGTCTCTAGAAAATTGTGCCCTCACTTTTGAGTACAGTGCCCCTTTAATTTCTTACCAAGACTACAATTATCACTTTGTTGACCTTATGAAAAATGTCACATATTTTGCGGTGAGAAAATAACTCTGGAAAGTTACCTTATTTACCCTTCGTTTCACAAGAAAAAATACAAGCATTTTGCTTCAAATTTGCAATTTTTCATATTTATGTTGATATTTTCTTATTTTGACTTTTTTTATTGAAAAGTTTTTTGTCTTAGCATTCACATAAACCAAACTTGTAGTGATACAAAACAAAAGGAAAATTATGAAAATCAATTTTGAAGAAAAACATCCTCAAATTTTTAGTCACGCTTTGAACCCCCTGGGACTCTTTAAGGGTTATTATAATGGACTTTTAAAGTCATGTTGAACCGGAGCATGGAACAAATGCTAAAAGTCTTTAACCTTCATCATTCTTCTATTTTCCTACCATTTATCGCAAAATTCTGCGACCAAAATGCTAAAAGAATCATACAAAAAATGTTTTCTGATTCTAATTGAATTGATAATGAATCATAATTTGAATTCATAATATGTCAATATTGTTAGTTTCTAATAAAAGTTGTATGATGGATAGAGTGAAGTGGATTATTCACATTTTTGTAGACTGGTGATCAGGTGCTGCCTCTAGCACAATTGGTTGAATTTACAAAGAACAACATATAGCATTATATCTAGCTGGCCTGAGGTAGATCATGCATCACCATATCAAGAGCTCAGGCACACATGTTACTTTTGTCTAGCTAGCATTGAGCTTTACCTTTAGGGCCTCAGATGAGCTTTCATTTTTCTAAGCTATAAAGGTTCTGACTGTCAGCTAAGAACAATGTTTAAAACTTGACACAACCATGCACTAGGGCAGAGGGCATTTTCCCCATAAGAATGTTTTACCCTCTCCATGGTCAAAATTTGTCTGGTTCATGATATTGGCAAAACACAATTTCCCACGAAGTTATAGAGCTCCCTCTCTAAGTCACTGTTATATTGGGGCACCGTTACTAGCTCCACCCGAGGAAACACCATCCCCCTGCCCCAACTGCATGGAAAGAATAATTCAAAATAACATTGTTTTCAATCTGCAGCCCCCAAACTTTGGAACATTCTCCCAATCTACATCAGAAATGCCCCTACTTTAGATATTTTTAAGACTGTATTGAAAACACACCTTTTCATGAGTTACCCTCATTGGACCTTGTAACTTTATCCTGCTTGTATCTTTTTAAATATGGTTTTTTGTTCTCTTACTGTTTGTATCTTAAGGTTTTCTCATGTTATACTTGTTGATGTAAAGCGCATTGAGACCGTTTGGTATAATGCGCTATATAAAAATGTATTAATATTATTATAAAGTAGCATGAGAAGAGATGCTCTAGAGACAATCTGTATGCCTATAGTGACATTTAATGCCACTGAAGTTTGAATCAGGGATTTGCATTTTTTCTTAGAAATCCCTATTGGAACTACTGTAATTTGCTGCTGTTGTTGTTTTAGTATTAATAAGTTTGGAGACAATGAAGCGAGGAACTCCTTATATCCATAAATATACTTTTAATTACAAAATCTAACAGATAAGATATCCATCACAACCAATCTATACTAGCTCATTCATTAGCAGTTAATATGCCCGTTAATTCAAACAGACGTAAAATAGAAGATACTTGTAACTGCAGTAATGTGCTTTTGTCTTTTAAAACTCGAACGACATTCACTGCTTTTATCAAAAGAAATGTACGGTATAAGATGTAATTAGTTAGACTGCCAATCCAAATTAACAGTAAACAGAAAATGTATTATATTGAAAAGAGACTTTAACAAATAATTGTACAACAGTATAATTCCAACTGGGGCAGTGCTATGTTTGCTCAGGGAAGGGATGGTTCACGAGAGGGGCGAGCACTTTGGCATGGCTCTAAAAGGAACAAATGTTATACAATACAAACACCCCTAGTCCAAGAATAATGAACAATAAGGTAGATTGGTTTGTTTGGTTTGCTGATGTTTAACGGCACTGCGACAGTCAGAGTCAAACGTGCCAAGAAACTAAGGTGCTAATGAGTTAGGATAGAGAGGAAAGAGAGGAGGACAGAAGGAGGGAAGGTGAATGAGGGAAAGAAGTTAAGGTAATACAAGAAAGATGAGGAGGGTAAGGCAGAGAAGGGAAGGAAAGGAAGGTTTAGATCAGGTTGAATAAATAGCTGTTGCGGAGAAAGGTGATGAAGTTGGGAGGTAGGATTGTTCTTGAAAAGATTGAAAATGGAGATGGAGGGGGAGAGGTGTGATCTGGCGTTCAGGTATATGGGACAGGTAAGGAAGAGAGAAAAAAAACAAAAAAAACACAAAACAGCAGAATACACTATACATGTAAGAATAGCTTCTCAGAGAGAAATTTAAGTTTTTTTAAATATATTTGTATTCAATGGAATGACTGTTCCTGATGCATCCTTCAATGATGGGCCAGCATTCTATAAAGCTTGATTACACATTCAGAGGAAATCCAAGTAGAGTGAATTGCCAGTTAAGGAAATCAGAGGTTGGTTGGGCAGATAAATTGTGAACATGTCCTGAAGATAAGACGGTTCAATTAGCTTCTTACATTTAAAGATATATATGTAAGAAGCCCGTAAGAAGGTGACAGTATATTCTAAGATAACTGGGTAGTCAATCATTAATTATTGGTTAAATATGATCAACAAATAGTTAGTAACAACCAGTGCTGTTTTGTTTTTCAGAAGTTGTATAAATTAAAGTTGCATGAATTAATTTGTGTTTGTAAATTTGATAGAATTACAGCAAGTCTTGATATAAAATGGCACTTGACAGACAGTCTTGTGATTAATTAATAAATGTACCACATTGATCAAGATGAATTCATAAATTACAATTTAGAACATTTGCTACACATTAGAAAGCATCATAAGGAGTGACATGACTTTTCCTTGCTCTGGTTTATTTATCAATCAATTTTCATCTCAGATCGCACATACACCAAGTCCTGATTCCAAGTAAACCAAAATATTCCAATCCCTTTAGGATTTTCAACCTGTCTTACAGAAAATACATTGAAAAACTGGCAAAACTTAATTTCAAATAAAATTTCAATTTACAATCAGTTCAGACAACCCTCATCATTGATTAAAAGGTATGACCTTTAAGGGCTTTCAATGATCCAACACATCCTTGACCCTAAACTCAATTGTCCCTAAACTCTATTATACATAAAAGCGAAGCGTGATTTTTGTTAAAGCTTCTGTTACAGAACTTGTTGACATACATTCTACATTTAACTACAAAATAATTTAAATTTCTGTTCTAATGTAAAGCTGGCAAGCCAGCAACAATTACATGGAATAAGTATACAGACTTTGATATGTAGAACCAGGGAGTTGGAATGGTAGAACATACTTTGACAAATATTGTATGACATGATATATGTATCAATTTTCATGAACATTTGAGCAATCTGGTCATGTTTAATTCTTATGGCATTAGAGAACATGTGGCATCAAGGCACTACTAAATTCAGACAGGAAACCTAGGTTTAACATACTGCAGTCATAGTTGATTTCCTATGGATAGAGCTATCATGATAGACATAAGCTGTATATAGGAGCACAATTTATTTTATTTTTTTGAAGGGGGCAGGGGAGAAGAGGGGAGGAAATTGAATTTACCATGACCCAAAAATACAACGTTACATCCACTAGCCCGGGCAGCACTTTGCCCACAAAAGTTTGTTTGTTTGATGGAGGCTTAACGGCACTATGACAGCGAGGGTCAAATTGTGCCTGAGAGGTTGATCATTTCAGAGGTAAGAAGGAAGGAAAACAGGGGGAGATTGAAAAAAACATGGGTACTAAAAGCCAGAAAGCTGAGATCGAGAAAGAAAGTGCATGCAAGAGGCGAGTGGAAGAGGAGGACTAAATATGGTTGTAGAGAGAAGCATGATGAAGGAAGGAGATAATTTTATCCAGAGGGTTTTTCTGGAAGAGCTCAGCTGTTGAGTCGTGGGGAGGGAGGGAAGCTCTGGGAAGGTTGTACAGGGGTAAGCAAGGAGGATGTGATGGACTTTGAGGGTGCAATGGCAATTGTTGCAGAGGGGTGGGGGAACCAATAAGGAGGTGGGAGTGAGTGAGGTGGGTGTGACCTATTCTAAGACGGGTAATGTAAACCTTGTCAACACGGGAGAGGTTGTTGACAGTGGGTTTTATTGGAATGGTGGGCTGGATGGCGTGGAGTGTGTTATTAATTTGGGAGTCCCATGAGGTTTTGCCTGCGGTCACGAACAAGGGAAGCAATAAGCAGTTTGATGTCAGAAAGGGTTTTGGGAAATGGGGAGGGGGAGGTTGAGGGCAAGCTTAGCGGCTGCATCAGCTCTGACATTGCCAGGGATGCCAACATGGCTGGGTATCCAAAAAAAAAAAGAATATTTTTCCTGCAGAGGGGGTGAAAGGAGTTTACGGAGGAGGAGGTGAGATGTGGGGTTATCCCATTAAGAGTAGAAGTAAGGACAGCCTTGGAGTCGGAGCTAGAAGATGGCAAAGTGGCTGAGAAGGGAGTACTCAATCAAGTTGAGGGCGAGGAGGATGGCCTTGGCCTCGGCTGAGAAGATGGACGAATAGTTGGGAAGCCTGCTACTGAGGGTGATGTCTTGGATGATGGCAGCAGCAGCTGTCTTGTTGCCTTCCTTGGAGCCATCATGGATGGTTGGCTGGGTAGGCACCATCACAATTGGTCCAGAGTGGGGTGTTGGTGCAGGAGGCGCTGTCGTGGTCCAGGGCTCCACAGTTGCCACAGTGCGCTTGGCTGCGGCAGGAGTTTTTCCCGTGGCCATACCTCTGGCATTCATGACAATGGAGGGGGTTTGGAATGTAAGGGGCAACTGGGATTCTCAGGTAGCAGGCAGTGATGTGGGAGGGGAGAGTTGGTGTGGCAATAGTCAGAAAGATGATATTAGTGGGTGTTTTGGCACCGTCTCTCTTGACGTGTTGGCTAGCAAGTTCCTCAACGAGGTCTTCATTGGTCAAATAGGAAAGATCTCTGGTTCTGATGACACCTTTGCTGAAGTTCAGGGAACAATAGGGGGTGACTGCAACATCGATACCAGTATTAACTAGGGTTTTGGTGGTAAGGAGGGTGGTGGCTTGAGTGTACCTGGTGCAGTGCACCAGAAGATTGCTGGATCTGGGGGTAGAGACCTTGGAAACAAGGCCATGGAACACCTTGTGTATGAGGAAAGGGGAAACTCTTTTGAAATGGTCTGGTTTATTGGTGGACTGTATGATTAGAATTTTGGGGACTGGGGATGAAGAATGGTCAATGGAGGTGGCAGGTGGGTCACGGGAGGGGAGGGAGTGTCAAGGCAGCAGCATTTCAGAACGCTGGAAAAAAAAAAAAACCAAGGGCGAGAGATCCGAGTCAACTAGAAAGATTTTTTTTTGTGGAACTACTGTAGGAGAACCACTGTACAGGTATCAAAAAGGGCATGAAAGTCTGGTCACAACAGAAGGGGTGGAGGGGGGGGGGGGGGACAAAAGAACAGTCTCACCAAAGCTGACACCCATCCACGGAGAGAGAATCCCAGAAAATGAAAATACAAAACAAAATTTAGGTGGTAAAGTGCAAGGTAAAGTGTATTGGAATGAAAAGTTTCAGAGAATAGAATAGAAGTCACATGTTGCTCTCAACATGTCACATCAAGGAAATGAAAATATATCAATTGGGGAGGGAAATTATGATTACTAATTTAGGAAAATTGCTCACAAGATAGGATTAACTTAATTTTTTTTTTTTTAAATTAAAACTAAATGAAAGAAAAAACATAAACAATCAGATTTGTGGTAAATATTGCATTAAATTTTCATTCATTTGCAATTTTTCTGAAATTCTGTTTCATGTAATATTACTGACATTAAATGACAGCACTACTTACTGTATGACTGAAAATATATTTTTATTTCCATTACTTATGATCAACACCATCTTTTAATGTCAAACCTCAAAAGAAAAGAGGACAACATGTCATGAACCATAAGTCACCATTATGACGCTAAAAAGCCAAGTGGAGTAGGCAAAAGATTTTTGAAGTATTTGATAGAATCAATCGGACCGGCTGAATTGGATCGGCTGAATAGGACCGGCTGAATAAAGAACATTCTAACACAGATCCAAGCAATCAGTCAAGAACACGAGTGGCTGTTTAACGCATTCTTGACTTGATTCAACAGATTCTTGACAACCTAAATCTGACATGCAATTATCCTGCCAAGTACAACCCCTTGCGGTATGATCTTGATTTGTATTTCTCTCAGACCTGCAATTGAATTAAATTTTCGTTTGAACTGAAGAGGCAGAACAGGTATTGAGGGAGCAACAAGCATACAGTAGATGGTCCGAAATCTGAAAAGGGGATTCTCTGGGAGAAGTGTTAGATACTGTATACATGACAAACCATTAAATCACTCTAGCATTCAGAATAAGTATAACAAATCTTACAGTAGTATTAGCTTGCAGCACGCTTGCAACAAGCTAACAATTTTTAGCCTGCGCAAGCGTGCTGCAAGTTTTTTTTTCAGCAAGTAGCTTCAAGCTTGCTGTAAACTAGTAATTGGAACAACACAAGCTTGTTAAGCTTGTACAAACTAACATTAGCTTGTACAAACTAACATTAGCTGGTACAAACTAACATTAGCTTGTACAAACTAACATTAGCTTGTACAAACTAACATTAGCTTGCACAAGCTAGCATAAAATATTTGAAACTTTGTGCTAGCTTAAGCAAGCTATTTGTTCCAAATACTAGCTTGCATCAACTTTGTTAGCTTGTTGCGAGCGTGCTGCAAGTTTAAAGCTCTGTAAGGGAACTCTGCTTTATCCTCATAATACCATATATGCCAAGCATGCAGGTCCTATTTTTGGAGTATTGGGTAGAACCAAACCAAGCTAGATTGAACCTGGATTGCTCGGCTGAAAAACAAACGCCTAACACATATTCAAACAATTGATTGCTTGCTAAATGCATCTTTTAATAGATTCAAGAGAACACTTTACAAACATGCAATTATCCTGCCAAGCCCAGGCAGATAATCGGGATTTGTATTTCTGTCAGACCTAGTAGACTTGACATTCTTAATCATAACTAAAGTGATTAATTATCAAATATACCGAAGCAACATAAGCAGCAAGGGTCGTTAATCTGAAAAGGACGATTATCTGGGAGTCATGGACACTATGACAACAGAATTGCCTACTTGGGCCCCACACTGACAGTGCAGTGGATCAAGCAATAGATATTCCATGAGAGACATCCAATTTGTGAGGTACAGTATCACTGCATAGTGATCAATCTTCAAAGAAACTAAAGACATTGCATTAGCGGGTTGTAGAGGTATAGGAAGTAAAGAAATTCATTTGCAAAGTCATTCTACACAAAACATTGTTATACAATTTAACAGTGGAAATTGTTGTACTCCTAAGTCACATTTCATCAATTTACATGCATTTTCAATGACAATTCAAATGATTTGTAGATGGATCTTAATGCCTATACAGTTAATTCACTGATATACTCTTTGCTGATCTTATGACTGACCTAATTTTAGGTACATAACTTGAGGAAAAATTGATGGATTTGTCTTTAACCCAATTCCTTTACTTTTATAATTCTCCTTTCTTCTTACAAGTCTTACACACTAATCTATGACTTCAAGCAATAGATTAAGAATTAGAGTAGGAGGATTCTGACAGATTTGAAGTCTTTGATAGATTTGATAGCAGTATAATAAACAGCAATACAGCCAAGAAGAGTACGTCAGCAGGAAGATGTCATTTAGAAATAATAACTCCCTGATGTCGGACAGAAATAGCAATATTGCAGTTAGCTTTAGCCTGTAGAAAAGGAGCAGGAAGACAAATACATCTTTTTTTGGAAAATCAGAACAAATAAATTGATGTGTACTGATACAGAAACAGCCCTAAAAGTATGTAAATTAAAAATTCATCAGAGTAATTTGCTTGTTGGCATTATTCCAATTTCTGTCAAGAAATTTACTGAAAATCAGTAAAGGGTTTGCAAAAAAAGAAATAGAAATATTTCAGAAACTTTTGGGTCTCTACTACTGCTAATATAATCAATGCGGTAAATTCTGGGTTGTCTTCAAAAAGTTTTCCTACATACAGTATTATGATTTTTTTTCGACGTCCTTTTGAACTAGAATTGTTTTTGCGATGATATTTACCTTCCTATACATAAAGTCAGTGCAAAATAAGATACGCATCTATTTAATTCAGCATAGCAATTACATGTCCAACACATGATCGCTATAGCAAGCTTACCTGATTAAATCTTCTCGTAAATGCCACCACATTTGGACAGAGGTTATTTTTGTGTCTTCCTGACCATGCACAACTTGATAGTTCCTGGACAAGAAAAAGAGAAATTGAAAGAGTATGTGTAACTACTTACGCTTAATTGAAATGAGTAAAAGAATTAGAAGGATATCATCTATCACACTGCTAGCATGACTGCTGCCCCATATGCATCTCTGTGACATTCATGATAAACTATAATTACTAAAACAGTTTATCTAAGTTGTCAAATATCAAAGTGGTTATAAGCTTGCCATGATTTCTACCAGCTTGCAGGTAGAAAGCAAGCCCAAATTTGTTCTGTAAGCTCATAGAGATTTCAAATGCGAGCTAGTTTTTTCTACTAGCACAAAGGTTTTAATTGTGAGCTTGCAGCAAGCTCATGGCTTCAATAAAGCTTCCATTTCTATAAGCAAGAATGCAACTGTGGGATTGGGTAAGGTTGTGTTATGGTGAATGTACGAAAGTCTTAACTTGATACAGTTCTAATTTTACAAGAAAAAGTAGTTGTCTCTAACAACGAATGGTGCGAAATTGGTGAAATATACTACAAACTTTGATGACATTTGTCTGTTATTGTGAAATTACTATGACACTTAATTGATGGAAATGTTTAGCAAAATGCACCAGCTGCATAAACAGACAACCTGACAAAAAGATTACCAGTAATCCTTTATTTACACAATTCTGTCATTGCACTAATCCACAATAAAGGGTACCTCTCCATGCTGTGATAGAGCCATTCCATCTTTATCAATCATTCACTAAGGGATGTCTTTCTCACCAAAGAGAACTATAACTACTACAGTAAGTCGGAAAAGAAAACCAGTTGCATACATCGGGATCCCTGCATACATCGGGGATCCCTGCATACATCAGTGATCCCTGCATACATCAGGGATCCCTGCATACATCAGGGATCCCTGCATATATCAGTGATCCCTGCATACATCAGTGATCCCTGCATACATCAGTGATCCCTGCATATATCAGTGATCCCTGCATACATCAGGGATCCCTGTATACATCAGGGATCCCTGCATACATCAGGGATCCCTGCATATATCAGTGATCCCTGCATACATCAGGGATCCCTGTATACATCAGGGATCCCTGCATATATCAGATATCAGGGAACCCTGCATACATCAGCGATCCCTGCTTACATCAGCGATCACTGCATACATCAGAGATCCCTGCATACAGCAAAACAAAAAAAATACAGTTTTGTGTCTTCTTCTGTTCATGGGAGTTTTCATCAATGGCTATGGCTATCTCAAAGCAATCAAAATGTAGCCAGAATTAAATCTACTCATCTGCCAATGATTTTCAGTCTTTACATAATCCAAACACAAGTTCAATTACAACTAAAATAACGAATTACGAAAATAGTTGTGGACATACATATCTTTATTAACATCACATACGAAAACTCAAATTTTAGCACTCTGTAGAATGCATATCTCCACCTGCTTTGCAATTCCAATATTGCCTAATATTTTGTGGAGTTCAGTTGTTCATTAGATTATCAAAACATCCTGTATCTTTATATGACATATAGTATAAAGCAATGAGGTCACTTCACATGTTTCATCTCATACATCAACAAACATAAATAATTAAAAGCAAAATTCAATAGCTCCATCATCATGTACCAGGTCCATCTGGGTATAACCATCTGATGGCACTTAACAACCACAAGGTTTCTCCAACCAACAAATACAATTATACAAATAGTGACCACACAATGCTTTAATAACTGCCCCTAATGGCTGTCAAAATGCTATATGATATAGTGGACCAAAAATTCTAATCAGTTTGAATAGTAGTCCTAATAAATTCATTTCCATCTTGGCAAAACACACTGACATACTGTAGCTCATGAATCATAATACCATACCTATGGGCTCATGAATCATAATACCATGGAGCCAGTGACGCCACTGTCGCAGCCGTCAAATGGAGAATAGGTACGACGCTGCCGTACCTATTCTCCTGGAAATCTGGTCTGCTCTCATTTAATTTATCTGTTGAGATACTCATTCCCCTTTTCAAAATGAAATCATTTTAGGTGACAGGTTGAGCTGACAGATCGCACAATCAATATATCTTAAGAAGATATGATACTGTTTACATCATTGACTTATAAACCCAGACATCATATCAATATGTCCGTTTCTAACCAATGATATATCACTGACTATGTAGCTTCTCCTATCAGTCAATATACATGTATCTCAAGCCACCACAAGCGACAAAATACATTCCTGATGATATTACCATTCACTGTTAAAAGATGTTTAATAATATTTCTTAAAAGTAGTTGTCAAACATTAGCAGATAGCAGCTAAAACTTGGCTTAAAGAATAACTTCATGTATCCTCAAGGTACTGTAAGTGAAAGGAAACAATTGATATACCGGGGAGAAAGTGTTACAAAATGTCATTCCATTCAGAAGATAGCCCCCGACACCGGGGGACAAGGGCAATGGTCCCCCAATAATTTTCAAAGCAATGGTTTTCAAATAGACCCTACATACACTCTTTGTCCAACATGTCCGATTGGCAATTGACAACATTGGTCTTGGCTCTCCCTAAGTGAAACCTGTTGGGGGCCCTGGATAGGCTTACATCTTAAAACTCTTTCTGATTTGCATAAAAGTGACTGAAATCAGCCTAGAAGTGACATTACATCCTATTCCTGTCTGAAGTGAAACATTTATGGCATTTTGTGATGGACACCCATTGAAGATATCAGGAGAGTTCCTAAACAGAATCTAGTCAGTTGGGAGCATGCCTAATATTACATGTAGGAACATGTATAATATGGGAGCATATTGAAGTCATGCCCAATTGTTCAGATCTTAAAATGAAAATTCAATGGTTTCTAATTTCAATACTTGAAATATTCCGTGTGAAACACAATAAGATTATTTTTCAAAAAATTTGAATTTTTAAAATGACTGTTTCACGCCTAAAAGTATTGCATTTTTTGTAATATATATTTCAAAATCTGTGTGGTTAAAAATATAAAAGGAGTGTATAATATTTACCCATGAGAATACTGAAGTTATTTTCCTAAGTTTTAAGTTTCCCATTGCAAAGATTTATTTCCCAGACATATTTCAAACTTGAAATATGTAACACTGCATAAGGTTTTGGTGTAAGAATAGCAAAGGATCATGGGAAATATTACAAAATGGCAGCTTCCAAAATGTTCCTAGTGTTAGGTACATTTGGGATCCTAATATTAGGCATACTCCCTGACTGCTAGTAAAGTGAATGTGAATTACCACCTACAGACAACTTTGAAGAAAGTTATGATTTGCAATGTAGCCCATTATCTTCTGTTTAAAAAATGAGGGTGTGACATCACTCTCCAAAAGTAGACTTTCTACATCAGTCATTTTTATAATAGCGTGGGACAAGTTTAAAATAAAATATAACAAGATATCAAAGTTTCTTCTCAGTTCTGTTTGTCTTTTTGCCCTCTATCATCAAATACATTAATATGAGTCTGGACGCAATTCCTTCAATGCTATACACATTACTTTGTAAATAAGCAGTCTCGGAAGCTGTAAACTGTAACAAATAAGGGAGAGATACACTTAAATCTGCGATTAATCAGGTTAATGGAAATAAGAGTGGACATGAATAATTTAATTACCAGAAAAGAAATTAAGGGTATTTGGATGAGTAGAGGCAACATAGCATATGAATTGTTTCTAAATGTATAAAATCCTCTGAAAGTAGCAAAGAATTTCATCAAAATGTGCTAAAAAAAAGTTGTATTTCTTAAAACTTGAAAGGTTTTGAATTTTGAGGTATCAATAATTATTATTCAAAATTTAAAATGTTTTCTTTTAAGGCTATTCAACTCTAAATGTTTATAAAACCTGCATGAATTAATATGGTGGGCATTAATGGCACACAATGTAATCGATTGATCCAAAGGCAATGTTTACTTAAATCAGTATCCTTAATTGCTTACAAGCCATTTGAAATCTTGCTTTTATAATCTTGCCTATTAGCTAGGCTTAGTGGTCAACAACATTAATCTTTCAAGGAGAGGGCATGCAACAAAATTAAGGTTTGGTTTGGTTTGTTGATGTCAAAATGTTAAAAATTTAAGATGCAAGATGCAAGACAGAGATAGTGGGAAGAGGGAGAGGGGATAGGAAGGAGAGAAAAAATAAGAATCCAAAATTAAGTCAAAAAAAAAAAAAGAAGTTAAAATTAGTATGTGTTTTGGATAATATCTACAGTACATCTTCATCAAACCATAAAAGTAGCTAATTGATTTCATCAAAATCAGTTAAAAATTGATCATTTTACAGTGAACAACGGGGCATCATTGTGCAAATTTGTGTTGTATTAGAGGGCAACTTTAAGATTTACATCAAGATTTTGAGCGGTTCACTCAAGTCATATCTCACAATTTTAGCCAAAACTTTGATGAGCCATAAACACTGCAGTAACTCAAAATCTTAATTTCTAAAAAAAGAGATTTCTAAAAAAAGTGATTTCTTGTCAACTTTCACCCTTATCTATTCTTGTTTAACCAAGATACATGTAGAACTTCAAAAGGTGCAAAAGACAACAAGGTTGAGGGAAACATTGGAGTATATTCCCCCTCCTAGATATAACATTTCCACAGTGGATTACATTTACAATGTACACAAATATATACAACTGCAAAGATACAGCAAAGAAAAAACTGTTTTAGAATGAATCTGAAATGGAAAATTAATGACATGATATTACAGAATGCAAATCTCTCTCACAATAACCTGACCACTATCAAATTTGGTGGCAATTATGGATATACTGTACCTTATAAAGTCTGATATACAGAGAGACATACATGTATCCTGCATTGAGAAGACCGTGTACGAGCTCAGTACAATTAATTTTGCCAAGTTGAAGGGAAAACTTTATCATTACAGTCAATAGGAATTTTTTTATGAATACTTGTGTCGCCTTAACCAGTCAGCGAAAATTAATGGTACTCATATATGTTGGAAACTATTATCTAATACACAACATTTGTGAAGGAAAATAAATTCTGTACAGTATTTGTTTAAAAATGACAAAAAATAGGTTTTCCTCCTATTGACTGCAATGATAACTGACTGTTTATTTTCCCCTTTGACTGAAGTTCGAGATCGTCAAAAAAGCATTATTACGTCGCCGTGCACCACAACTTTCCCGGATGTCCGACCTCCTCATTCCATTGGCCCACCACATGAAAAATACTTTTCGTATCATTATTAAAAAGCAAATCAGGCTTCAAATCTCACCGTCAAAGGTTTAAGCTACAGTAATAACAAAAATCAATATCACTGCCAATTTAAAATGTCTTTTCTAGGCCAAGTACACACAAGGAAAGGTTATGAGCTTTAAATGCATATCATGTTAAGTCTGTCAAAGTTTACTAAAAAAAAAACCCATTAAACTCACACTTAAAAGTAGAAGGATGTTCCAGTTATTATATTAATCAATTATGCAACTAAATATTGAAGGAAATTTGAAATAAAATTGGATTTTTTAGTTTTACACTTTAAAATGGTTTTCAAGTTTATAGACCTTTTCAAATCTGAATCATAAATTTCGGGAAAATTAATTCATTTGTCACTTGGCTAAGTCACATGTCAATGATGGACCAATCATACATTGGTGGATGCTTGGGCGATCATGCAGTATATGTGACCAAGCATATGAAAAAATGCTTTCAAACTCTAATCATACTTGCATGAAGGTAACATGCATGTGCACACATTGTTGCTTACAACTTTTCCTTCAACAACTGTGTAGCTGATTGGTTGGGTAACAATGGGGGAATTCCCTCAGCAATTGATTGGTTAAAGAACTGAAGTAATCAAATTCGGTTAAATTCAGTTTGAAAAGGTCTATAGAAAACTACAAAAATGTATCTTATTTTAAATTTAGAGTGGAACAGTTGGAAAGAGTATAAATTTAAATATATCATTTAAGACTGAACGTGTCTTTGACCTAAGAATGTAACTTTGAACTCTTCGTTGGTAACATAATCATTTTAATCGCAATTATTTGCAAACCAAGTTAAGGTTTAAGTATCCTTAATTTCTGATCAGTAACAAAATGAAAACAAAACAAAATATGAATATAACCAAAATCTAAACACTATTCCACTATGAACTCAAAAATTTCTTAAATTTAGCAGCTAGACTAAGTGTCCAGAAGTGACTTTTTAAGGTCTCATGATACTTCTCAGCTTTGAATGAAGACCAATAGTCACTGGACTGCAAATACTATCAATCATACTGTAGGCATAGAAACATTTTCTTTATTAGGGGCACAAAGATATGCTACAACACTAGTTCAATGGTAAAAATTTGACCTAGTTAAGGGGGCCCCATGTAGGTCACTGCAACATTGGAGGCACATGCCCCCTGTGCCCTCCATGATCCTACGCCTGTGCTATCAATTAGAAGTGGGCATTTATACTACAAGATCATTATACTGCTTCATGTAAGGTCTTAACACTTAATTTCTACAGCAAATGTTATCAAAATAATGACATGCTAAAGGTGTGAATCATCTCATGACAAATGATGAAGCAATCTCAGGTGAGAGAGGCAGGAGGGGATGAAGAGAACAACTGTTTCTTGAGACATAGGAAAGTAGGTGAACAGCACATCCAATAGCTATTGGGATACTTATAGGCAAAGATATAAAGATTAATGGAATGATATAACTATACATAGCATACTGCCATTGTTAGGTTTACCATGGTTTGAAATGGAGTATTTACATCAAGATGCTAACAGGGGTTTTACTAATAACCATTTGTGGAGCACTGGTGGGAGACCCATCCAACCAGGGAAGCTAAATTGGGAAGACACAATTTTTCCGCACTTCCACAGAGGTATTTTCATCATATAAAGCTGCTTAAAAAAAATTCTTTTAAGTATTTGCATTGTCATGATTAAATCCCATAATGCACTACCTTCAGTATTTTGTTTATTCCATTTTTACAACAGGTGAATATCCTAATAAAGCAACAACAAAAAACATAAAGGTAAAAAAAAAAATCATTTTTTCTTTCCCTTTATCTGTTTTTAATGCAGTTTATAAAAATGATTAATGTTTTGGTGGTGTTTATACACCCATTTAATGCACTGTTCAAAGGACTTTGCACTCGCAAATGGCCCTCCTAAAGTGGGGCCATTCCATTCGAGCCTAAGTCCTTTGCCATGTGCATTAAATGTGTATAAAAACACTCTACCTCAACATTAATCTTTAAATAATACTGAATAAAATTTCTAAAATTAAAGAGTTTGTACCGAGTAACATCCCTAAAAATTTATATAATACTCTTATTCTTCCTCTTTTGAACTATTGCAATGTAGTATGGGGTAATGCTCACCCTTCTCATCTAAATCAATTATTCATACTTCAGAAAAAGGCTGTTTGAAGTATCACCCAATCATGTTTTCGAGCACATACATCCCCTTTTTTTACCAGATTATGTTATCTTAATATTTCTGATATCCACAGACACCAATGTGCTGTATTCATTTTTGAATTTGTTAATCAACAATTAACAGATATTTTCAAGGATTACTTTTTTTTTACTCATAATATACATTTCCACAACACCAGGGTCTCCCATCATTTAGTTTCTCTTCCCATAAATTCTGACCTTTTCAAACGCTCCATTGTATCTAATGGTATTAAGTTCTGGAATCAAATATGCGATTCTATAAAAAACAGAAAAACTGTAAAATTATTTTCTGATAAGTTAAAAAAGACACTTAGGGGGGCCTATATCTAAATATGACTCACTCTAGTTTACCTTCATATATTTTCATCTCCACTTAGTTTATGATTATATTTGACCTCTTATCTATTTTAACCCAACCACTTAATCAATTTTTTCTTAGGTTTCTTTATGTTACCGGGTTTTACAATTTGACTTTTCTATACATTTCCTTTGTGATTAATTATTAAATTCAAGTTACAGTGGGCCTCTTGCAAAAGCTCCGGCTTCTAAGCCCTTACACCATTTTTTCATAAATTGTGATGTGTTTCCATATGCATGAAAATGGAAAATAAATCAATCAAATCAAATCAAATGTTTGATGAATTTATAGGAAGCCCTTCCTCTATTTCCAGTACTCTCTGAATCTCAATCCAAACAGGTTCACTTTGCAATGCAATGTATTACAAAGTCTTTACATATGATATCCAGCAAATATATTGCCTTCATATGAGCAAGATTTAATCCCTAAACATACTGACAATAGTGTCGCTGCCATTTACTGTGCACACATATAAACAAATGTCAAATGGGTGTATCATGAAATAAGCACTTCCAAAAATGAGAGGACAAAAATAATAGGTGAACATGCAAAGTCTATTGTGTTTGCATTTTGGGGTTTAATTTTTTGTTCAAATTGCAAGGTAAAGAGCAGAAATCATTTTTAAAAACAATTATCAACATTTGGAAATGATATATCATATGACTGAAATGACTTTCAAAAGTCTGTAAGTCCGTCAGTATTTTGAGTACCCTATTTATTGCGTTGCTCCCCGATTGTCTATGGGTATGCAGAAATTCCTATATTCGAAAGAGTTAAAATCTCAGCAGATCAGTTTTTGAATTTTGGAAATAGCACTTTAAGTTTTTGAGCTATGGCTGATCAAAATTTGATCATTTTTTAATTAATGCAAAACTGATGCAAAATTTGCTCAAAATCCTTAATTCTTTAAAATTCCTTCTTAAATCTTATTCATTGAACCACTTCAAAGAACTATCATAGACATTTAAAAAATAAAGGATTTACAAAAGAAAATACCAAGGTCGTGTACATCACAAAATTTGTATAAAATATGTAAATGGATGCTTGCGATTTAAAAACACTGCAAATGACCATTGTTAAACAGATTTTGATAAAATATTTTGATAATATGATCAATGCTTTTTAATTGATTTTAAAGCAATTTGGCTAAATGTTGCCCCCACATGTCCATATCCCTTTGAAGAGGGGATCTTGTCTCAGTAAAATTGTGATGTTCATATCTTTCACATCACATCCGGTTGTGGATCGTTTTTTAATTAAGTAACATACTGTGCGCATTGTGTGTGTATGTGTAAGGTGGCAGTCACTTCCGCGCTGGTTATTGATTGGTTGTCGGTATTTGTGTCTGACCAATCAGAAACGTTGACTTTTATGGTATATTACTGTCCATCTTAACATGATATCTGGCCTTTAAACTATTTTTTCATGCACTTTTGTTTTCATAAATAAGGTGATGGTGAAGACCACAAATTGTCCACATGCTAAAAGGTGCCAACCCTATCTAGTTAATAACATTAATGTGCATCTTAACCCTTACTCTACCACGCGGCGATATTATCGCCGTTTTGGGTGCCCCGTCTTTGGCCCCGCCTCCCGAGCGCATTTTCAAAATAGTGCTGGTAGAGTAAGGGTTAATGTTCTCGGAATCAATAAGTCTAGATTTCTCACACTTTGCTTGTTACATTCCACATGAACATCAGATAACAAATAGATGCCAAGCCATCTGCTCATATGAACTTTGTGATTCATCTGACCTTAATCAAAAATAACACAAAGACAAAAGTTGTGTGTAATTAGGTGTTTAATAGGTTAGCATTAGATGTATTTCCTCTTGTTAAAAATAGGTTCCAACTGCTGCTAACATTTCAATGATGTGCTATCACTACAGAAAGGATATAAAGTGGATTCATTGTACAGTATTGGCACACATACAATATGCACAACTCATCTACACAAGCCTGATGAATGGCTGGACTTATACAAACCTAAGATTAATGAAAGGTCGTTAGCTCTCGTAAAGGGAACTTGTTAACAGTTCCAATTATGAGCTCATAATGAGTACATGATGAGTTTACCAGTGCTTTAATTAAGCTTGTTAAATAGCCTCAAACAAGCTTGTTTTGTTCTGCAAGCGTAAATATTCCAATTAATTTCAAAATCAGGACTTGTTAAGGTTCCAGTTGTGAGCTCGCAACAGGCTGAAAGTGCTTGCTATTTCTAGATTAGGGTAGCAAGTTTGTTACAGCCTATAAGAATCTTGTTTATGTTCCTCACTGTGAAGCCAAAAATCATTATACCTTCCTTTCCCTACTCTACCACCTCTCCCCTCCCGCTACCCCTCTTCCCAACCCCTTCCCCTCCAGTCTAAAACAAACCTTGCTCCTGCAAACTCTTACGCACACTTTCAAAAATATTGAATTTCATAAAATCTGTTTCGAACATTTCACAAACCATGCATGATAAGATAAAAATAGAATGATTGATAAAAACTTACTTCAGGTGTAATTGCTTTGAAAACTGGCAAGTCTAACAAGGAGAGTTGAGTCTGAAAAAACAAAACAGAGATGAACATCATTCTGACATCACAAACTCAATTATTGAAACATTCATTCAACATTCTTTAATTCTTGTAAGACCTGTAAGAGAAGATCTGGGATGGAGCTACATTTGGATATGAATGTCCAATCATATATTCCCTTCCCTTCAAGGGTATACCTTGGAAGATGAGCTGGAGAACTTACATTTCTCTGTTAAGGAAGTAAAAATGACATCTCCTTGTCTTGTGTCAATGAAGATCTATAGTACTGTATGTACTTATGTGTAAACAATGCAAGCTGAACTTTTCCCATCATTAATGTCAATATCAATGGTGAAGGGATAATCCCCATCATTTAAAAAAGGTTTGATACTGTGTGAGATCTAGCGATAACACAGTATTTTCAACAGACAGCTTAATTACATGTACAACAGCACAATTACCAACTTAATGTAATCATTATCATACATGTTTTTCTTTTACAATGCTTAGCCTCAGGAAAGATATCTGCAGGGAATCAGCAGTTCCGTCCCCCATCCCACTTCTAGCACATGAATCCAGAAAAATGTTACTATACATGCATACTTATGGGGGTTTAACATTCAGGGGTTAGGTAGTTTTCTGAAAGTAGGGGGACACAGCCTCTTGGGGGGCACTTCCCAAGTTTATACATATGTCCCCCAGTCTGTAGATAGAATATGTGAGCCCAAAACAACAAAGTAAAGGGGCACTCTGGTAACATTTTGTATGTAAAGTGTATGCACTTGGCACCAGTTCTTGCACCTTTGACAGTAATTAAGGGGCACTGTCATTTTTCGGAAAAGTGGGAGGACACATGCCCCTTGGTCCCCCGGTTCCTACACCTATGTTTACATTGTTATATAACTGTTCACTCTCAGTACCTACTCTGCTTTCAAACAAATGACAATTATTTAAGGATTAATTCAGGGTTCAAGCATATTCATCTTATATAAAAGAAGGACTTCAAAAGAAACAAAATGGTAAAGAAAGCATTCAAAAATCTTATTCCATTAAGGAAACATTTAAGTTTAATGTTAGGTATCATTTGTATAGAAATGACTGAAATCAGACTAGTTGTGATGCCATAGCCTCAGATTCCTAAAAGTCTTTATGTATTCTATCATATCTTGTATTGCATGCGATTTTGTGGTTAACCATGATATATGTCAACTAGAACGGTAAATACCGTCATGATTCGCATGCCCATGCAAATTGACACCCATATCATATGACCTGGCCAATTATAAAAATGGCATCTCACACTAAGTCCCACTTGGCATCCCATGTCCCATATGGCATCCCACTCCATTTCCCACATGACATCCCATCCCATGTCCTACATGGCATTCCACCACAACTCTCACATGGCATCCCACCCCATGACCCACATGACATCCCATCCCATCCCTTGTTCCACATGGCATTCCATCATGTCCCACAGGGCATCCCATCCTATGACCCACATGGCATGCCACCCTATGTCCCACATGGATCATATCCCATGTCCCAAATGACATTCCACTTATGTCCCACATGACATCCCATTCCCTGTCCCACATGGCATTCCACCATATATCCCACATAGCATCCCACGCTATGACCCACATGGATCCCATCCTACATGTATGTCCCACATTAATCCAACCATATGTGCCACATGACATCCCTCCATATGTCCAACATGGCATCCCTCCATGTCCCGCATCAGTGGCTTCCCACATGATGTCCCACATGGCATCCCACCATATGTTCCACATGGTATCCCTCCCAATGTCCCAATGACATTCTATTTTATGTCCCACATGGCATCACATCCCATATACCCATGGCCTCCTACCCAATGTCCCATATAGCCTCCTATCCTATGTCACACATGGCATCCTACCTAATGTCACACATGGCATCCCAACCTATGTCACACTCTGTGTTACTCATGGCATCCCACCATGTCCCACATGGCATTCTACCCTGTTTTACATGACATCCCACTCCATGTCCCACATGACATCCCATATGCTCCATACAAAGTCTCATCCTAGCTATTACAGTCCCTGATTGAGCATACTATGTATGAAAGTGTTAGTTCATATAATAACTTATATGCAAATGACTTGTTGAAATGGGGTGGGATCCCATGTCCCACATGACATCCCATACCATCCCATGTCCCACATGACATTCCATCCCATGGCATTCCACCCTATGTCCTGTATTGCATTCCACCATATATCCTACATGGCATTCCACCCTGTTTCACATGGCATCCCACCCCATGTCCCACATGGCATCCCACCCTATGTCCCACATGATGTCCCATAGGCTCCATAAGAAGTCTCATCCTAGCTATCACAGTCCCTGATTGAGCATACTATGTATGAAAGTGTCAGTTCATATAATAACCTATATGCAAATGAGTTGTTGAATAAGAAAAAAAGGGGAGTCAAATAATTAAGCCTGATATAACCCTTGGTGTATACCACATGGTATATATTATATCATATGTCCCTCATGGCCCCCATCCATGTCCCACATGGCATCCTTCCCTATGTCCATATGCAATCACATCCTGTCACCCTCCCTTATAAGCATACTAAATAAACAAGTCTGGTCAGACCATATACAGTGGCAACTTTATGCAAATGACCACAATAATAAAGGTGGAGTTTAATAATCATGCCTGATACAACTGTTGGTGCCCAAATATTTTGAAGAATTTTAAGGATTTTAAATCTCAAGTGCTACAAGAGAGACTTGAGGATCTCGGAAGAATATTGGAAAATTATATCATTTTACAGTTATCTTTTAAGAAAATATTAAATGTTTTGTAGACTTTAAGGAAACTAGTCTTCAATACTGTCTTAAATGTCTCTAAAAAAACTTTAACATTTTGTAAGGAAATTCTAATCTTCCATCAGGATATCTGAAGAAACTTTAAGTTTTTCTGAGAAACTCTGAAGAAAATTTTAACATTTTCTGAGGAATTCTTAAAAAACTTTAACATTTCTGTGGATGGCCGGACGTCCGGACGGACAGCCGGACGGACGTAATCGCCATTACATAGGTTCGCATTATGCTTTGCATGCAAACCAAAAAAGTAGTAAAACTGAATCTAGGAAAGGTACTTATAATATACCACCTAAAGAAAGTTTGAAGAAAAATAATCTAAAGTGAAAAAATTAAACAAACATTCTTTAAAATACATAAAGACTTTGAGGAATCTGAGGCTGTGATGTCACAACTAGTCTGATTTCAATCACCTCTACAGGAATGATACCAAACTCTGAATTTGAATATCTCCTTAACGGAATAAGACTTTTGAATGCTTTTTTCACCAATTTGTTTCTTTCGAAGTCCTTTTTTGAATACGATGAACATGCTTGACCAGTGATCTAATCCTTTAAAGAAAATCACACAATTCCTCTACATACCAAAAACACATGATGATGTAGCTGACAGGGAGTTACAACAGGTCAACTTGTTAATAATTGCTTAGTGACCTACAGTAGTTTAGCTCTTTTGAGAGCCCGACTCCCAGTGGGGTCAAATGCACTTAGATTGCAGACTAACAAGGATGATCATCCTTTTAACACTTTTTAAGACATAATTATTGAGTTAGAGAAAATTCAAGCTCTCAGTGACATCATAATTTCAATTTTGCAGGAAGTTGTAGCACTTGGCTAGATTAGCTTACCTATGCACATGAGTAAAGACAGGAACAACTTTCACTTTTTAAGTGCTTATGAGATTTTAAACTTCGGAATAGAATTTGGCTTCCAAAAAACAGACAATCTTACATTCCATAAAATTCTCGAAAAAACAGCCAGACTTCTAAGAAATAATTGATGAATGTACATCAAAAATTATACAATTTTCATTACAAATTAAAAGTGATGATTTATCTATTTTGCAAAATTTACAGAAGTTCATTAAAAACACAATTTTACACTTCTTGTTTTTAAATCTTCAGGTCTTAATACAGTGTGTAAATTTTGTATGTCAACTGATGATGTATGGACAGGCATGCTCCATTGCTTTTCACTCATTTCAGTAATTTATTTTGACAGGCTTTAGTAACAGGTTTTAATCTTAGCAATAATCCCCTTCAAGATCTATATGGAGAAATCACATTTAGTTTCACAGGCTGGCAATGAATAAAAGGAATATAAAGAAACACATCAAGACGTTTAACGGTCTTACCAAATTGTCTAAATATGAATAAATCCTCAAAGTTGGTGTCAACCGTAACTCAAAAAACAAACAAGCACCTTCATAATTTAAAGACACTGTTAAAGAATGAGTTCAGTGGTCAAGCATGTCCATCTTATATGAAAGAGGACTTCAAAAGAAACAAAATGTGGAAGAAAGCATCGCAAAATCTTATTCCGTTAAGTAGATATTCAAGTTTAAATTTTGGTAAGACTAGCTGTGATGTCATAGCCTCAGATTCCTCAAAGTCTTCATGTATTTTAATGAAAGTTTATTTATTTTTTCACTATTTAAATGATTTTGACTCAAACTTTCTTCAAGTGGTATAATATAAATACCCTTCCTAGATTCAGTGTTGCTACTTTTTGACATATCCCATGGTTTTTAAGCCACAAAGTAGTAGGACAAAATATGACAAAGTATATAAAGACTTTAAATGAATCTAAGGCTATGACATCACAACTAGTCTGATATCAGTCGTTTCTACACAAATGATACCAAACTTTAAACTTAAATATCTCCTAAACGGAATAGGATTTTTGAATGCTTTCTGCACCATTTTGTTTCTTTTGAAGTCCTCTTTCAAATAAGATAAACTTGCATGACCACTAAATTAATCCTTTAAAGGGGCACTAGACCGAAAAAGTGAGGGCATATTTTTAGGGGTCCCCCAAAAATCAAATACTTATCTAGTATGCAACAGTATAACAATTTTCTGGTTAATATGAATATTTAAGTAAAATTTGCCCTCACGTCATCTGTGGGCTATGAAAGTATAAAGTTTTATCAATCTTTTGTGGATAATATATCTGTGAAATTAGCAAAAACTAGCGCCTTCACTTTTTGGTCTAGCGCTCCTTTAAACAAAAATCTTTTCACTTTATGATGAAAAGACATTTTCCAGATATATATACATTAAAGGAGACAAAGTCTAGCTTTTTCTTTATTTAATATGATAGAAATAATGATAATAAGTCATGTGAAGAAATTTCACATCGTACAAAACAATTTAGCATATACATGTATGATGTATTTCCTACAGTATTAAAATATCAATTCTGTCACTATAAACCAATATGGGAGTGGCCATTTTGTTCACATGCCCTCTAAAAATGATGTCATACACCCAGAACGGATTAGAATATTAATGTATTTCTTTATAATCTATTTCAAATTTTTAACTTCTAAGAAATAAATTTTCCTTTGCATGAGTCTTTGGAATTATATTTGATATTTGTATATGATAATAATAATTCTAACCCTTACAACTTCATGTCAAAGCATTTTGGAAAGAAAATTTCGAAGAGAATTATCAAGAACTAGATACAGTAAGTGCTAGCACATAGGGCAAATTATGTCATCATTGGTATAATTTCAACACAACATAAGAGACAAAATGGCAGCGTCTATGTTCCAACTTCAAACTTGGATAACTTGAGAATGGAATAAGAGTTTATGATGGCCTGGGTGTTTGGTAGTTGGTTTATTTTGCTAGTATCTATCATTATCAAGTCAGAATATTTGACTTTATGTCTGCTTTAATTTCTAAATTGTTTAATCTAAAAGGATATGCCCATGTAGTCAAGAAAGCAATCTACTACATTACACCACCCAATCTACTACATTACACCACCCAATCTACTACATTACACCACCCAATCTACTACATTACACCACCCAATCTACTACATTACACCACCCAATCTACTACATTACACCACACAATCTACTATATTACACCACACAATCTACTACATTACACCACACAATCTACTACATTACACCACACAATCTACTACATTACCCCACCCAATCTACTACATTACACCACACAATCTACTACATTACAGCACACAATCTACTACATTACACCACCCAATCTACTACATTACACCACACAATCTACTACATTACACCACCCAATCTACTACATTACACCACACAATCTACTACATTACCCCACACAATCTACTACATTATACCACCCAATCTACTACATTACCCCACCCAATCTACTACATTACAGCACACAATCTACTACATTACACCACACAATCTACTACATTACACCACCCAATCTACTACATTACCCCACCCAATCTACTACATTACCCCACCCAATCTACTACATTACACCACACAATCTACTACATTACACCACACAATCTACTACATTACAGCACACAATCTACTACATTACACCACCCAATCTACTACATTACCCCACACAATCTACTACATTACACTACCCAATCTACTACATTACCCCACACAATCTACTACATTACACCACACAATCTACTACATTACACCACACATCCTCTTTAAAGCAAACATGAAAGGTAACACCTCAAGCTGTCAATCCATTTAGTTATCAAGCTGGTAATAGATAGCCTGGCAAATGCTAGGTGATAATCATATGAGACACTGTCTATGACAGATGATAACCAAATGTACACTACAGTAGGCCAGGGATACTGATAATGGACAGAAGAACTGTCAGTCGTTTACGATACAATTTAGGTAGTTTACAAGTGACCCAGATATATTTTTTTTCTTCTTTTAGATGCATTTTAATCCTTGTAGGACTAAAATTGGGAGTAGGGGATGCTACCTTTTCTGTCTTCATCCACAAGTGATAAAATAGCTAAAAGGTCTTCAAATTTTATGAAAAGAAATTGTTTATACAAGTTTAACAGTCTGGGGCAACCCGTTAAATAGGGTAAAAAAAAAGCGACGGTGAATTTCAAAAGGCAGCGGTGAAAACTTTTGAATGTAGTCAAAATTTCACAACAGCCTATGGAAGTTCCAACAATCCGGAGTGGTTTGTTTGTTTGTTTGTTTGATGAGGTCTTAACGGCACCACGACAACGAAGGTCAAATTGTGCCTGAGAGGTCAGATCATTTTAGAGGTAGTAAGGAAAGAGACCAGGAGAAGAATGAGAGAAATTCAAGAACAAAAGCCAGAAAGCTGTGATCGAGAGAGGTGCATGGGTAAAACTAAAAACAGAGTAGAGATGGGATGGAAGAGGAGGATTAAATATGGTTGTAGAGGGATGCATGCTGAAGGAAGGAGACTATTTTATCTGGAGGATTTTTTTGGAAGAACTCAGCAATTGAGTTGTGGGGAGCGAGAGAAGCTCTGGGAAGGTTGTACAGGGGGCAAGCAAGGAGAACGTGTTGGATTGTAAGGATGCAGTGGCAATTGTTACAGAGGGGTTGGGGAACCAATAAGGAGGTGGGAGGAGTGAGGTGGGTGTGACCAATTCTAAGGCGGGTAATATGAGCGTTGTCGTACGAGAAAGGTTGTTGATGGTGGATTTGATCGATTGTGGGCTGGATAACTTTATGGAGTTTGTTATCAATTTGGAAGTTCCATAAGGTTTGCCAGCGGTCACGAACAAGAGAAGCGATAAGCGGTTTGATGTCAGAGAGGGTTTTGGGAAAAGGGGAAGGGAGGAGGTTAAAGGGCAAGCTTTAGCGGCTGTATCAGCCCTGTCATTGCCAGGGATGCCAACATGGCTGGGAATCCAGAAGAAAGAACACTTTTCCTGCAGAGGGTGGGAGAAAGAGTTTCCGGAGGAGGAGGTGGCAGGTGAGGTTATCCCATTTAAGATTGAGTAATGAAGTAAGAACAGCCTTTGAGTCAGAGAAAATGGCAAAGTGACTAAGAGGAGAGTACTCAATAAAGTTGAGGGCGAGGAGAATGGCCTTAGCCTCGGCTGAAAAGATGGATGAGTGGTCAGGAAGTCTGCTACTGAGGGTGATGTCTTGGATGATGGCAGCAGCAGCTGTCTTGTTGCCTTCCTTGGAGCCATCAGTATAGATGGAGGTGTAATTTGAGAGTTGGTCTTTGATTTGTTGTGGAGATTGATGAAGAGATTAGGTGAGTTTGAGTTTTGTTATAAGTGGAGAGGTCTAGGTGGACAGAAGGAAGGGGGTGGCCCAAAGGCGGAAAAAGTGGGCCAGGAATAGGTGCCGAGTGGCGGGGTTGATGCCAAGTTGAAAGAGGTCTGATTTAATGCGTAAGCTGAAGGGGGCGATAGGGTTTTAGTCCTATCAAAGAGGGAGGAGAAATTGGGGTACCTAATGAGGTTGTAAACAGGGTTCTGGGTGTTGGTGAGGACTCTAAAAGCATAGGAGAGGCTAAGCTTTTACATCTAAGTAGAAAGGGGGGGTTCGTTGGCTTCAACATGAAGGCTAGTGATTGGGGAGGTCCTGTAGGCTCCTAGACAAAGCCTGAGGGCTTCATTTTGGATGGTGTTAATGTGGTTGAGGTATGAGTTGTGAGCGACACAGTAAACAATATTGCCATAGTCAAGCTTGGCAGAATGGTGAGCCTGAAAATTTTGAGGGAGAGCATAGCGGTTCGCTCCCCAAGTAGTGTTGGAGAGCAGTCGGAGGAGGTTGAGGGAGCTTGCATTTTAGTTTCAGGTTGGTGATGTGTGGCTTGTAGGTGAGCTTGGGGTCTAGAGTTAGACCAAGGAACTTTGTGTTTTCAACTTTAGGGATGCGATTCCCATTGAGCACAAAGTTCGGGTTGGGGTGGAGGTTGTTGAAATGACAAAAGTGCATGCAGACTGTCTTGTCTTTGGAGAATCTAAAACCGTTATTGTTGCTCCACACTTGCAGCTGATTGAGGCTGGTTTGAAGCCTATTTTCAACAATAGGAAAGCTAGGGGAGGAGTAGAAGATGGTGAAGTCATCCCACGTAGAGGGTACGTTTGATGCTGGGGCCAAGGTCATTCCCGATGTCATTAATGCTCAGGTTGAAGAGAGTGGGGGAGAGGATGCTGCCTTGGGACGCCCTCTTCTTGGGGGTAATGCGGCTTGGAGGGTGTGGCCAATCTGAACTTGGAACTGCCTGGGTGAGAGGAAGTTTTGAATAAAGATGGGAAGGTGGCCTCTGAGGCCAATGGTGTGAAGTTTCCGGGTAATGCCGTATTTCCAAGTAGTGTCGAAAGCTTTCTCGAGGTCAAAAAATATGGCAATGAGGTGTTCCTTTTTGCAAAGGATTCCCGGATAGCGGTGTCGGCGTAATTAACTGGTCTAGGGTATTGCGGCGTTTTGGAAGCCGCTTTGGTGAGGAGAGGATTCTGTTGGTCTCGAGGAACCAGTTTAGTCTCTGATTAATGATCTTTTCCATAATTTTACAGAGACAGCAAGTAAGGGCGATGGGTCGGTAGCTGGTGGGGTCGGTGCTATCCTTCCCGGTTTAAGGACGGGGATGACAATAGCTGTCCTCCAGATAGGGGAAAGGAGTGTGAGGACCAAATGTGGTTGAAGATGGTGAGTAGGGTAGTGGTGGCTTTGATGGGAGGTGTTTCAGAAACTGATAGGGGATGTTATCTGGGCCCTTGGAGGTGCAGCCAGCGTCGCTGATGGCTTGGTTTAATTCAGAAAGGGTGAGAGGGGTGTTGTAGCTCTCGGAGTTGTCAGAGGAAAAGTGATTCTCCGGGCTTCATGCAAGCTTTTTGATTTTGAAAGCATTGGAGTAGTTGGTCGAGGCCGAGATGTTGCTGAAAGAGGCGGCGAGGTGGTCAACGATGTCTTTTTTATGTGAGAAGGTCTCCATTCCAAGAGAGATGGGAGATGGAAGATTTGCCTACTCTGCCGTGGAAGCTGTTAACCATTCTCCAAATCTTCTTAGTGGGTGTTGGTGGTGAGAGAAGAGATAAAGTTGTTCCAAGTGTTGGTTTACTGTCCTTGATAGTGCGTCTGGCCTTGGCACGGCTGATGCGAAAGAGGTTAAGGTTATGGGTGGTCGGGTGGAAGATGTAAACATCCCATATGCTTAAATGCATGTTCGAATGACGTTACTTGACAGTTTCCCCTATTTCAGGGTATTTTGAGTACCCAAATTTATCGGGTTGCTCCCGGACTGTTTAAGATGGAATTTGATGTGTATATACGAATCTATTTTTGATGTAATTGCATTCGGGAGAAATCCCATTAATAGGTCTTTAAGTATTTCTACAAATGTTGTTCTTGAAATGCTTTTGGTGACCTTTGGGGCATCTTATCCTGCTAAAGCACTTGTCAATTGTGTGACTCACCCATGCGACCCCGCACAACGTGAGTCATTTCACCAAAATGGGTGGACAAAACATGTACATTTATGGATGTCACATACCATAGGCGTACAGAGCAGGGGGGGCAGGGAGGCAGACTGCCCCCAAAAAAATTTAACGTGGTACGTGACATTAGATATAGACGCTTGCTCTCTCCCCTGATATAGACTCTGCTCTTTTGCAAACCTTACAAAGTTTTAGAATAGTCTAAAAATGACAACAACATCAGAATATTAGGCCTTTTTTTCTAACTCATTGAAAAATAGTGGGGGCATTTTGAAAGGAAAAAAAATTCTTCATAAAAAAAATCCCTATGCTTCATAAAAAAAATCCCTATGCTTCATAAAAAAAATTCCTATGCTTCATAAAAAAAATCCCTATACAAAATGGCATGGGCAACCACTTTTGCCTGTTGATGTTGCTATTACAGCGAAGAAAATGAAGCCCACGGGCCACCGCCCACAAGAACTTGAGAATACAAAGTTGTCCTGCCTGTTTGTAAGGATCGAGTGTCAGGCAAGGGAAAGAAAATCCCAAATCACACAAAAAGCATTAGTGAGAAGAAAAAAAAGTGAAAAAAACATAAGAAACCAACAATCTGAAAATGAAGTGAAGTGTTGTAATTCTGTTTTATGAATGTTCTTGATACTTAATCTAAGGAGCAAAAAAAAACCTGTTTCTGCCCTCCCTTACAATTTTCCACAAGACGGGGCAAATAATTTTGTTTATAGGCCTTCACACCACTTTTCTGTTGACACAATATCTCTTACACCTTCCAACACTTGTTCAAAGACATCAACATCAATGGTACTTTATACATACTGTAGTTCCAGATTTTCTGAAAGTTACAACCCTCCGAGGTGGCTGCATAAAAATAGAGACTTAAACTCAAATTTTGTAAATCTGTTCATTTTCAACAATTCCAAATCCTTTGCTCAAACCAAAGAGCACAATAGAATACATTGAACCCTTTTATTCGAGCAGACGGGAAATGTTAGTGTTTGAACACCTACTGTACTTCATTGCTCAGATTTACACAATGGTACTGGAAAGCACTGTACTGTACATAATGGGGAACAGCAAGGTACTGTGTAAGTAGGTACCTATACATCTTCATATATGGACTTGTTCAATTGCATTGCAATCCACTGATGGGAGAAATTGATGTGAAAATGTATTGCTAATGATTCTTTCCATAGTTTTGCCATAAATATTAAGTTTATTTCAAACTTTTATATACTGTCCAATTCAGTGTTCACACTAGCATTCAAAACGTTTGGGAGGTTTTTTTTCCTGTGTGTAATTTCTTAGGGGGTATTTTGTATGAAAAAAAGACAACTTCTAAAATTGTAATATATTTAATTTTGGGTCATTCATTTTCCTTTGTAGCAATTTCCTCCTTTATAATTTTGTTCGATATGGATGTGATTATTTTTGCAGGAAGCCCGCAATTGCGCATTTTTATGTGACTAGTGGTTCAATTCAAATCCAATTGCAGCCAGAGTATTTGCTACTTTTCATATGTTATGAGCTTATACAGCTCATACCAAAGATCACCTTCCCCCTGCCCATAACCAGACCTGCCAACCTTTAGAATCACCAAAGTGTATTCTGGAACTACAAAAGTTGTATTTTTGATGAAAAAAACTGTACTCTTCAAACAAAATGTACAAAACAAAGGTTTACTGTAGCTGAAAAAAAATTACCACTGTACTTTCAGTTTCTCTTATTGTACAATCTGAATCTGAATCTGTTAAATTGGCAAAATCAATCCTTCAAGAGGACATGAACGCCAACCGAGCGTAAAAAGTTTCAGTAAAAAACAATAATAAAAAATAATAATAAATTTAAAAAAATAAATAAATAAATAAATAAATAAATCGTATTATGGTGCCAAAAAACGTACAATCATATTCATAACATTTCCCTGTATTAAATACAACAAAATCGTACTAGTTGGCAGGTCTGCATAACCAACAGGATAGGGTGGCAAGCACCACCGTAGATAAATCAGTGCATGCACTACACGAAGCAGTTCTGCATAATAAATATTTTTGTCTCTGAAAATGCCCTTATGATTAGTGTTGCCCCACTCTTCATCCCCTCCATAAAACCCCTGCACCCAGGTGAAGCAAAAGTATAAGTTGTGCTTGTATAGACATATATCAATTGAAAAACCTTACACCATTTGCCTTTATAAAAAGTTACACTGATGACAAGATTCTATCATTTGAAGCTATGAACCAAATTACATCCAGGATGTATCCACCGAGTTGTACTATGAAAGACATAAAGTCAAAAAGACATAAATAACTCATTGATTTGACAATCACTTTCACTCAGAAGTTGCGTTAGAATTTTTTGTCTGGAGTATTTTGTTATGACAATTAAGCCCTTGATTTTAGGTGAATTTTGTAAATTTGCCAGCATATGTACAGCCCATTGCGTAATGTACAGTGCACTGTGCACTAGCGAAACTTGCAAGTATTGTTAACACACGCGTAATGTACAGTGCACTGTGCACTAGCGAAACTTGCAAGTATTGTTAACACACACACACACTTGTGTAGGCCTGCCTCGCTAAAATGAATGAAAATATCAAAAACATTAAAAAATCTGACTATTATTATAATAAAGAAATATTAAGAAAACGTTATCACCTAATCCTTGTATAATGCCAAAATAGAATATCATAATACTTTTGTTTATCGTATCCAAATTTCCATGAGGTTTTAGTGAACTTTGACCAATTGTCAACGAAATACTATTGAGATCTTAAACGCGACGCGCCTACTTCTTTACAGTATAGTAACTTGACTTGCAGATTGTGATCAATTCACAGATACACAATTTTACACATACAACACAATACAGGAGGAAAGTAGAATCCTAGTTAATTATATAGTTGACAATTGCAGCCTGCATTCAAAACAACATCAAACTTTCATGTACAGTGTACATGTAAGTATAGTACTAGCCTATATGTGTTTATATACAGTACTTGTTGAATCATTCGGCCGTTATTCTCGTAGTTGTGTCATTTTCCTTTTATTTCTGAGTAAATGAAAATCATTTTTGTGTGAAATAAAACTTTCAATCACATCAGAGGTAAGATTTTCATTTAAGTTAATGAAAAACTCTGGCGTAAAATTTCACATGGTTTATCTAAATTTTACGAAGCAGGTACAAGATGTGTCGTAAAAAATTTCAACCATAGCGTAATATACGACAAATTTGTCGTTAACGCAAACCCTGCTTTCACTCAAGCATTGCAGCTCCTTTTGTAAAGAGCTTCGAACTGAACAAACTGATCATTGTAAATTATCAGCTTTTTGGTTCTGATGGGATAACATCAGGAACCTATGTGGTCATGATGGCGAGTGTGTTTATGTATGAGTGTATGTATGTATATGTGTGTGTATGTATGTATCTATATGTGTGGGTATGCGACGGCCAATATATTCATTCAAGGTTCAGAGGTTGCAAAATGCGTAAAAACTGAATTTCTTGGTGTATGTACTGATGATAAACTGACTTTTTCCCATCACGTGTCCAAATTTTAAGTAAAGTTTACTATATTGTTTGGAGTTTATCATACATTTTATCTTTTAATAATCTTTATGCTAGGGTTAATCTTTTTAAATCAGTTATTCTATCACAGATTCTTTATGCTGTACCGGTTTGGTATCATTTAATCTTACAGAAAGAAAAAGACAGAATCAGGAAATTTTGAAAGTATACTTCAAAGATTCTTAACCTACATTATCCCATGCTTATTGATATTTTAAATGACAGGGCGAAATCGGAATTCATTGCAATGGCGACAAAAATCAACAAAGAACAAAACCATTCTATACACAATACATTACAAAGTCATCTAGTACGTTCAAACAGAAACCTTCGAAACCCTAACATAGTGCCAAAATACAGAATAAACGTCTACAAAAATTCATTCATTTACCATGCGGCAATTTACTTACAGACAGGAGAGTTTAATAGAATTACTGTTTTAAACCTTTTATCTTTAATTTTTCTCCCTATTTATTCATTCATATTCTTTTATTTTCTGCTATGTGTTTTAATATGTACATGCATGTACTTTTTCCTTTAAACAAATGTTTTAAATTTGTACTGGAATATATAATAATAATAATAATAATAATCGCGATATCTCAAGAACGATACACTGGATTCAGGTCATATGTGGTAGACAGATAGCCCATGGTCCGTAGATGTGCCCTCTTGTTTTTGGTGGTGATATCATACATATTAATGAGCAGGCGGGGCTTAATATAAACATCTTGAAATGCTCTAATTTTGACAATCACGTCTGTTTTGTTTCATATTTGTTTTAAAAATGATGTTAGCTAGTGTGTACATTGTATAAAAACGTTGACTTTTATTAATATGGGTAGTGGGCAGCGCTAAACATGATTTTGTACACAAAATGCTTTTAAACATAATATCTCAAAATTATGAACTTATTCATGTCGTGTGTGGTACACAGTTAGCTCATCTGCAGATGTGCCCTTTCTGGTGGTGATGTCATGCATATCAATAAGTAATATAAACATCTTGAAATGCTCTTATTTTAATGGACAATCACATGTCTGTTTTTTTTATAATATTTCTTATAATAATGATGTTAACTTAGTGTGTATGCATGTTCATTGTATAAAAACATTGACTTTCATTATTATGGGTAGTGGGTGGGGCTTAATATGATTTTGTAAACAAAAAGCTTGTAAACACGATATCTCGCAACTATGAACTTATTCATGGCATGTGTAGTACACAGTTAGCTCATGGTCTCCAGATGTGCCCTAATATTTTTGGTGGTGATGTCATGGATATAAATAAGTGGGCGAGGCTTAAGTGAAAAATTTAAAAAAGTGATAAATGAGCAAGTGTATGTCTGTTTTGGGTCATATTGTGCATGATGATATTGTTGGCATGTGTACATGCTTATGTTATGAACAGATGTCAGGAGATGTATAAATGGTAGGAGGCATGGCTTAATGTGAAAGTGCTAAAGGATGTAAACACCATACTGTATCTCATGAACAATATACATATATTCTAATTTTGTGGAGTGGTGTCATGAACATTAATAAGTAGGCAGGGCTTACTGACAAATTCTTGAAATAGGATAAATGAGCAACCGTTTTTGCATCATACTTGCTATGATAATGTTGTTAATCATTGTGCAAATGCTAATGTTGTCAATATTTTTTATTGATCTGCATGGTGGGTGTGGCTTATGAATAAATATCCTGTAACAAATATTTCAGGATATAAAAACATGTCAATAAAAATTGGAAGTTTGCTAAGATTACCATTAAAGGTTCAGACCACTAAAAAGCAATTTGGTACATACCACATGAAGAGTAATTTGGTTTTTACCACATGAAGAGCAATTTGGTTTATACCACATGAAGAGCAATTAGGTTTGTACCACATGAAGAGCAATTTGGTTGGTACATACCACATGAAGAGCAATTTGGTTCAAACCACATGAAGAACAATTTGGTTCAAACCTCATGAAGAGCAATTTGGTTCATACCACATGAAGAGCAATTTGGTTCATACTGCATGAAGAGCAATTTGATTTCTACTACATGAGAGCAATTTGGTTTCTACCACATGAAGAGCAATTTAAAGCCACAACCTTCTTTGAAATGATGTCTTTGATGATATTATTATTTGTATTATATTTCAGATAGTGTGCTTTTCTTTTCTTCTTTTTACTGATCAAATAAATTATAGTTTCAAATAAAATAATAATATTAACATTCAACATTTTTATTGATAAAAATGTTGAGCCGTGTTTTACATGTAACGATGGAAATAGGTTACATATGTAGCAATACATGGAGGGAGGTACCTTTGTTTTTATAGTATGAGAAGGGATTTGAATAAAAGTTATTTCTGTATGCATATATCTATAGAAAATTAATTTACTTAATTATTTTCTAATTCCTACATAGTAATTCAAAATCACTTCAGTAGGTACTGTCTAATTGTTTGCAGTCAAACTATTTCACAAGAAAATATTTCAATAGAATACTGCAGACTTTGAAGGACTAGGACTCTCTTAAGTATCAGACTCATAGCATAGAAGTCTCTTCTACTTCCATACTCATAGAAAGCATGATGACACCATTTAACCCTGTCCCTTGATATTGTCATTGCCTGTGTCATTGTCAGACCCATTCATTTCTTGATGTTGTCTGACCATGCTGTTTTCTTTCTGCTCTCTGATTTATACTTCTCCAGGCTGTTGTTAGATCGTATGATGTGGTTGTAATATTGCTGGTGCCTTGACGGTGTCTAATAACAGTAACTTGCTGTTTAGCCGTTGTAGCACAGATATGTTAGTTCTGTGTTCAGCATAGGATATCCTCAGCAGCCATCTATAAATGAATTCACCCTTTTTTCATCTAATTTTTCTGTCGTAGCCCTCAGGATGCGACAGGACTAGTATTGTAAACTCCATGCTCAAAACCCGCCATCTTTTAATTGAGAATTATGTTTAAAATGTTCTTAAATGAAGAGAATATGGACTTCAAATTAAGGGCTTTTTATTAAAGGTTGCATTTTAATGGTTACTATGCTACCATCAATTTAAGCAATGCTAATTAAGAAATTTATGGCATTGCTTCTATCCCCAAAAGTCATGTAAATTGGCAGCGTTTGTTCTGTTTTTGTTTTTCATTTGTAGACAAAACTTCCGGTGCCATCCTATATTTTAATTGCCAGGTCTAAAAATGTGATATGAAGAATGGTATTATTAAGAAATTTTTACTGTTTCAAAACATAATCAAAAATATTTATTACACCAAAATATTTTTTGAAGAGTCCACAAAGAGATAGTGAAGGAGAACAATATTATTTGAAATTTGAAATGATCGAGGCTAGTCTCACCGGATGTAGTGAGATAAACACTTCACTCAGTAGCCTGAGGCACTACATGCAAGGCAATACTTGCAGTTTGTATAGCAGCCATGTAGTGGCTATAGCGTATACTATGGTTAAAATGTTTATTACACCGGATGCGGTTCTGAAACTTCAAGAGCTAAGTGAACAAGTTAAGAAATTAAAAACATCCATCACGCACACACTGTAATCTTGCAACCTGTCAAATTCAGCGTGGGTAGAATTTATCTCAGGAGAACCAAGTTGCAGATCGTTTTTATTCATTGTATCTATTCTATTTTATAATGAATAAATTTAAACCTACATAACTTTTTCTTTCTTTAAGGGTCATGTCTAGCTTTTCATTTTGAGGGGGCTTAATCTCCCAGTCCCCACCCCCAAAAAAACCCCAAAAACACTGAAGGGCAGTTTCAGATTAGGAAGGACAGAGGCGAGGAGGTATAGGACCCACCCCCAGAATCCGGTTGCATGCAGGCTTTATTTTGAAGACAAAGTGTAAAATTATTAACATAAAATTGAAGGGACATAAGTAAAAATGTTAGAAATTTTGGCAACACTTCCTGAAAATTTCTTGAAATTGACAGTATTTTGGTTTTGTTTGGTTAGAGGTTTAACATCCTGACAAACTTCTTTAGTTGGAATATCAAGATTTAAGTTCTCATATGTGTACAAACAAAATGACTGGTATGGTAAGTCTACTTTACAAGGTTTGACTCTCACTTTCTCAACAATTGCTAATGTATTTTCAAGAAAATAAACCATTAAAGAAAAAAAGAAAAATTCAAACATTCTTTCGAGGTAAATAGTTACTGTACTAAATACTGTTTATTGCTCCTCACATATCTTCATTTATATCTCTGAGCATAAAATTTGTGGATGTTGCAATTAGTCTGATTTCAGTAATGAAGTAAGATACTAAAGCTTGACCACTTGAATACGGAGGTCTTTTCCTGGAAAGTGAAAAATTTTCCTGCAAATTGAGGCAGATTTCATCAAAGAGCTCCCAGCTTTGATTTCACGAAAATGATGGAAATTTCTCAAAAAAGATTTCCCGAAAATTAGTAAAGATATACTTAAAATTCATAAAATTTTTTTTGCAGAAGTTGAAGGTGCTATTTTTAGGGGGAACCGCCCCCCCTCTCCCCTTCTCCGAACTAGACAAGCCACTGCTTCCTTTATTACTATCCATACAACAAATTAAATGCCATGACAGCCCTTTTTTAAAGGGTGTTCTTGTTCATTCTCCATGTGTCTCAATATCACTACAAGCCTCATTTCCCACCCCATAGCCAGGAATTTGAATGCATGGGGTATGTTTTTTATATAAAAGGGCAAAAAACCTTTTTCTTAATTTCAAAAAGCCTGCACTTTCTCAACAAATGGGGGTTCAGGAATTTGAAAGGGAGGTTTGTTTTTCATATAAAAGGGGAAAAAACCAAGAAATTCGGGGTGCTTATTATATCTTTAGATTTCATAAGGGCACTTTCTCAACAAAAGGGGGTTTGTTCGCTCAGACAAACCTCTCCTGGCTACGGGCCTGTTTCTTAAGATTTTAGAATGGAAAGTTATATCATCTTTGCAAAAAATAAAAATTAATGATGAGTGAATTTATTCTTTCAGAGATTAGTAAAGAAAACTATAATAATATGTTATGAATTCTGGACCTATGGGTCAATGATGTTTGCAGCATTAGCGGCATGGTTTATATCTAGCAGGTTTTCCTTGCAAGTATGTATGTGCTAACAATAGAAACTTCCCAAGGTAGCAGGCGGCATGGTTTATATCTAGCAGGTTTTCCTTGCAAGTATGTATGTGCTAACAATAGAAACTTCCCAAGGTGGCAGGCGGCATGGTTTATATCTAGCAGGTTTTCCTTGCAAGTATGCATGTGCTAACAATAGAAACTTCCCAAGGTGGCAGGCGGCATGGTTTATATCTAGCAGGTTTTCCTTGCAAGTATGCATGTGCTAACAATAGAAACTTCCCAAGGTGGCAGGCGGCATGGTTTATATCTAGCAGGTTTTCCTTGCAAGTATGTATGTGCTAACAATAGAAACTTCCCAAGGTGGCAGGCAGGCATGGTTTATATCTAGCAGGTTTTCCTTGCAAGTATGCATGTGCTAACAATAGAAACTTCCCAAGGTGGCAGGCGGCATGGTTTATATCTAGCAGGTTTTCCTTGCAAGTATGCATGTGCTAACAATAGAAACTTCCCAAGGTGGCAGGCGGCATGGTTTATATCTAGCAGGTTTTCCTTGCAAGTATGCATGTGCTAACAATAGAAACTTCCCAAGGTGGTAGGCGGCATGGTTTATATCTAGCAGGTTTTTCTCACAAGTATGCATGCGCTAACAATAGAAACTTCCCAAGGTGGTAGGCGCCATGGTTTATATCTAGCAGGTTTTCCTTGCAAGTATGCATGTGCTAACAATAGAAACTTCCCAAGGTGGCAGGCGGCATGGTTTATATCTAGCAGGTTTTTCTCACAAGTATGCATGCGCTAACAATAGAAACTTCCCAAGGTGGTAGGCGGCATGGTTTATATCTAGCAGGTTTTTCTTGCAAGTATGCATGCGCTAACAATAGAAACTTCCCAAGGTGGTAGGCGGCATGGTTTATATCTAGCAGGTTTTCCTTGCAAGTATGCATGTGCTAACAATAGAAACTTCCCAAGGTGGCAGGCGGCATGGTTTATATCTAGCAGGTTTTTCTTACAAGTATGCATGCGCTAACAATAGAAACTTCCCAAGGTGGCAGGCTGCATGGTTTATATCTAGCAGGTTTTTCTTACAAGTATGCATGCGCTAACAATAGAATCAGAAGCAGACCTGAAAAGATGTACGGTTTTTAAGATATAACCACGGGAATTCGAGGTTTGAAAATTTCCACCAAAGAAAAAAACAACTCTTTTTTTGAGATTTATTGAGTAAGTAAAGGTACATTAAATTGTGAAAGAGGGAAGTATATAAAGATTTTTACCTCATTGATATTATTTGTCATGATTTTTCATGAGAAGATCTTATTTTTGACACCTTTATTTAGGACCATGGGAAATTTATAATTATTTCTAACTTGATCAGAAGTATCATCAGAATAAATATTTTGATCGAAAGCTTAAAAGGACAGCTTCCTATGCAGTTTCTGGCCAGAGGAGGTGGAGGAGATATCTGCCTTTGTCGTGATCTACAAGCTCAGTCAAAGTTAATAGAACAAGGAGGTACCACTTCCTTGGTTAGAACACTTCCAGAAAATATTTGCTGCTTTTATCAACCTACTTTTCTATTCTGTGTTACATCAGATATGATGGGAAATTTTGTTGGTGGTTCTTTGATTCGTATTCTCTTATTTTTGATTCATATTTTATCATTGTTTTGGACATTGGCATCATTTTCTCAAGTCCCCATACACTACCTTACTATTTAGCCCCCAATTTTTTGCTACGCACCAAAAATGTAATGATAACTTTTGTATTAAAAGATAGTAAATATTGAAAAATTTGTGCCAATAAAATGGCCCAAATCGTAGCGCTTCCAGAGGAGGGCTCGGTATGGCACCTTTAACATAATTATGCCAACCCCCCCCCCCCCCTCCCCTCCCTTCCTGCTTTCAAAAATACTTTGATGTTCCTGACTATGATTTCAGTCATCTCTAAACATTAAACTTACAGTAAATATCTCCTCAACATAATTTTTTTTCTTTTTCACCACTTATTCTTGTTATTGTCCTCTTCCATACTGTATGTACTACATATCTTACCACTACATTATTCCTTTCAATCAATTGAATGACATTCATCCAATATAAATGAACACCTTTTCTAAATAATTTTCTGTTGAAAGGTTTTAACCTAAAAACGGATGTTTTTCACAACATTCAATTTGTATGTGCGTGGGAGTGGAGTTCAGTATTTTGCTTGAAGTCACACTCATTGCTCAATGTATTTACAAACTTTATCCGTAAAATCAGTCATAAATTTATTTTCACTAAAAATAGCGTTGAGTAAGACACCTGCACTGAATATTTAGTGATTAAATCAAGTTATTTGCACAGATCTTGGGTAAGAAAAAGGAAGATTATGTCAGTGAAAGAAACATTTATTGCTCTGAGACAAGACATTTGGGGTCATTCAACATAGTAATCATATCATCGGTTCCATCCTGGTCATTGTTATTGTCATCAGCACTGTTGTCATCATCGCGGAGGCGACCGCCACCACTATTGATGTCCTACAGTAGTTATCATCATTATCATATTTCACCAGCACTCTCTTTATTATAAAACACCACCATCATTATCACCATTATATCACATCACCATCATCATCACCACTACATAACCATCATTATCTCCCTACCCATTATCATCACCACAATCATCATAATCACATCACCAACATTATATCATGATCATCATATCACCACCACCATCATTAACAGTAATTGACATCATCATTACCACCACATAACCATCATTATCTCCCTACCCTTCAACATCACTATCATCATCACCATAATCATCATAATCACATCAACGACAATATATCATGATCATCATATCACCACCACCACCATCATCATCAACAGTAATTGACATCATCATCATCACCACATAACCACAAAGTACCCATCAACATCACATCATCATCATCACCATGATCATCATAATCACATCAACCACATTATATCATGATCATCATATCACCACCACCACCATCATCATCAACAGTAATTGACATCATCATCATCACCACATAACCACAAAGTACCCATCAACATCACATCATCATCATCACCATGATCATCATAATCACATCAACCACATTATATCATGATCATCATATCACCACCACCACCATCATCATCAACAGTAATTGACATCATCAGCATCACCACATAACCACAAAGTACCCATCAACATCACATCATCATCATCACCATGATCATCATAATCACATCAACCACATTATATCATGATCATCATATCACCACCACCACCATCATCATCAACAGTAATTGACATCATCATCATCACCACATAACCACAAAGTACCCATCAACATCACATCATCATCATCACCATGATCATCATAATCACATCAACCACATTATATCATGATCATCATATCACCACCACCACCATCATCATCAACAGTAATTGACATCATCATTATCACCACATAACCACAAAGTACCCATCAACATCACATCATCATCATCACCATAATCATCATAATCACAACAACGACAATATATCATGATCATCATATCACCACCACCACCATCATCATCAACAGTAATTGACATCATCATCATCACCACATAACCACAAAGTACCCATCAACATCACATCATCATCATCACCATAATCATCATAATCACAACAACGACAATATATCATGATCATCATATCACCACCACCACCATCATCATCAACAGTAATTGACATCATCATCATCACCACATAACCACAAAGTACCCATCAACATCACATCATCATCATCACCATAATCATCATAATCACATCAACCACAATATATCATGATCATCATATCACCACCACCACCATCATCATCAACAGTAATTGACATCATCATCATCACCACATAACCACAAAGTACCCATCAACATCACATCATCATCATCACCATAATCATCATAATCACATCAACCACAATATATCATGATCATCATATCACCACCACCACCATCATCATCAACAGTAATTGACATCATCATCATCACCACATAACCACAAAGTACCCATCAACATCACATCATCATCATCACCATAATCATCATAATCACATCAACCACAATATATCATGATCATCATATCACCACCACCATCATCATCATCAACAGTAATTGACATCATCATCATCACCACATAACCACAAAGTACCCATCAACATCACATCATCATCATCACCATAATCATCATAATCACATCAACCACATTATATCATGATCATCATATCACCACCACCACCATCATCATCAACAGTAATTGACATCATCATCATCACCACATAACCACAAAGTACCCATCAACATCACATCATCATCATCACCATAATCATCATAATCACATCAACCACATTATATCATGATCATCATATCACCACCACCACCATCATCATCAACAGTAATTGACATCATCATCATCACCACATAACCACAAAGTACCCATCAACATCACATCATCATCATCACCATGATCATCATAATCACATCAACCACATTATATCATGATCATCATATCACCACCACCACCATCATCATCAACAGTAATTGACATCATGATCATCATCACCACATAACCACAAAGTACCCATCAACATCACATCATCATCATCACCATAATCATCATAATCACATCAACCACAATATATCATGATCATCATATCACCACCACCACCATCATCATCAACAGTAATTGACATCATCATCATCACCACATAACCACAAAGTATCCATCAACATCACATCATCATCATTACCATGATCATCATAATCACATCAACCACATTATATCATGATCATCATATCACCACCACCACCATCATCATCAACAGTAATTGACATCATCATCATCACCACATAACCACAAAGTACCCATCAACATCACATCATCATCATCACCATAATCATCATAATCACATCAACCACAATATATCATGATCATCATATCACCACCACCACCATCATCATCAACAGTAATTGACATCATCATCATCTCAACATAACCACAAAGTACCCATCAACATCACATCATCATCATCACCATAATCATCATAATCACATCAACCACAATATATCATGATCATCATATCACCACCACCACCATCATCATCAACAGTAATTGACATCATCATCATCACCACATAACCACAAAGTACCCATCAACATCACATCATCATCACCATAATCACATCAACCACAATATATCATGATCATCATATCACCACCACCATCATCATCATCAACAGTAATTGACATCATCATCATCACCACATAACCACAAAGTACCCATCAACATCACATCATCATCATCACCATAATCATCATAATCACATCAACCACATTATATCATGATCATCATATCACCACCACCACCATCATCATCAACAGTAATTGACATCATCATCATCACCACATAACCACAAAGTACCCATCAACATCACATCATCATAATCACCATAATCATCATAATCACATCAACCACATTATATCATGATCATCATATCACCACCACCACCATCATCATCAACAGTAATTGACATCATCATCATCACCACATAACCACAAAGTACCCATCAACATCACATCATCATCATCACCATGATCATCATAATCACATCAACCACATTATATCATGATCATCATATCACCACCACCACCATCATCATCAACAGTAATTGACATCATCATCATCACCACATAACCACAAAGTACCCATCAACATCACATCATCATCATCACCATAATCATCATAATCACATCAACCACAATATATCATGATCATCATATCACCACCACCACCATCATCATCAACAGTAATTGACATCATCATCATCACCACATAACCACAAAGTACCCATCAACATCACATCATCATCATCACCATGATCATCATAATCACATCAACCACATTATATCATGATCATCATATCACCACCACCACCATCATCATCAACAGTAATTGACATCATCATCATCACCACATAACCACAAAGTACCCATCAACATCACATCATCATCATCACCATAATCATCATAATCACATCAACCACAATATATCATGATCATCATATCACCACCACCACCATCATCATCAACAGTAATTGACATCATCATCATCTCAACATAACCACAAAGTACCCATCAACATCACATCATCATCATCACCATAATCATCATAATCACAACAACGACAATATATCATGATCATCATATCACCACCACCACCATCATCATCAACAGTAATTGACATCATCATCATCTCAACATAACCATCAAAATAAGCATTACCATCAGCATCATAACCACCACTGTCACCGTAATGACTAACATACATCATTGCCATACCCATCACCATCATCATCACCAAAACCATCATCATCATCACCAAAACCATCATCATCATCACCATCGCCATCATTATCACCATACCCAGCATCACCATAATCATCACCACAATCAACATCATCACCATAACTATCACTATCATGCTCCCATGCACACTTTTTTTAACCCACAAAAATTTGAAAAAAGAAAGACCATTGAGTTTTGAGAAAGGCTTCTATTTAATTTTTCAAACAATAAACAAAATAAAAGTGTTCAAACTGCTTTAAGAAATTCACACACAGAATTTTTGAAAAAAGGCAAAATCATCCAGACCTGAGTAGGCCTACTGTTTTGAAAGCCAAGCAAGCAAAATATATTCATTTAGAGATTTTAAAGAATTTAGTTCAGAAGTCAAGCAATGAGTCCATTTTAGATGAAAGAGTAATTTAAAGAGAAACAAAATGGTGAAGAAAATCTTATTCTGTTATGGAGTATCTACTGTAAATTTAAAGTTTGGTATTATTTGTGTAGAAACGACTGAAATCAGACTAGTTGTGATGTCATAGCCTCATAATTCTCAGTCTTTATGTATTCTATCATATTTTGTCCTGCTATTTTGTGACTTAAAAACCATGGGATATGTCAAAAAAAAGTAGTTAAACTGAATCTAGGAAGGGTATTTATAATTTTATCACAAGGCATTAACCTTAGCTGCAAACTTCTTTTTCTTTTTCAAAAAAGATAGCTTAAATCTGTCTACCTCTAAGTGGTTGATGTGGCTTTGATTTGAGGAAATAACCCCATTGTTCATCCATATCAGTGGTAGTCTTTCTAAGAAAGTAAATACCTTTTAGCCTCAAAATCTCCTTTGTTGTACTTATCACTGTCTTTAAATTGAATGCTTAATAAATTATCCATGGCTCCTTTATACTAACAGAAACTTACACCAGGGAGTTGGCATTAAAGACACCACGCTCGCTATCTTCCCTTATTTTCTTTATTACCCCCCCTACAAAATGTTACCACATATTATTTTTACCCCTTATTTTCTTTATTACCCCTCGTACAAAATGTTACCACATATTATTTTTACCCCTTATTTTCTTTATTACCCCTCGTACAATATGTTACCACATATTATTTTTACCTGAAGTGTTTCTTGCCCACCTTTTCAGTTCCCATTGTCTTATTTAAGGATTATCTGGAAAACCTTGATTTTGTTTACAATTTCCCTAGAATCATCTTTTGCATCATAATAGATTAGTGGTTCCACTGTTAGACTTGGTGCCATCTCTGAATTAACAGAGGTTCAGCTAATTATCTTTCCTTAGCATGTCAGTCACCATACTTTAGTTACTTTGTTTTAGGACTTGTTGCCAACCCAAATAGAGGGTACTCATTGGTTTAAAAGTAAATGTGGTTTAGCTCTGTGATTGGCTAAAAGTAGTTGTGTTTGGTGATAGGGTTAGTTTATACTGGTTCATATTTTATTGTAGGTGGAGTCAGGACTTGGAAATTTGGAAATATCCCTCTACTGAATGAGAATTTTAACTTAGAGATCAGTGGGAATTTAGACATCACCGTAACCAGTTTAAAATTTGACATCGATACTGATAGAATTAAGACATCACTTTAATAAGTGGGAATTGAAGACATCATCGAACCAGCTTAAAATTAAACATCGTATACAGTTAGACTTAAGACATCACTTTAATCAAAGATTATTTGAGCATTATACTTTGACTACAATAATATGCCACCTGAAGAAAGATTGAGGAAAATAATTTAAATAGCAAAAAAGTTAACAAGTTTCTTTATAATACATTAACAATTGTTAAGAATGTGAGGATGAAGACACCAACTTTGCATAATAGACTTACAACACCAGTCATTTCTACACAGATAAGAGCTTTAAACTTGATTATACTCCTTTAACAGAATAAGATTTTTGAAAGCTTTCTTCACCATTTTGTTTCTTTTAAAGTCCTCTAATCCTGTACATCATATCTCAAATGAAGAATCTATTTTGCTTGCTTGGCTTTCAAAACCTTGGCCTTACCACTGAACTAATCCTTTAAATTTTCAATACACTCAATATTGTGCACTCTAAAATCAAAGTTCTAACACTGGAAATAAACCTCCCCCGAGTTGTCATACTGCAAAAATCAAATTTGTATTCCATTCACTTTCATTCTTATGTAAATGCAACTTCAAAAAAGATAGCGCTCCAATTCAATCATCCATTTAACAGCTGCGTAATGCTACCCCAAGGGAGAGTGCTGTTTGTGAGTTGTTATAGAGACCGATTACAGCTCTGGTGCTGCTGAAAATATTCATTTACTAAAGAATCACTGGCTGAAAACAATTTCGTATTTTACACATTTTTATAGCATTTGAAAGGAATAATTATTTTCCAACTTAGGTTATGAAAGTTTCGAAAGGAAACTCTTGTGAAAAGAAATTGATTTCTAAGTATGATTAGTTTTCACTAAGCTTCAGTGGTTGGGTTTCCTTACATAAGTGGGAACTTTAAGACAAAGTCAACGTGAAGTTCAGAACTTACTGAAAGAGAGATGCAAAGTTGCACAATTACCCCCTTCCAATCAAATTTTGAGGGATTTTTTTGTATAAACATTGATATAAACTTACAACAAAAATGAGTGGATGACCTTTTTTCCTATTATTGAAATTTGCAGCCAAGAAAATCAGAAAATGTAAAATCTTGATTAGAAAATCAGAAAATGTAAAATCTTAATTACAAAATCATAAAATAATGGATACCGATTTGTAACCAGAACCAAAAAGGTTTGTGGTTCCGATACTTTTTTATATGCTGATTGATTTGCAAGTTTTGTAGTACCTGTCATGTCATTGCATATCATGAAATATTTGTTCCAGGATATTTATTCATAAGCCACGACCACCATGCATGATGCAGATCAATAAAATAGACATACCTGTTGACAACATGAGCAAACATGTGCACAATAATTAACAACATTATCATAGCAAGTACGATGCAAAACAGACATACGGTTGCTCATGTATCATATTAGGCTAATTCTGGCGTGACGAAAATTATACTCAATTTTTTTGTAACGACTTTCTTTGGAAGAAGCTATCTATTTCCCAATGAAATTTAATATTTTCTCCTTGAAAAGTTAATCACTTTTACACAAATAATCAGTAATCTATGACTTAGTTATTCAAAACATGTAACTGAAAATACCAGGCTCATTGATGGTTTGGTTTGTTGATGTTTAATGGCACCACAACAGTCAGAGTCAAATGTGCCAAAAGGGTGTTACAAAATCAAGGTGTAAGAGTTAGGGCAGAGAGGAGATGGAGGATTGAGAGGGAGAAAAGGGGGAAAATAGGGTGAATTTGGGGGAAAATTTAAGGTGAAAAGAGAGGGGTGTGTAAGGTTAAGTGCAGAAGGGAAGAGAAAGGAAGATTAGATATGGTGGAATAGGTTGTTGTTACAGAGGAAGTTGATAATGTTGGAGAAAGGATTGTTTTTGAATAGATCCAAGATTGAGGTGGGTGAGGGGAGAAGAGACCAGGAGTTCAGGTATAGGGAACAAGTTAAGAGAAAATGCTTGATTGGAGAGTTCGGTGTTGCATTTGGGGCAGAGAGGGGCAGGGGAGCCAGAAAGGAGATAGCAGTAGGTGAGAGAGGATTGACTTAGGTAGATGCGGGTAAACCGACGTCTTCCCGTGATTGCGACTGTGCAGGGGGGTGTTGGTCTCGACTTTCAGTTTGATGGTGTGAAGTTTTGTTACTGGTTTCGTGATTCCAGGAGTGTTGCGAGGTCTTACTGATGTATTTGGAGATGGAGAGATAAGAGGTCTGAGTACGGAAATGGAAAGAAAAAATGTTATTTGACAGAGCTTTGTTGGCGGCTCTGTCGACTCTCTCGTTGCCAGGATGCCCACGTGGCTGGGGATACAGAAAAAGATCAATTTCTTCCCTAAGGAGGAAAGAGCATGAAGTTTGATGAGGATTTGTAGAATGAGAGGGATACGGTGGGCCAGGGCATGTTGAGGATGCCAGTGAGTATGGATATTCACGATAATGGCTCATCTACTGTACTTCAGAATTGCCTTTCCCAGGTTGCAGGTACTGTAGGCTATCTATCTGGTTGAATCCATCTGAAAGTGGTTCAGTTTGACACTGAATGCTGTTTTCACATATCATATAACATAAGGTTCCACAGAATCCACTCTAAAAAAGTGTGCACCATGGGTTTCAGGAAGGGTAAGAATTTCTGCACCATCTGGTTGCCATGAGGCATCCATATCCTGCATGTGTTGATTAAATCCTCAAGTGATACAGGACATGTTCATTTTTGCACATTTTTTGTGCAATTTCTGGTGTTGCTGTTGGTGCCATTGGCCATCACATAATCTGTGACATGTCGCTTAAGGGAATCCCCCCCACCCATCCCCAATGTGCCACCCCCCCCCCCCCCATCCCCAATGTGTGAATGCTCACGATGCCCCTGCCTTACAAAATTCAAGTTTTCAAACAAACTTCCAAAAAAATTGACTAAATTGGAAAAAAACTGCTGAGGATTTAAATTTCAAAACTCACTGACACTATCACAAAAATAAGATACTTGTGGAAATCCCAAAAATTGAGTTCTCTGTTCACTTGAGTTGTACCATGGAGCTATTAACATCTCAGTTAATAGCTCCATGGTTGTACATGTCAACTGAGTACAGATCTTTCAATTCAATCATACCAAACAGCTGTGTGTGATAAGCTTCCCTCAAGGGTAAAGCCTGTTTTGTGGTTATGAGACTGATTTCAGCTATGAAGGCATTAGGACATCAACCATTTGCTAGCACAGAACTAATTATTTGCCCTATTGCAGCCTATGATGAAAGAGTCAAGTTTCAGGGGTTTTTTTAACCAGAAAGGCTACAAAAACTTTTGTGATTTTTCTGAAAAGTACCATCTAATATCTTTCGGATGATGGTATGTTCAATAGGGGTTGACCTGAGGTTTTAGCTCTATTTTTTAGGTTGAAGTGAACACCCGAACTAAATAACTCAAATTTTGGTATGGGTCCATGGTAAAAAAGTTCCCCATGAAACTTTTTCTGAAACAGAAATTGTCAAGTTTGGATATGCATAGTCAAGACCTACTCTATCCTTTCTGTACCTTTCCTAAAATTTGCAACTTCTCAACTTCCTGTCACATGAAATGGGACCTCTTGAAAATATTTTGTATTAACTTTTTCTCTGGGGTTCTCATTTTGAGCTGCTGGAGTAATACAGTATTAGCACAAACTTCACCCTATCTCTTTAAGACCTCCCTTAAATCATACTCCCTCTCCCCTATAATTCAGCAAAAAGTATGCTATGCCCCCTCCAAACAAGCCCATTTAGTGCAAATTTAGTCTCTCTGCTTTGTTGGACCATGAAAACTGACTGTTATCTAACTTTTATGACAACTTTTAAGTGCTAAGTCATGACCTCTGCCAATTAAAACAATGTAATTTAGTGACCTGTGATGACGAGTGACAAAATTCATGCCAAAAGAAGATAGTATCATGCTGATATTTGCAGAATTGATCATGTGGACCAATTAAAATGTCAAATTTTCACCTCGTCTGAATTATCGGGTCTTTTTTGTACCAGAAAGGGTACAAAAACTTTTGTGATTTTTCTGGAAAGTACCATCTAATATCTTTGGGATGATGGTATGTTCAATAGGGGTTGACCTGAGGTTTTAGCCCCTCTTTATTACGTTGAAGTGAACACCCTCAGTAAATAACTCAAATTTTGGTATGGGTCCATGGTAAAATAGTTCCCCATGAAACTTTTTTTCTGAAACGGATCTTGTCAAGTTTGGATATGCATAGTCAAGACCTATCCTTTCTCTACCATTCCTGAAATTTGCACCTTCCCAGCTTCCTGTCCCATGAAATGGGACATCTCGAAAATATTTTTAATAGCCTTTTCTCTGGGGGTTCTCAATTTGAGCTGGTGGAGTAATACAGTATTAGTATTGTGTTACCATTTACTGCTGCAAACCTGAGATTAAAGATTATTATCACATAATTGCTAAGTCTTTTCCATTGTTGTTAGGATTAAAGGTATAATATAAACAGGCAGAAAGTACCTTTTACATTGTTTCAAAATCTATTAAAATCCATGTAAAAGGTAAACTTTTGGTAATATTGACATAAGTGTCAGGACTGGGAGGTGAAGTATAGGACTGGGAAGTGGAGTGTAGGACTAGGAGGTGGAGTGTAGAAGAGGGGTGTAGGAGAGGTGCATAGGAGAGGGAACAACCCAAATAGTAAGAACTTAAGAAGTGCCAGTCCAGTATATATATTGTGAACACTCCTAAACAAAATTTGAGCAAGGTTACATTTGAGCTAGTGTCAACATTGTCTAAATTTGGTAAAAATATACCATCTCCCCCTTCCCCCCACCCTAACAAGAAAAGGATCCTAGATTTAAGATAATCGGTCATGAAATTTGTAACATCTGATGAATTCAACACCATCCTGCTGTGCCTAAGAGTGATCACAACTTACCGCAAAGTCTTCGGGTGATACTCTGAGCATTTCAAAGACAACTCTGTCATAACTTTTCATACGAGGCAAAGTCCAACGTCCATCGAACCCCGGCTCCTTCTCACTGCTGGATGTCTGAAAGAGAATAGCATTTTTGAAGTTAAATCAAAATACAGTATATAGTTGGGTTGTGTAGCATTGTTGATACTCTTACCATTACATGCAAGAGAAGCTTTTCATTATTATAGAGACCCTACAATAAATATGCCATCCCATTACAGCATCTGGATTAAAGGCCAGATATCGTGTGGATACTGTAGATATGAGAAATACAATACAATCCAATGATTGGTCAAAATGTTAACACAATCACCGAACATGCATCGACAAGCTAATAAATTACCGCCACGGAAATGACATTACTAGTATGATCAGACTCATCAGTGAAGGTCAAACTTGTTTTAACTTGTGCTTCTGAGCCTTTCTGAAACTTTTGATATAAAAACGCACAGCCAATCAACTGATGACATCACAAATTTGCATATTTCCTTGAATAATGTCGGACTCTGAGAATCAAAACAAGAGCTGATTCTCGATAAATTTTCCAACAACCTCAGTGCTGTATGAAATGTTGCCTTGTAAGTCTTAATATTTCTTTAAGTAAGCTACACTTACAATATTCTTCCAGCAGCCTTCAACATTGTATTTTGATTCATTCATTCATTTATTAAATCAGTGCACTAGGCCCTTGGCCCTTGTCACAAAATATGTACAAAAATATCAACAACATATATAAAAGAATAGGATCGTCATAAACAGATAAACGATCAAGGAAATAACTAAGCATAGTACAGTATGTGCCGAACATACCTTACATTTCATGAAATTAATGGCATGCATGATATAAATAGAAAGCAATTTACACAATTGTTCACTGTATGGACACAATAAGCTCTTTAACTTTTGTTTATCAGGGTACTTAACATAATAATCTGGTATGTACTTTGCACGCAATTCATGGAGGAAAGGGCAAATCAACAAAAAGTGAAATTCGTCATTAATTAGATTCAGAGAGCAAAATTGACAAATTCTTTGATTGTATGGAATCTTTTTGTGCCCAACATTTACCTCAATTTGAAGGGTACCGCAACATAGTTTGGCAATAAGTTTTCTTACATAAAAGTTATTGATGAGAAACGTATAGGGTTCCACACAACTTTCTGTCTTCAAAATAATATATGACCAGAGACTATCCATAGAGTTTACATCACCTGATCCAGTTTTGTCTATCCATATCTAAAATCCTTTGCTTAGAAATATGTAAAAAGGATTTTTTGTTACCAACACCCTGATTATTCCAAACCAAAACCAGAAGAACAAAGTAAACTTTAAATCCTTAACCCCCAAAACGGTAGATTATTAGAAGCTAAGCGAAATTGTTCCAGTAACTAAGCTTAATTTGTTTGTTTCTTTGATGAGGGCTTAACGGCACCATGCCAACGAGGGTCAAATTGTGTCTGAGAGGTTAGATCATTCTAGAGGTAGGAAGGAAAAGAAACAGGGGGTAGATTGAGAGAAATACGAGAACAAAAAGTAAGAAAGCTGAAATCGAGAGAGGAGGTGCATGGGTGAAAAAAAACAAAGTAGAGAGAGGGGGTGGAAGAAGAGAACTAAATATGGTTGTAAAGGGAAGCATGATGAAGGAAGGAGATAAATTTATCCAGAGGGTTTTTCTGGAAGAACTCAGAAATTGAGATGTGGGAAGCGAGAGAAGTTTTGGGAAGGTTGTACAATGGGCAAGCAAGGAGGATGTGATGTACTATGAGGGTGCAATGGCAATTCTTGCAGAGGGGTTGAGGGGAGCCAATAAGGAGGTGGGAGTGAGTGAGGTGGGAGTGAGTGAGGTGGGAGTGAGTGAGGTGGGTGTGACCTATTCTAAGACGGGTAATGTAAACATTGTTGACACGAGAGAGGTTGTTGATGGTAGATTTGATCGGAATGGTGGGCTGGATGACGTGGAGTTTGTTATCAATTTGGGAGTCCCATGAGGTTAGCCAGCGGTCATGAACAAGGGAAGCCATAAGCGGTTTGATGTCAGAAAGGGGTAAGGGGAAAAAGGGTAAGGGGAGGTTGAGGGCAAGCTTAGCGGCTGCATCAGCCCTGTCATTGCCAGGGATGCCAACATGGCTGGGTATCCAGAAGAAAAGAATACTTTTCCTACAGAGGGTGGGCGAAAGGAGTTTCTGGAGGAGGAGGTGGGATGTGAAGTTATCCCACTTAAGATTGAGTAAAGAAGTAAGAACAGCCTTGGGAGTCGGAGAAAATGGCAAAGTGGCTGAGTGGAGAGTACTCACTAAAGTTGAGGGCGAGGCGGATGGCCTCTGCCACGGCTGAAAAAGATGGATGAGTAGTTGGGAAGTCTGCTACTGAGGGTGATGTCTTGGATGACGGCAGCAGCAGCTATCTTGTTGCCTTCCTTGGAGCCATCAGTATAGATGGAGGTGTAGTTTGAGAGTTGGTCTTTGATTTGGTTGTGGAGATTGATGAAGAGTTTTGGGTGGGTTTGGGTTTTGTGATAAGTGTTGAGGCCCAGGTGGATAGAAGGGAGGGGGGTGGCCCAAGGAGGAAAAGTGGGCCAGGAGAAGGTGTCGAGAGTGGCAGGGTTGATACCGAGATGGAGGAGGTCAAACTTAATGCGTAAGCTAAAGGGAGGGATAGAGCCTCAGTCCTATCAAAGAGGGTGGAGAAATTGGGGTACCTAATGAGGTTGTAAACAGGGTTCTGGGTGTTGGTGAGGACTCTAAAAGCATAGGGGAGGCTAAGATTTCTACATCTACTGTAAGTAGAAAGGGGGGTTCATTGACTTCAACATGAAGGCTGGTGATTGGGGAGGTCCTGTAGGCACCCAGACAAAGCCTGAGGGCTTCATTTTGGATGGTGTTGATGTGGTTGAGGTATGAGTTGTGAGCGACACAGTAGACAAAATTGCCATAGTCAAGCTTGGCACGAATGGTGAGCATGAAGATTTTGAGGAGAGCATGATGGTTCGCACCCCAAGTGGTGTTGGAAAGGAGGCGGTTACAGTCACCATGCAGTTACATTATTTACAATATTCTTGCGACCATACACAGTATCTAAAAGGCTAATTATATGCATCACGCTAGAATCAACAGTATAACAATCCAGATCCTCAATAATATTAACAAGCAGACAAACATTATCCTCTAAGGACCAATTTCTTGAAAAAGCTTATTTTTCATCATCGGACCATGCCAATTTACTTAGAGAAACACAAGAAATGTTATTTACAGAATTATCAACATTTTCAACCTCACCTTCTTGTGCATTGAAATAAAGATTAAAAATTAGTGGCAGATGGTTAGAATTAAACATTTCTTCAACATAGAAGTTCAAGATTACATTTCTATCAAGTAAAATAGTTGATAGTTGGAGCCAATACATAATCAATGACGCTACTACCACTTCTGAAGATATATGTGAAGCTCCCCGTGGCTTGGTATGGTGGGAACCTGCTGTTACATATCTTAATAGAAGTAGATTTACACAAATCCAAAAGTAATTTATCATATTACATTTCATTACAAAGATTTTCATCAAGATTAAGAATAAATGCAGAAATTTCACAAAAATCTGGTAACATTGCCGTGCGGGCGTTAAAATCACCAACAATAAAAAAAAACCACAATCTTCATGAATACTATTTAATACAACCATATCTTGCTCGAGTCGATCAAAAACTGAGTCATTTGCATAATCTGATGACTCGGGGGGAATGTAAACAACACATAAAAATATCAAAATAGTTTCTTCAGAAAGAGGTAATCCGATCCAAATGTGGGTTTCAGCTCCAAGATTGTCCATCAAATGTAGTTGCAAATGATCTTTGTAAAAGACGGACACACTTTACCAGAATCTCTTTTAGCACCAACTCTACGCTTTCTAACAATAGAAAATTCCAAATATCCATTTAATTAAACTGATGAACATTCCCCATCCAGGTTTCGGTAAGACACAGGATATCAACAGATCTCACAAATTTACAAGAATCTGGGCAAGTTAGCTTGGATTGCAAACCTGTGACATTCCAAACCAGAAATTTTAAGTTTTAATGAAGAATGTGAAGGAGGTTGTGGTCATCAATTCGAAAATCGTGTCTATAATTGGATTGGTGGCCTCTAACTGCGAAGAAATCAGTTATTAAGCTTTGTCTTCTCACCAATGTATGATCACCTTGTTGGTTATTAATCGAGCTCGGGCCACACCGTTATTTAGTTTATTTATAGCTTTTTTGACATTGTCCCATACAAACACGGTATTTTGATAAAATTTAATGGAAAAGATGAAAAACTCAGGACCGTTAGATATTTTTGGATGTTGAGAACCAAGACAAACTAGAACTGTCAGAAGGACAGTATGTTCCACTATTCAAAGCTAGTGTGGAGAATGGGCTTATAGAGGGAAGTATATACAGTACACAAATAGGGTAGCAGGGGCAGATGATTTCAAATTACTTTTCATTTGCACTACAAGCTTCAAAGATATTTTAAGACAAAAAAAAAAAAAACTCAAAGTTGCCCCACCCAGTAACTCAGAAAACATGTAAAACCTTGCAGTCTTTATAACTACAACACCTCTTTTAGATCTATCAATTTAATAACAAAGAGAGGAGAGGTCCCTAACTTACCAATAAAAGAATGCAATTCAACCCCCTTTCCAACCTGTACCCTCCCCAGCCCCTACACATTCCCAGAACAACATCCATGATTGTAATACAACTTATAAAAATATGTGTTTTAAGCAAAGTCAAGCAGCATGAAAAATGTACAATAACATTAAAGCAAAATTATGCGAAACAATATTGCTTAACGTATGACAAACTAAACATTAGAAACGATACAAATCCCCTCACCGCTAATAATGCATATTCCAGACTGTCCCATATTCCATCCAAACCTGTCCCAAATGTCATTCCACGTCTATACTCCATGCAATCACACCTGAAAACCAGATACTATTTGTCATTCCGCCACTTGCATGACCCACGTGCCATCACAACTGAAATTCAGAACATGCCATTCCGCCTTGTCACACATGTCAACCCACCCTGTTCCTTATGCCAATCCACCCTGTTTCACATGCCAACCCACTCTGTTCCAAATGCCAACCCATCCTGTTCCACATGCCAACCCACCCTGTTCCACATGCCAACCCACCCTGTTCCACATGCCAACCCACCATGTTCCACATGCCATTCCACCCTGTTCCACATGTCAACCCACCCTGTTCCACATGCCAACCCACCCTGTTCCACATGCCAACCCACCCTGTTCCACATGCCAACCCACTCTGTTCCACATGCCAACCCACCCTGTTCCACATGTCAACCCACCCTGTTCCACATGCCAATCCATCCTGTTCCACATGCCAACCCACCTGGTTCCACATGCCAACCCACCCTGTTCCACATGCCAACCCACCCTGTTCTACTGCCGATCCATCCTGTCTAACATGCCAACACATCCTGACCAACATCCCACCACACCCTGCCCTACCTACAATTCCACCCTGTCCCACATGACCTCATCCTAATTCCTTTAGCTACTTTATCATCATGTCATCTTCTACCCCACATTCTGCTTATTGTTTGTATTTCTCAAACCCCTAATTTAACATTCTTTAGAAGCGAGGAAACTTTTATTTGCTTTTTTATTCATGGCAAGACAAGCGTTTTGATTGCTATTCTTGTCAGGAATATCAATATCACATTAAAGTCATAAGCCATATATTCAAGTCAAACATATTGCAGCAAATGCACACTATACCTCACCATTAAGTGTGAACAATGCTCTTCACACATACTGTATGAGCATAAATATTTGTTGAAGCAAAATCATCATACCCACTTTAATTCAAGAGATACCACATATACAAATATTTTCATTGCTATGCAAATAGGCTAATTATAATGCACACAAAATCCTACAATCATGCTCAACTAAACAGTACCAATGCCCTCTAACACTGAACCAAATAGCAAGATATTATCTCAGGTTAAAAAATTGTAAGTATGCAAGTCTATTGTTATGCAAATAATCAACTTAATATGCAGACTACACCTCACCATTGAGTGTAGGCAATGCTCTTCACATACATGATCATTTGTGTAAAACAAAATCCCCACTCCCACTTTAATTTACGAGATATCATAGATACAAATATTTTCATTGTTATGAAAATAAGCTAATTAGTATGCACATGCAACTCCAAATCATACTCATTTGAACAGTACCCATGTCCTCTACCCCTGTAAAAAGTACCAAGTTATTATCTCAGGTTAAATATTTTATGCGTTAGTCTATTGTTATTGCAAATAACCTAATTAATATATACATTACACATCACCATTAAATGTAGACAATGGTCTTCACATATATGATCATTTGTGTACAAACAAAATCCCTATTCCCACTTTAATTTAAGAGATATCATAGATACAAATATTTTCATTGTTATGCAAATAAGCTAATTAGTATGCACAAACAACACCCCAATCATGCTTATTTTAACAGTACTTATGTCCTCTACCCTGTGCCAAGTTACATAAATGTACATCATTCATAACTTAAGTTATGCACTCATAAATTTTAAACATTTTGCACGAAAGTCTATTGTTATGCTAATAACCTAATCAATATGCATACTTCACCTCAACATTAAGTGTAGGCAGTGCTTTTCACATATATGATCATTTGTGCAAACAAAATCCCACATCTACTCTAATCTAAAACATATCATAGATACAAATATTTTCATTGTGATGCAAATACGCTTATTAGTATGCACACCAGACCCCTAATCATGCTCACTTGAACAGTACCTCTATGCCAAGTTACATAAATGTACACCATTCATAACTTAAGTCATGGAAACTTTAATCAAAAACTTTAACCAAAACACAAACCTGACAAATATTTTTAATTATGCATATAAGCTAATTAGTATGCACACACAACCCCCCAATCATGCTCATTTGAACAGTACCCATGTCCTCTACCCCTACGCCAAGTCACATGAATGTACACCATTTATAACTTGGGTTATGAAAACTTTAACCAAACCTTCGCTGACGCCAACGCCAACGCCAGGGGTAGTACAATAGCTCTACTATCTTTTAGAAAGTGGAGCTAAAAATTGCAAAGATATTTATACACTAGAATCCAAAGCTTGTGTAAGACTAGTCGAAATACAGTAGTTACCCAAAAGATAGTCTTCAATTATCATCCATCAGGAAACTGTCAGAATACATACTTGATAGAAGTTTTGCTTCTGAATTCTTTTGTCTATCAAAGAAAGATATAAGTACTAATAGTTAAAACAGATATTAGTACTAATACAAAACAGATATTAGTACTAATACAAAATAGATATTAGTACTAATACAAAACAGATATTAGTACTAATACAAAACAGATATTAGTACTAATACAAAACAGATATTAGTACTAATACAAAACAGATATTAGTACTAATACAAAACAGATATTAGTACTAATACAAAACAGATATTAGTACTAATACAAAAAACAGATATTAGTACTAATATTAAAACAGATATTAGTACTAATACAAAACAGATATTAGTACTAATACAAAACAGATATTAGTACTAATACAAAACAGATATTAGTACTAATACAAAACAAGCAAACTCAGGAGACACTTACAGTTAATTATTCACCAACAACGACACGATTGCAAATGACAACAAATGACAACTTTATGCTTAAACATGTAAAGTGTTGAGTATTCAAAATTGCTTAGGTACACATAGCTATACTCTTATACTTGTATTTCCATTGAAAAAATCATGAACTGTACACAGTATTTATGGAAAGCAAGGGAAGTTGAAAGCTATTGCTGTACTGTATTGGTGCTACTGTTACAACCCCTTGTTATGATCAAATCCAATTAGACGGGGATCTGGAACTCTTTAACTGTAAAAATGTTCAATTACTGTAAAGTGGAACCTTCCTACTTGTAGCAAGGAGGTACCATTTGAGCCTCCTTCTTTGAAGCATACTGAGTACTCGCTCAGCTTGTTTGAAGCATACTGAGTACTCACTCAGCTTCACTGAAGCATACTCACTCAGCTTGATTGGAGCATACTGAGTACTCGCTCAGCTTGATTGAAGCATACTGAGTACCCACTCGGCTTGATTAGAGTATACTGAGTACTTGCTCAGCTTGATTAAAGCATATTGAGTATTTGCTCAGCTTGATTGAAGTATACTGAGTATTCACTCAAGCTTGTTTGAAGCATACTGAGTACTCGCTCAGCTTGATTGAAGCATACCGAGTACTCGCTCAGCTTGAATGAAGCAGGAAAGAGAGGTTCGCCAAAAAGGTGACAACTGCATAGGGGACTTTTGAAGGAATTCCCATGATTCGTCAATTTATATGACAATTTATAATCATCTATCATTGGACAGAGTAGAAAATGTTGCTATTATCATTTTAAAGATTCTCACAATGTGTTGAAAGTGACTGGTGCAGTATTACGAATTCAACAGTGTCATGTCATAATTACACTTCCAAGGCAAATATATCTTATTTATTTCTTTGTAAATTAATTACAGTACCTCTTTCTAAATTATTGGATACATTGTTTTGTTTTTATTGAGATGGGAGATAACTTGCACTTTGCATGAATATTCTCTACCCATCTGTTCCGAAGTCTTACACTCTAAACAAGAAAATTAAATTTGTCTTGGATCTGTAAGTACAATTACTGTACATCAGGGTTTGCGTTAATGACAAATTTGTCGTATATTACGCTATGGCTGGAATTTCTTACGACATATGTTGTACCTGCGTTGTAAAATTTAGATATAGCATGTGAAATTTTATGCCAGAGTTTTTCATTAACTTAAATGAAATTCTTACCTCTCTCATGCGATTGAAAGTTTTATTCCACACAAAAATGATTTTCATTTACTCAGAAATAAAAGAAAAATGACACAATAACGAGACTAATGGCTGAATGATTCAACAAGCTCGTACAAGTACTATACATGAACACATATATTAGGCTAGTACATAGGCCCTATACATGATGCATGTACACTGTACAGTGTACGTAAAAGTGTTGATGTTGTTTTGAATGCAGGCTGTCAATTGTTAAGGATGTTATTAGCTAGGATTCTACTTTCCTCCTATATTGTGTTGATCGTGAATCTGTGAAGTGATCACAGTTTGCAAGTCAAGTTACTATACTGTAAAGAAGTAGGCGTGTTCAAGATCTCAATAGTATATCATCTTTGACAATTGGTCAAAGTTCACTAAAACCTCATGGAAGTTTGAATACGATGAACAAAAGTATTTTTTAAATTTATTTTAGATTGTTAACCCACATTTCATGATTCAACAATCAACATTATACAAGGATTGGGTATAAACTTTTTCTTAATATTTTTTATGATACATATAGTCCGATTTTTTAAAGAGGGAGGCTAGTCTCATTAAAATACGTTAAAATTGGGGGATGCGATATTTTGACGTCACTTCTGGTTGTGGACGCAGGATCCGATCCACTGTCTGTGTGTACATGGAATTAGAAGGGAACTCCATGGTTTGTACAGCCAGACACTAGCATGTACGTTGTGTGTGCCGAGTTACATACACAGCGCATTATGTTACTGTGATGAGATACTTTTTTGTTTTTTCAATGTGTTTGTCAGCAAGCGAAAGATTAGTATTATAATATTACAACAATAGTCACCAAATGAAAATTACTGAGAAAAAAAAAAGAAGAAGATTAAAGCAAAAGATGCAATAAACAATTCTACCGGGGCTTGAACTCACAACTGTTGATAAGGAAACAAAATTGCTTCCGATCACCGTAACCCACTGTGCTGCCTCGTGTTGTGATCTTCAAGGCGTTTTAAATAACTACATACCTTGCAATATGAGACAACAAATCGCGCAGCAAAATTCAACCCAGCAAAAAATTTGAAAGGAATTCTAAATATTGTGCACATACAGTATGACGATTTCGCCACTTTAACGTTTTAGTATTTTAAGCACAATTTTCATTCACTTTAGCGAGGCAGGCCTACACAAGTGTGTGTGTTAACAATACTTGCAAGCTTCGCTAGCATGCAGTGCCCTATACAATACGCAGTGCCATATATATACGACGGCAAATTTACAAAATACGCCGAAAATCAAGAGCTTTTCGTAACCAAATACTCCAGACAAAAAATTATAATACAACTTCTGCTGTACATACCTGTTTTTTAAAGAAGTTCCTAAAAGCAAACACATATTTACACTTCATATACGGTATAGTTTCTTCTAATAAAACATATTTTCCCTTCGCCTGCTCTTCATTATAAACCATGTCTAACCAAACAGGTAATCAACTGTATGAAACGAATGGCTGATAAATTTCTAACAGAAATCAACAGTTTCCAACAAGTAAAAGAAATGGGTATATATTCCTGTTGAACTGAGTACTAGTGGTTATGTGTGCTGCCTGCCATCACAAACAACAAATACAAATAACAATGCAAAATACAATGTGTTATTTTCCATCTACTGCTAACAGAAACAAAATTTGCACTGAACAATACTCATTGAGACAATTGTGAAATAGTGCAGAACTACTGTAGGACAGGTTTAGGAATGATTGCCAATCTAATAATTTCCTGCAAATCCTAGTCACATTTATTTTCTGACCTTTTGAGTTTCGGGTTTGCACAACAACATGGAAGCAGTCGAGCACCTAGAGGTCTAGGGGCCTGTGGTGAACTTAGCGTTCAGTGCCCCATAACAAAGATAATGCAGTGTCATTGCTCGGGATGCCCCTCAAATCTCGATTTTTGCTCGGGGCTCGTGGAGTTTACCCACTAATCCCAACCTACTGTACTGTTGCACCACTGGTCCTAAGCCTCACTTCTTACGTTAATTTAGCTTGGGTCTATATACTGTAGGTTGGAGGGAGGGATCGAAAGGGTCGTAATAACCCCCTTCCCCCCCCCCACCAATAAGGTACAAAAACGGCCAGCAAATACGATAAAAGGTCCAGAAATTTTCCCTCAGCAACCCCCCTTCCCCTGGCCCATCCAAAAGGCTGGCTACACCCCTAATATATCATCATGTATTTTATAGTGGAGTTAGGGCTTGATAAATTAAATTTAGGTTGAAAAAATCAGGCCAGGGCTTCAAAATTTGCAGGGCTCACGGTCCAAAAAGCAATATCCCACTGTAATGAAATATCTTGTCTCATAGCAGGGTAAGGGCGAAAGAAAATGAAACATAGGCTCAAAAAATTCCATTAGGGCTTCAAAATTTTACGTAATGTCAAAAATTCTGACTAATATTGAAAAAATCCAGGTTAGTCTAAAATTTGCACAAATATTTAGAGATTTACCATCCGCCAGGGGTTTCAACATGATTTTTAAGACACAACATTTACTTATACGTATGCCCCACCCGTTAATCACAACAGACTTTCACACAACTGTACTAAGGTTGTGACCGTTATCCATTTTACCATTTACCAACCCGTTTAGAAAATCATGCTCCACCGTGTAAACGAATGTTATTTCAATTTTTATGCTGTTTTTTAAACGTTTGAATAAATTCACAAAACCATCTAACCATCCTTTTTCTTCTCATGTCAATCTTTACCCACTACACTGTAAGTTATTGCCTAATTTCGCCCGGCGTTCATATGCATAACACTAAACATTTCCATGGTACCACATATCTCCCAACCACTGACCGGCCGACCTGCAAATCTTTCGCTCACAGCCATGCTGTAACTCCTATTAAGGTCATTGGGATACCGTACTAACTTTTTTTACATTTCACATGGAAGAATCATTGAGTGGGCCACGCAATATTTGAGGGGAATCCCTTGTTAAATCTGAACTGCCATGTCTTAGACACCCCTGGATATCTCAAGCGTGAGGTACTGTATGTGCGGACTTGCTGTGTGTGTGAACATGTACAGTATATTTTATGGTGGTTTTGGCCTAGTTAACTGTTTAACTTTGTTGATAGTGCTTGGATTATTATGGGCATTATTGAAAATTAAGTTTTGTTTTAAAATTATTTTGCAGGATTGCTAACGGTATGTTCCTTACATATTTTCTTCAATGAAAGACTATGTTTGTTAATGTGCATGTTAGTGTGCAGTATAGTGATTTTTGTGGTTGTTTTCATTTTCATAAAGACATTTCATCATGTGTAATGAAAATGATTGAGCCCTGGTGGTGTGCATTCCCTTTCAATGATGATTTATTTTCCATGAACTTTTATCTTGCATTTATCAGTTAGGATATGCATTTACCACTTGTTTCCACTCGTTTATATTATTTACCCCAACATGGGAATGCAATCCATCCCCAAAATGGCAGTAGGCTTTGCAAGTTTGCATGATGGAATGACTGATACATGCATGATGTGAGTGATTACACACATAAATAGTATACAATATTATATCACTGGATAATTATGTCATCACTTCGGTTAAATAGTTAACCGACCATAATCGTGATGGCTGTACATTTATGAAAAAATACTAACCGTCAGAACCTTAAACTGTTTGTTTGTTTGTTTGTTTGATGAGGTCTTAACGGCACCACGACAACGAAGGTCAAATTGTGCCTGAGAGGTCAGATCATTTTAGAGGTAGTAAGGAAAGAGACCAGGGGAAGAATGAGAGAAATTCAAGAACAAAAGCCAGAAAGCTGTGATCGAGAGAGGAGGTGCATGGGTAAAACTAAAAACAAAGTAGAGAGGGGGTGGAAGAGGAGGATTAAATATGGTTGTAGAGGGATGCATGCTGAAGGAAGGAGACTATTTTATCTGGAGGATTTTTTTGGAAGAACTCAGCAATTGAGTTGTGGGGAGCGAGAGAAGCTCTGGGAAGGTTGTACAGGGGGCAAGCAAGGAGAACGTGTTGGATTGTAAGGATGCAGTGGCAATTGTTACAGAGGGGTTGGGGGGGAACCAATAAGGAGGTGGGAGGAGTGAGGTGGGTGTGACCAATTCTAAGACGGGTAATATGAACGTTGTCGATACGAGAAAGGTTGTTGATGGTGGATTTGATCGATTGTGGGCTGGATAACATGGAGTTTGTTATCAATTTGGAAGTTCCATAAGGTTTGCCAGCGGTCACGAACAAGAGAAGCGATAAGCGGTTTGATGTCAGAGAGGGTTTTGGGAAAAGGGGAAGGGAGGAGGTTAAGGGCAAGCTTAGCGGCTGTATCAGCCCTGTCATTGCCAGGGATGCCAACATGGCTGGGTATCCAGAAGAAAAGAACACTTTTCCTGCAGAGGGTGGGAGAAAAGAGTTTCCGGAGGAGGAGGTGGCAGGTGAGGTTATCCCATTTAAGATTGAGTAATGAAGTAAGAACAGCCTTGAGTCAGAGAAATGGCAAAGTGACTAAGAGGAGAGTACTCAATAAAGTTGAGGGCGAGGAGAATGGCCTTAGCCTCGGCTGAAAAGATGGATGAGTGGTCAGGAAGTCTACTACTGAGGGTGATGTCTTGGATGATGGCAGCAGCAGCTGTCTTGTTGCCTTCCTTGGAGCCATCAGTATAGATGGAGGTGTAATTTGAGAGTTGGTCTTTGATTTGGTTGTGGAGATTGATGAAGAGATTAGGGTGAGTTGAGTTTTGTTATAAGTGGAGAGGTCTAGGTGAACAGAAGGAAGGGGGTGGCCCAAGGTGGAAAAGTGGGCCAGGAATAGGTGCCGAGAGTGGCGGGGTTGATGCCAAGTTGAAAGAGGTCTGATTTAATGCGTAAGCTGAAGGGGGGCGATAGGGTTTTAGTCCTATCAAAGAGGGAGGAGAAATTGGGGTACCTGATGAGGTTGTAAACAGGGTTCTGGGTGTTGGTGAGGACTCTAAAAGCATAGGAGAGGCTAAGCTTTTTACATCTAAGTAGAAAGGGGGTTGTTGGCTTCAACATGAAGGCTAGTGATTGGGGGGAGGTCCTGTAGGCTCCTAGACAAAGCCTGAGGGCTTCATTTTGGATGGTGTTAATGTGGTTGAGGTATGAGTTGTGAGCGACACAGTAAACAATATTGCCATAGTCAAGCTTGGCACGAATGGTGAGCCTGAAAATTTTGAGGAGAGCATGGTTCGCTCCCAAGTAGTGTTGGAGAGCAGACGGAGGATGTTGAGGGAGCTATTGCATTTTAGTTTCAGGTTGGTGATGTGTGGCTTGTAGGTGAGCTTGGGGTCTAGAGTTAGACCAAGGAACCTTGTGTTTTCAACTTTAGGGATGCGATTCCCATTGAGCACAAAGTTCGGGTTGGGGTGGAGGTTGTTGAAATGACAAAAGTGCATGCAGACTGTCTTGTCTTTGGAGAACCTAAAACCGTTATTGTTGCTCCAGACTTGCAGCTGATTGAGGCTGGTTTGGAGCCTATTTTCAACAATAGGAAAGCTAGGGGAGGGTAGAAGATGGTGAAGTCATCCACGAGAGGGTACGCTTGATGCTGGGGCCAAGGTCATTCCCGATGTCATTAATGCTCAGGTTGAAGAGAGTGGGGAGAGGATGCTGCCTTGGGGGACGCCCTCTTGGGGGTACAGCTTGAGAGGGTGTGGCCAATACGAACTTGGAACTGCCTGGGTGAGAGGAAGTTTTGAATAAAGATGGGGAGGTGGCCTCTGAGGCCAATGGTGTGAAGTTTCCGGTAATGCCGATTTCCAAGTAGTGTCGAAAGCTTTCTCGAGGTCAAAAATATGGCAATGAGGTGTTCCTTTTTGCAAAGGATTCCCAGATAGCGGTGTCGAGCGTAATTAACTGGTCTAGGTATTGCGACGTTTTGGAAGCCGCTTTGGTGAGAGAGAGGATTCTGTTGGTCTCGAGGAACCAGTTTAGTCTCTGATTAATGATCTTTTCCATAATTTTACAGAGACAGCAAGTAAGGGCGATGGGTCGGTAGCTGGTGGGGTCGGTGCTATCCTTCCCGGTTTAAGGACGGGATGACAATAGCTGTCCTCCAGATAGGGGAAAGGAGTGTGAGGACCAAATGTGGTTGAAGATGGTGAGTAGGGTAGTGGTGGCTTTGATGGGGAGGTGTTTCAGAAACTGATAGGGAATGTTATCTGGGCCCTTGAGGTGCAGCCAGCGCCGCTGATGGCTTGGTTTAATTCAGAAAGGGTGAGAGGGGTGTTGTAGCTTTGAATTGTCAGAGGGAAAAGTGATTCTCCGGGCTTCATCGCAAGCTTTTTTTATTTTGAAAGCATTGGAGTAGTTGGTCGAGGCCGAGATGTTGCTGAAAGAGGCGGCGAGGTGGTCAACGATGTCTTTTTTTGCGGTGAGAAGGTCTCCATTCCAAGAGAGATGGGAGATGGAGGATTTGCCTACTCTGCCGTGGAAGCTGTTAACCATTCTCCAAATCTTCTTAGTGGGGGTGTTGGTGGTGAGAGAAGAGATAAAGTTGTTCCAAGTGTTGGTTTTACTGTCCTTGATAGTGCGCCTGGCCTTGCACGGCTGATGAAAGAGGTTAAGGTTATGGGTGGTCGGGTTAGTTTTAAAGTTCCTGAGGGTTCTTTTCCTGTTCTTGATGGCGGTTTTGCAGTCATCTGAGAACCAGGGGTTGGGGGATGATTTGGGGTTTGGAGGTTTTGGGAATTGAGCAGGTGGCGATGTTGATAAGGATATTACTGAAGTTAGACATGGGATCCTCATCCCGAGAAGATGGGGGGAGAGGTGTGAGTCACAGAGGGTTTCAAAAAGGGACCAGTCAGCCTTGTCGAGGTTCCAGTTGGGGTGTGCTCAGTGGGGATTTAAAGATTGGAGTGTATAAGAAGAGGGTAATGATCACTACCACAGAGGTCAGCAGTGACTCTCCAACCAAAGTCAGGGAGGAGGTTAGGGGAACAGATAGACAGGTCAATACAGGTGAGAGAGCCTGTGGCAGGATGAAGGTAGGTCGGGGAGTTAGTGTTCAGTAAGGACAGGCTGTGCTGACGGAGAGCGTTTCGATGAACTTGCCTCTAGGGGTGGTGGTATTAGAGCCCCACAGAGGGTTGTGAGCGTTGAAGTCACCAAGAAGGATGAAGGGGTGGGAAGCTGAGAGATGAGGTTGTTAAGGCTGGTTGGTTGAATGTTGGTGTTGGGAGGAGATAGATATTGCAGAGAGTGAAAGTTTTGTGGAGGGAGATAGAAATACAGATGGCCTGAAGGTCGGTGTGCACACTAACAGGGCTGTGTGGGATATCGTGTCTAACGAGAATGGAGACGCCACCACAGGCCCTGTCAGCATCCACTTGATGTTTGTGATAGCAAGCAAAGTTGTTAAGGGAGTAATGGTCGGTGGTTTTCAAGAAAGTTTCTTGTAGGCAGAAGACGACTGGTTGAAGGTGGAGGCCAGAAGGTCGATTTCTTCAGAATTGGCCTTAAGGCTCCTAATGTTCCATTGTATGATGTTGTGGGTGTTATTGTAATTGATTGTGGTGTATGCCATAAAGGAGGTGGGGGTTATCTGGAGGAAGATCTGCTGGGTCTGAGTTCGCTTGTTTTTTCTTTTGGATTTGTTTCTTTGGGAGCGATTGTTTTGAAAATTGGACGAGAAGTATGATCGGTGTGTTCGTAATCAACAATCCATACTCTCTTCAGTGTGGGTTTGGGAGGTGGGTTGTTTGTTGATTGGTTGTTTGTTGATTGGTTGTTTGTTGATTGGTTGTTTTTGGGTTGGTTGTTTGCTGGTTGATTTGTTGGTTTGTTGGTTGTTTGCTTGGCTGGTTTTAGCTTGATGTATGAAGGTATTAGTGGAGTTGGTGTAGGGGTGTAGGGGCTTTAGAGTAGGAAGGGGGTTGAGGAGAGAAGTGGTGGTGGAGGTGGTGTGGGTATTGGGTGTGATTGGGTTGTTGGAAATGGTGATGGGCTTAGGACTAGGTAAGAAGAGCCAGGTGAGGTCGGTTTGGGCATGGGAGTTAGTTTTTGTTGTGTTAGTTGTGTTTGGGGGGCGGAATTAGAGTTAGAGGAGACTACGTTTGAGTAGGAAGGCTTGGAGTTAAGGGAAGCGAGGAATTGTTTCCTGGCCTCAGGGTAGGTTATGTTGGGGTTAAGGGTTTTAAGTTTTGTTATTTGTTTTTCCTGAAGCCAGGTGGGACAGTCTTTCGAGAAGGAGGGATGGTTTGCTGGGTGTTTACCGTCACAATTTGTGCAGAGTGGGGGTTGGTGCAGGAGGTGTTGTCATGGTCCGGGGCTCCAGAGTTACCACAGCGCTTGGCTGTGGCAGGAGTTTTTCCCGTGGCCATACCTCTGACAATTGTGGCAACGTAAAGGGTTAGGAATATAAGGGGCTACCTGGATTCTCAGGTAGCCGCAATGATGTGGGAGGAGAGTTGGAGTTGCGAAAGTGAGAAATATGGTGTTGGTGGAGTTTAGGCCCGCTCTCTTTAGAACGAGACGACGGGCTTCGGTTACATGTTGGTTAGCTAGTTCTTCTTGGAGGTCCATCGGTCATGTACGCAAGATCGCTGGTGCGTATGACGCCTTTGCTGGAGTTTAGGGAACGATGGGGGGTGACTGTGATGTCGATACCAGAGTTGGATAGGGTTTTGGTGGAAAGGAGGGTGGTGGCTTGTGTGTCCCTGGTGCAGTGCACCAGGAGATCACCGGATCTAAGGGTAGAGACTTTGGGGAGGGTACCGACAAGGCCAAAGAGGGCTTTATGGATGAGGAAAGGAGAAACTTTTTAAAGCTTTCCTGCTTGTTGGTGGCATGGATTATAAGGATTTTTGGGATTGGGGTTGCAGAATGGTCAATGATGGTAGCAGGTGGGTCACGTGAGGGGAGGGGTCAAGGTCAAGGTCACTGCATAGGCGCTTTGTCATTATGAAAGAAAAAAACCAAGGGCCGAGAGACCCGAGGCAGCTAGAAAAAATCGCTGAACCACTATATGGGGACCGCTGTATTAGTAACGATGGGCGTGAAAAGTCGGGACAGAACGAGGGAAAATATACTAGAAAAAAAGAAAAGAAACGATCTCACCGAGGATAAAAGCCCATCCATCTAAAAGAAAATCCGAAAATGAAGTTATAAAACAAAATGGTGCAAATTGGAGAGAAAATGGAGCGAAAATAGTTTAAGACAATAGGAGCAGTAGTCACGTCGCTCTCGTACACAGATGAGTATGATGTATTCTTTCCTAGAGATGAATACAAAAGGGCGGCAGACACCGATTAAAAAGGGTTGGGCGGGAAGGGGGAGGGGGAGGTGCAGAGTGCAGGTAATTGAGTTTGATTTATATGAAGTTCAACATATAACTAAAATAGGGTCTCATCATCATAAATTTGGCCAAAAATGATATTATTTCCTTCCAAATCTTTACGAAGAACGTTCAAAATTTGGTAGAGATTGACTGTTTATTTACAAGTTGCCTAACTTCATACTCATAATAAGAAATCCAGGAAACTAATGGGACAGTCCCCCCAAAAAGCCAACCTGATCACAAAAATGGCAACATGCAATAGAATATCAAATGAATATCTAATGAAAAAAATGTATATAATTGTCCTACCACTTGGTGTAGCCATTAGTTCTCGGTTATATGCCATGGCAAAAAGGGACTGCACTCAAATTTCAGACCACGCCTCACTTGTTCACCAGGACAAGTTAGCAAGCAGCTACTCATGCTCTGCGCGTATGGGTGTTCCGCGACTGACTACTGATCTTTGACTTTTTCTTTTATTTGTGACTGTTTGATGTCAATGGACAATTTAAACATCCACTGTTTCCTATTTTAAAAAGTTATATCTGATTCCTTGTGAAATTTCATTTTTCAATATGATTTATACCAGGGAGTTGTTAAGATTAACATAAGGTCACAACCAGCACGTACAAATATTTATTTAAATAATCTGATCACTTCTAAACTTACATATTGGTTGGAGGAGAGTTACAGATCCAGTGGTGCAACTAGAGGTTTGGGTGCCAATTGGGAATTTACCGTTCGGACCCCATAACAAACATATCGCAGTGTCATTGCTTGGGGTCCCTCAAATCTTGACTTTTGCTCAGGCCTGTGGGGTTTACCCACCCTTCCCAACCTATTGTTGTGCCACTGCATGGAAGCTGATCCAAAACAACAGCTTTCCAATGGATTGAATAATTTGTACAAAAGAGGACTATGGGTGAACTCCAGGATACAACCGATATCAAGAAAGATACTGCACACTGTATAGACCGTGCCTTATTCCACATGACTGGGTACATGAGGAGAGAAAACTTAAGTTCAGTATGCTCCCTGAATCTTTAAAGTTCTCACACAGGAATCTTGCAACCACTGTGTATAATCATTCAAATTGGAAATTTTACAATATTTATCGTACACTGTAAATTTGACTGTAATTGGGTGAAGAGCAGGTCCCCTATTTATGGCCCCCTCCAAATAGGATATTCTGCAATCCCTGCAATTGGCGGAAAAGTCCCTGTCCCTAGTCGACATGGGTTAATGGGCTTTGGTCAATCTGATCAAAATTGAGTGAAGTGTACAGTAGGTCCTTTTTATGGTTTCTGTCTGACAAGGGTAATATTCTTTTTTTAATTTTACTTTCCACATTGAAAGAGAAAGATGCAAACTGATCCCCTTTCCTGGTTATTACCTATCCTTTTAGACAATTTGCTCAGTACTTTGTTTTGCAGTAACCATTATTAAAAGTATTTTTCAAACAACCCAACCCGGACCTCATCAATTGCAGGAAGTATTTATTCACTTCATGGAAAAACAATCAGTAAAAAATATAACAATTGTTATTGACCAGAATATTATTCCAATGCCATGTAAGATACTGTACTGTACTTTACATGTATACAAGTAACTTAACCTTCACAAGTATTAACTGCAGTGTATGCACTACCAGGGATGGGGATGCTCCCACAAGATCGCTTTTGTCTAGATCCACTTGTGCCCCCCCCCGAAAATTTTGTGAAGTGACATTTTGTCAGATTTATAAGCCTTTGCCCCCCTCATGAGATAAAACTGCCCCTCTCTTGCCCCCAGCATCAAAATAATGGTGCTGCCATTGATGAACTTTACAGAGCATAGTGTGTTATCACTATGCACAATTTCAAATCATATTGTACTTGTTAAAAGCAAAACCAGTGATACGTTACTTTATATATCCCTGCTGTAACTGAATGTACTTTCACATGAAAACTATACTTATACATAAATCCTAAAGTTTTTACTAAAATGTAAACAAAATAGTGTTCCCTTTTTTATGGCAAAGATTTATATGCACAATTTGAAATGTGCAGTATATGACATTTCAAATAATTTTAATATTCAAGATGAAAAAGCTAGATTAATAAACCTGTTTTTTTTTACCTGATTTCTCTTGCGGAAACGATCAAAATTGATTTCCAAATACACCGGTATAGAATCTTCCATTTAGAAAATATAACATAAAAGAAAAATATGGATAAAGAGAAAAACTTTGATTGATGTAACTGAACTTTTAACACAGCACTTTCCATAGAAAACAAGTAAAACCAAAGAAAATCAAAAACAAAACTTTCACAAAACTCTTTTAATTTGGAGAACTCACGATATGATAGATTTTGATGAACCGACATTACCACTAATGATTCCAAAATATGAAACTAGAAACAAACATCTTCTACATAAACATTAATACACGCTACATCTAGAAAATACATTAAAATCTACAGTAAAACATCACAACTTAAATAATCTGCTTGTACTGCGTGTAGACCACACGTTCACCATGCACCGCATATAGGAAATTACTAATTGTTGCTTCCAGCTTCTAAAACATTGCTTCCTTATAATAAGAATGGTCAAAAGAATTTGGGAGATTCTGCTACATCTTTTAATTAGGTTATTAGAAAAACATTTTGTTTATGGCTTAACTGCAATTTGATCAACAAAACAAGAACAAAATTTGAACTACAATCTGGACTGACTGTAGTACTAATGGAGAATGTGTAGGTGATATCTAAAGGAGTTGATTTGTAAAAGAGGATGGGAGAGATATAAAGGATTAATGGTGCACTGGTAATGCATCTACAGGAGGACATTAAAACAAACAACATGCATGTGAAGATAGCATTTAAAGGAATAATCACATGAATTTCTCATTTCATATACTGTATATAATAGAAGACTATTAAAGAAACTACTTGGTGCAAAATCATGTCTACTTTTAGGAGTCATTGCATTTTAAAAAGGAGCACTAGACCGAAAGTGAGGGCGCATTTTTAGGGGATTCCCCAAAAAAATCAAATGCTTTTCTAGCACGCAACGGTATAGCAATTTTCCGGTTAATATGAATATTCAAGTGACATTTGCCCTCCAATCGTCTGTGAGCTATGGTGGTATAATGAAGCTCATACATTTTTTGTGGATAATATATCTGTGAAATTAGCAAAAACGAGCGCCCTCACTTTCAGTCTAGTGCGCCTCTAGGTGTTGTCATTACCAGCAATCTGAAGCCTTCTAAACAATGTGCTTTAGCAGCTGTACGGGCAAATAGGGTGCTTGGTTTGATTATAAACTTTTTTTGTTTTCTTGGTAGAGAGATTGTCCTTAATTTGTATAAGCAGTTAGTCAGGCCTTACCTTAAGTATGCTATTTAGGCTTTGAGTCTCTTTTATGAGAAGGATAAGTTCATTTTAGTGTAGGTACAGCGTAGAGCCACTAGACTTATTCCCGAAGTAAGGAGTCTCTCTTATGAATCTAGGTTGCAAATTCTTGGTTTAACCACGCTTGAGTTGAGAAGAGTAGAGTACTGTATGTGGCAATATCATTCAGGTTTTTAAATTCCTATCTGGTAGTGATGCTTTGACTTCCTGTAATTTCTTGCATGTTTCAGCTAATCCTTATGTGACAGGTGGTAACAGTTTAAAGTTGACCAAAGATTTCTCACGGATAGATATTCAGCATTTCAAATTTTTGCAAAAAGTTGTTAATGAGTGAAATGGTTTGCCTGAGTGGGTAGTTAGCTACAATTCTGTTCCCAATTTCTTTACTAACTCTAGGCGTCTTTGATTTTTTTTTTTTTTTTTGTGGTGGTAGTGAACACACAATTACAATGTTCCTGTGTATTTGGTTGATAATAACAATGCTATCACGTAAACGCTTTATACGACCGGACGAACACACGACGACGGACAGACATAACATCGATAACCAAGTCAATGTCCACGGCCTTTGATAACCAGTTTTTTTACCCAACCCAGGCTTTTGGTCTGTAGACATGTATGATAACCGCTACACTAGGCGGTGGTGGTATTAGTTTGGGCTTTTTATGGGGTGATTCACCCTTTTAGCCCCTCATCTTGTTATTTTATCTTATTTGCATGTGTTGAAAAGTGACTTCACAGTGTACAATGGGACGTCATAACGGCAGATCCAACACAATTATGAGTTTTTATCTCACAAAAACTATAACATCTTTTACTTGAAGTGTATTATAAAGTGCATGTTTTACCCCATCTCAAAAAAAAAAAAAAATTGTTTTCAATAAATTACGAAGAGGCAAATAATTTTCAAAGAAATACACAAAAATTGTCTTGGATTTGCCTTTATGACATCACACTGTACAATGTGAGGTCACTTTCCAATACACTCCAGTAATCAGTGAGATGCAATAATTCTAAAATGGAAAAAGAATCAAATTCTTCCTGCATTTTCTTTTTAGATATATTTCCAGAATTTATTAAATTTAGAATCATGACTTAAAAATCTTTGCTCCTTCCCCCTCTTACCTGGAAAAAGGGGGTTTGTAAAAGATTAACTCACTTATCGCAAAACCTCACTGTCATATTAAAAGAGAAACATGCAAGGTTAACAGCCACCTTAAAAAGTTGTACAGTGTACAGTACTACTATGAGTAAGATTTCAAGCCATGAAAGGGGACCTGCGCTTCATTCAATTTTAGCTTGACAAGGGATAGGAACCAGGGTTTTGGTAGGGGAACAGAAAGGAGGCCTGTGCTTTATTCAGTTTTAGTCTACAAAGTATTTCTATTAGGAATCAGGGGTGTCGATAGGGGAACAGAAAGGGGACCTGCGCCTTATTCAATTTCAGTCTAAAAAAGATTCTATTAGGAATTAGGGGTAGGGGTGTTAGTAAGGGACAGAAAGGGGACCTACGCCTTATTCAATTTAAGCTTGACAAGGGATAGTAACCAAGGTTGTCGGTAGGGGAACAGAAAGGAGGCCTGTGCTTTATTCAGTTTTAGTCTAAAATGTGTTTCTACTAGGAATCAGGGGTGTCGGCAGGGGAACAGAAAGGGGACCTGCATTTTATTCAATTTTAGTCTATTAGGTTTTTATTAAAAATCAGGGGTGTTGGTAGGGAAACAGTAAGGGCATCTGTGTTTTATTCAAATTGCAGTCTGACAAGGATTAAATATCAACACCCTTGTCAGATGGGGATCGAAAGGTGAGCTGCAATTTCCTCAATATCAGTCTAATAAGGGTTAATACGGACGGGTACCAGAAAGGGACCTGCGCCCCACTCAACCTTAATAGTCAGGCAAGGGTTCAAATTGTGGCAAACTATGCAGGTTTAACAAACCTTATAATCTCTCTGAAATATTGACATTAGAAGCAGTAGTCAGGAAAGTATTGTTTTTTGTACCTACTGTACCCCCTATATTTAAGAATGCCACTGGTACAGACATGTGAGTGATGATTTAACAAAGTAGCTGAAAATGATCAATTTTCTCATCAAAATTGTTAAGGTTTGTCAATTATGCAGAAAATAGGTGAAACTAGCTTGGAAAATACAGTAGCTGCAATGCTAAATAACTGAAGTCTCACAAGATGAAATTGATTAATTTTCTCATCAAAATAGTGAAGTGTTGTCAATTATGCAGAAAATAGGTGAATTAGCTCACATGCCTGATTAATATAATTCAAATAATCCAATTTTTATTTCTCTATGTGCACAAAAAGACTTGACATATAAGTCACCATTAAATGATAAGATGAGTCACCATTGAATGATAACATATGAGTCACATTATGTAATAATCGTTTGTATCAATTATTGTAAAACACTTACAATATAGCAAAAATACTGACAGCCTAAAAGTTTGATATGTTTAATACAGTAGATGTCACCACTGTATCAAGTAAAACACTCACTTTCCTTGTGCATGATTGCATGACCTTCAACACAGCTATTCATCCAGCCTTCTACAAAGACTACCAGCAATGGAGATAGTGTACCTATCTGTTTCCATTACAACAGGGCCTAACCTGACAACTATATCAAGTGACCTAATTTGTCACTGGAAATCAACACACACAAACATTGAACACTACAAATAAACACACACAAAAACACTAGTCTTGTTCCAAGAAAATAACTTCCACACCAGAAAACAACACATGCATGTAGGCAGAGCCAATAAATCAACAAATTCTTCATTGGTTCTAAACCTGTCTGTAATCTGATCTATCACAGAGCTGACCTGTCCTCATGCACTTACTCTACAATGATTCAAAATACATACACAGGGGCTAAAGAAGGTAACAAAAGTTACAAATTTGTCTATGGAAGGACTGTGTTATGAAACGGTAGTGATTGGAAGTTGGGTAGGGCTGTGTGGTTTCATTTAATATACTGTAGCCTAAATGTTTAAACAGCTTAATTTCTGTTCATTTAAAGGGAACTTCCCTACCCATGAAAATAATTAAATCCAACTTCAAAGTATTCAGAAAATAAATTACATACAATTTTGTAGAACCTGACCCCAGATATGTAGGCCACCACTGTATAGCCCTACAATAATGGTCTTACTATTTTGCAAGCTGCAGACTGGAATTTGCAGGCTGGAATTTGCAGACTGGGATTTGCAGACTGAAATTTGCAGACTGAAATTTGCAGACTGAAATTTGCAGACTGTAATTTGCAGACTGTAATTTGCAGACTGTAATTTGCAGACTGTAATTTGCAGACTGTAATTTGCAGACTGTAATTTGCAGACTGTAATTTGCAGACTGTAATTTGCAGACTGTAATTTGCAGACTGTAATTTGCAGACTGTAATTTGCAGACTGTAATTTGCAGACTGTAATTTGCAGACTGTAATTTGCAGACTGTAATTTGCAGACTAATTTGCAGACTGTAATTTGCAGACTGTAATTTGCAGACTGTAATTTGCAGACTGGAATTTGCAGACTGGAATTTGCAGACTGTGATTTGCAGACTGTGATTTGCAGACTGTGATTTGCAGACTGTAATTTGCAGACTGTAATTTGCAGACTGGAATTTGCAGACTGGAATTTGCAGAATGAAATTTGCAGACTGGAATTTGCAGACTGGAATTTGCAGACTGCAATTTGCAGACTGCAATTTGCAGACTGCAATTTGCAGACTGTAATTTGCAGACTGCAATTTGCAGACTGTAATTTGCAGACTGCAATTTGCAGACTGCAATTTGCAGACTAGTGCTTCCAAAATGCAAACATAATTGTGCAATGAGGGCAACTTTTCCTATACTCTCTGTTTCATTTTTAAAAAGAGACTTGTATTTAACACCCAACACATTAACTGCACAGCTGAGAGGCGTATTTATTTGTAGCCTGAGGCAAGGGCAGTAGATCTATCGCACTCCGTTGCAATAAAGCTCTCAGCGATTAACAGATTAAAGGCCATTGCAATAAAACTATGCGCCCGTCTGCATTTAATAACCTAATAAAAAGGACCGCAGCTATTGTTTAAACCAAAATCAGGTGGCCTTTAATTCCAAGTGTCCTTTCATTCATTAGCTTGACGAATGAGCTTTTTTTTTTTTTGAGTAAACTCGTACGGAGGTACATGAATATGCTATTTCAACAGAGCCCTCTTTCAGAGTTGTGAAGAAAATGTAATGTTTTCAAGAAAGTTTAAATCGTAGTTCTGAATAACTGAAAGACACACCGCCCTAACTATTTTACAGTATTTTGTAGTCTTTTTTCATTAACATTATATTGATTGATTGATTGATTTTTTAGAGACTCATTATATGTTAAGAGACTCTGATTCAAGTGGACAGCTCATAAGCATAGATGTTAATACTGGGGTGTTGGCAGTGGCATGGCCAGGGTAAAATAAGTAGAGGGGTAAAAAGGTTGGGGTTGTAAAAATAAGGGGGGGGGGAATAAAATTTGCATACCATTTAGCAGCCTGCTAATCATAGTAGATGCATTTAAAGAGAAGGGTTACCATTACCATGTACCGTTTACATGGCATAACTTGATTAAGCAAACTTTAAACAATAATAAGATAAAATAGACTAAATCATACGAAAAGAATCTCACAGACATTTTATCGGGGCCAGGGCGGAGTTCAACACCAGCAGATTTTTCTGGTTTGAACAGAAAACATAATTTTTCAATTTCATTTTTATAATTTCACACACATGAGGAAAATATGCAATAGTTAAAATCATGTCTTTTTGCAAGGATGTAAAATCCATCTTGATTTTATAAAAAAATATTTTGCTGTTGGTACAGTATGTCTGTTTATGATTTCTATTTTACTTAAAAGCAAACATTGTTAATCAAATTTGCCTCATATTGCTGTCGAGTCTTAAGTTTTTTAGGCTTACATGGAAAACAGTTTTCACATATTCAAACGATACTCTGCGATTTCTGTAATATGTCATCATAAATTCATATACATTTCCAGAGGGTTTTTTCCCTTATTTTTTCACATCACATTTGAAACTGTAAGTATAGTGTAATTTTCTACTTTTTGCATAAAGTTACATGACACAGCACATATATCCATTGACAAAATTGCATGTAATGAAAGGCAAAATGCTTTGATGTCCATAATTTTGCACATAGCAGTTGTACAAAGCCCAAAAACATCCATATCTCAAAACCATTTTTTGGAAGAAAGCAGTTATGTTGTCCTCATCATGTTTTAAAAGGCTGTATTTCCTGGAAGATGAAGGTCAAGAAAGGGGCTTTAACAACACACAATATGTCCTCCTAGATGGAAATCAGCATTTGTCTTCACATTCTGGCCAACCAAATTGTCTTGTTGACCCCGTGAATACATTAAATTAGCAAGGTAATCCTCACATTCCTTGCATACTTCTTTAATCTTCCCAATCCATCACTTTGAATCGAAAACACATGATACAAAATTGTTTTTGACAAATGAATATTGATTTTTTTGATCCTCTATTTGATTCTTGTGTATTTCAAGGTACCATTGCTTTGGTTTGTCAGTTTGTGCACTTGTTTTGTACACTTGAAGGGATCCATCAGGTTTGTGAACAAAACGATGAAATTGACGTGCGACTTTGACTGTTGTTGCTTAAAACGTCCCTCAAGTTGTGTTTCAGCTTTGCGCAATCTCTTCAACATCAACAAACAGAAATTTGATGCATGGAATCTCCTCGGAGCAAAAATTTGAATATGCTTGCTGTGTCCAAAATTTGATCATTGTTTGAGACTATCCTTGGTAACAAGTCCTTTAACTGTGCCCCCAATGCCATCTCATGCACTTTTTCCATGTGAGGTAGCAAAAAAGTTCCAGATCCGCATCCAAGCTAAAATCCTCCTCAAAAAGTCCTGATGAAAGCATACTTATTCTTATACTGGCCACCACATCCATCCGTGAAACAATTTTTTAATTTATTTACTTGTGGTCACTCTTCCTTCAGAAAGTCAATCACATGCTTGTGCTCTGTGCTTTGGCAGTATAGGCTGTGATGTGTCAGTTTAAGCAGTTGTTTTGCCAAACTTTGGATGTACTCATTCACCTTAACCCTAGGCCTACCCTTTTTTTTTTGCTTTATGAAAAGAGGGGATATAGGTGAAAATATACTTGTAATACCATCAGGGGTGTAGAAGGCTTTCGAAAGTGGGGGGAGGAGGACACAACCTCTTAAGGGGGAACTTTTTAAGCCATATGTCCCCTATCTCGATCTCTAGATAGAATAAGTAATCCCAAAACAACAAAGTAAAGTAAAATGATTTCTTAATTTTAAAAAGGGGCACTTTTCCAATGAGGGGCACATTCCTCCCATAAATGGGACTGGCAAAAGATGCCAGTTTCCTACTATTGGGTCAGTAATTGAGGGTCACTTTTCATTTTCGTCATTTGTCATTATTTGTAAAAGCAGAGGAAAGTGCTCCTAGTTCCAACACCTATGAATAACATCGAACAATTAAATTAACTCTTTTAGCCTAATAATGTTTCACCACAGGGAATAGGTGCCACATGTAATAAACAGTAACACTGTATTAAACAAGTCCCTGGATATCTTTACCAGATAAATATATATGGATCTTTTTCATGCTTTGTGCAACTGTTAGAATGTAAAATTATGGACATCAAAGCATTTTGCCTTTCATTACATGCAATTTTGTCAATGGATATTATGTGCTGTGTCATGTAACTTAATACAAAAAGTAGAAAATTACTCTTATGCTGACAGTTTTAAATGCATATGTTTAAAAATAAGGAAAAACTCTCTGGAAATATATATGAATTTAAGGTGACATATTACAGAATTCAAAAGGTCATCCTCAAGGTCAAAGGAAAGGTTAAAAGGTCATCGATTTTTAGACACCTGCTACAGTATTGTAAAACATGCAATTGCAAATTGATTGCAAATTCTGATTGCTTGTTGAATTCCCTTTAAAATGACACTCATTTCATCAAACTTGAACTTGTACTTTTAGAGCTATGGCGCTTTATAAATCGTTGACCACGCCCATTTTAGCGTCTTTCAGCCATTTTTAGAGGGCCCTAACATTTGAACGGAAGGTCCGATTTCACTGAAATTTGAGATTAATTTCTCAAGATAGCAATCAAGCTCACCAAATTTCATCAAAATCCGAGTCAGAGATGTGTTATGCATTGGTAAATGGACATGGAATGACCCCTACCAAAGTGGGGGAAAGTCAGAAGTGTGTGTGTGTAGGGGGGGGGAGGGAGTGTATGTGTACAGGGATCATAAAATCATGCTAAGATACATCACATCACCTTACAAAAGTACCCATTTGGACAAAAAGCGATGGTGGGGAAGTGCCCCCTTGCTCCCCCAAATCCTGCCTATGCTCAAACCATATGTGTAGGAACCATGGAGCAGGGGCATGTTTCTTCCACATTCCACAATTTTGAAACTGACAAGAGTGCCCCCTTTTTTTGAATGAAAAGTCCCCCTCAATTACTGTCAAAAAGCGGCCACAAACTTGTGTTTTCTGCTCCCTCCCCCTTGCCCTGAGTTCCTTCCAAAACCCCTGGCGCTTTAAATCCAATAACAAAGATATTGCAGTGCCAATGTTCAGGGCTAGATCCAAATCGATTTTGCCCAGGGCCTGTAAGGTTTACCCACCCTTCCGGGCATTCCCAGCCTTTGTTGCACCACTGTTAATCAAACTTGTATTCCTTTCCTCACAACCCCAGACTACCCAGTGTAATTCCCCACCAGGGTTCGTCAAGTGCTTGTCCGGACACCAGGGGCAACTAATATCTATGTTCGGGCAAGTTGATTTACAAGTCGATATGCCTGCCGGGCAACCATAAATTGATCCAAACTAATACAGTGAATTTCTCTTTAAAATATTAATTCATTACACAGTTTATACTTACTACAATATAACTGATGGAAATGCAGAGAAAATAACTTTAATCAGACTTACATTCCATTTATTTGGAAGCCAAAATATTTTGTTATGTTACGAAATGATCTTAAAAAAAATGATCTTAAACCTCGCCATAACAACATCATACATGCACCCATACATAAGACATAAACATATATTGCACACACACAAAACATATAATGTACAGTACAGTAAAGATATATGATCCAGGCCACCAAAGCTGGTTAAACATGTGCATAATGCATGCTGTTTTGCTATCAAGCTTGTTCCTTTTAACCAATCATATCTCGCGTAAAAAATCTATGCATATTTATATCCAGTCACTTTTTCTTGCCGAGGTCTGTTCTGCCGTGTTAATGCACCAATACAGTATCGCACAGGGCATACTGTATGCTATATTTACTGTACTGTTACATGGCAAACTTGACCTGCCATTGCCACTTGTTTACGCAAAAGTTTATTAAACATTCCTCTTTCTTTTTTTATTTTATGGAGCCTGTTATTGCTTTATATTTGTAAAGGATATATGGATTACAATCTCCTCTGTTTTTTGGTAAGTGTAAGTCTTTTATTATTTATACAGCATTCTCAGTAAATATTGCCGTAAGAAATATTTTACCATAACGTCCAATATCACCGTGATTATTGTTGGGCAAGTGGATTTTGCTTCCGGGCAAGCATTTCTGCGCATGCGCCTGCCCGGTTGGCAAGTTGATTTTGGCGATTTGTCGAACGCTGCTCCCTACCAACAAAAACAGTCTTATACCTACCACCCCCAAAACATATATTGAGCTACTACATCATTTATGCTCTAGCATCACAACGATATTAAAGCTGCTCCTGCTTGCATTTTCAAAAAATAAACATCATACATGTATTTCTAATCTAACAACCCCAGCAAACTCGAATTAACTACCCACCAACAAAAAAAAAGGCTTGTGATCACCCCAAAATATATGTTGAGCTACTACATCATTGATGTTCTAGTTTTATATTTCTTCAGTAAGCAACAGTATATGTGATAAATATGTGCTTTAGAAACGTCCCCCATGTAATCATGCAATGACCAATACATTAATTGCGGAAGAGGGAAGCCTATAAAGATGTATTTACTACATTAATATTATTTCTATCACGATTTTTCAGTTGTATGGAATCAACGAACCATTCATTCATCAGTTTTATCAAACGCTTACTTTATCAATGTTAAACGGTTCTACCATTGCCAAACATGCACACCATTATCAATTGCAGCGCTATCATCCAGGCCTAGTGAGAATCGTGCTCTAATTTGAACACCATGCTTCTTTTCGCCCTTAATAAATGAATCAGAACATAAATTCACATTCACTCTTCCCTTATTCTGATAAGCAAAAACTTGAGAAAACGTGAATAGGGCATGAAAAGTGCATGTTATTTATCACTACTGAGTGCTACATGTATGTAGTGCTCACAGTGATAAATCACAACAACCAGAACCAAAAAGTTTTGTGTTTCCGATGCTTTTTCATTAGCTGATTTGATTTGCAAAATATGCATTAAGTGTCATGTCATTGCATATCATAAAATATTTGTTCCATATTTATTCATAAGCCACATCCACCATGCAGAACAATAAAAATGTTGACAACATTAGCATTTGCACAACTATTAACAACATCATCAAAGCTAGTACTGTATGATGCAAAAATGATTGCTCACTTATCCTATTTCAAGAATTTGTCAGCAAGCCCCACCTACATTACTCATTAGCATTCATGACATCACTATCAGTACCACATATAGCATTAATCTGATATAGCGTTTATGGTGTTTACATCATTTATCACTTTCACGTTAAGCCACACCCACCATGCATATTAATGACACCTTTTGATAACATAATCATGTACACAATAACCAACAAAATGATCATGCCCAATATGACGCTAAACGGACATACAGTTGCTCATTTATCACTTTTTCAAAGTTTTCACTTTAAGCCACGCCCACTTATTAATATATCAATATGCATGAAATCACCACCACAAACATTAGGCCATATTTGTGTACCATATATGACATGAATCCAGTTTACCGCTCTTGATATACCGTGTTTACAAGCTCTTATCAGCAAAATCATATTAAGCCCCACCCACTATGCGTATTAATGAAATTAAGCGTTTTTACATCATGAACATGTACACACCAGCTAACATCATAAGTAGGTCAAATATGAAATAAAACAGACATGTGGTTGGTAAAATATAAACATTTTGAGATTTTTACATTAAGCCCCGCCTACTCATTAATATGCATGACATCATCATTAAAAACAATAAGGCTCATCTACAGATCATGCGCTATCTGTGTACCACATATACATGAACTCAGTGCACAGCTCTTGAGATATCGCATTTACGAGCTGGCCATCACACACACACCCACACATACATACACACCCACACCCTTACACACACACCCAAACACATACTTACATACACACCATCATGACCGCAAAGGTTCCTGATCGCATCAGAACCAAAAATTAACAAATTTTGTCTTCTTGATTTGGCTACAACTATTTCTTGCTTATTATGGTATATAAAATTGCTGTATGTTGAAATTTTACAAATGACAACACTTAATGATAAGATGGCATGCAATTGTGATATGCAACATACTGTACTGTATGTACAGTGGGTGTGTTCCAGATAAATGGACAGGCACAGTAGAGACAACAGAGATTTTAATTGGTTGGAAATATCATTCGAAAATCATATAACCGAACAGTATGTATTAAATTTGTACAAAGAAAATATTTTTACATACAAAATATGTGATGTCTGAAGGGGCAGATGTCTGTATTTTCTTATGTAAATGTGATGAAATTGCTCTAATTGAAGGAAGTTTTGGCAAACTTGAAAATAAAAGGAAACTTCCCAATCAGTAGCACTGTTTGACGGAAACTGAATTAATCTGTAGAATTTTTCCGCTTGTAACTGGAACATTTTGGTGAATTCTCCCCGCCCCCTCCTTCCACCTCAGGGTGACCAATCCTACAACCCTGTCTTCATTGTATTTGAAGGCAGGTATTGCAGCTGCTTCTTACAAAGAGTTTTTGCATCTTATCCACACCCAAAATATCTGCATAGAAAAGCAATCGTCGTCAATTTTCAATGACTAAAATTATAAAGACAGAAATATAAAGAATGGACATAAAGACATTGAGCTGTCTTTCCATTCAAATAACTTGGAATTTTTTGTAAAAAATATCTTTAAACTTTGATCAGGGCCGGCCGGATAACTCAGATCTTAGTTTATGCTTATTTTGATATTTATATAATTCTCTACTTGGTTTAAAACTTCATGCTCTTTTTTAATACGAAATACTTTAGCTATCCACAAACCTTTAAGACTCATGGGATGTTAAGAGCTTCACAAACAGACTTAGACACACAATTTCTCTGAATATTTTCTTATGTATCTATTCAACCATTCAATAAACTCTCCAGAATTGTAATTGGATTGTACACCTACATGCTACTGCACTACATTGCAATTATGGATCCTTATTCAATCTTCAGCAAGGAATGTCGCATTTCTGGAACCAGATCACCCCCCCCCCCTTCCCCCGCGCCCTACTTTACACTTGAGCAACAAGTTATTGATCCAAAAATGTTCAAACCCATCTTGCTGAAGGTCAATCCAATATTAAAATGACCAGGATGTAGCAGACCAATGTCAATACTATATTAACATGACCAGGATGTAGCAGACCAGCCTCAATCCTATATTAACATGACCAGGATGTAGCAGACCAGCCTCAATCCTATATTAACATGACCAGGATGTAGCAGACCAACGTCAATCCTATATTAACATAACCAGGATGTAGCAGACCAATGTCAATCCTATATTAACATGACCAGGATGTAGCAGACCAAAGTCAATCCTATATTAACATGACCAGGATGTAGAAGACCTACCTCAATCCTATATTAACATGACCAGGATGTAGCAGACCAGCATCAATCCTATATTAACATGACCAGGATGTAGCAGACCAGCGTCAATCCTACATTAACATGACCAGGATGTAGCAGACCAATGTCAATCCTATATTAACATGACCAGGATGTAGCAGACCAATGTCAATCTTATATTAACATGACCAGGATGTAGCAGACCAACGTCAATCCTATATTAACATGACCAGGATGTAGCAGACCAGCCTCAATCCTATATTAACATGACCAGGATGTAGCGGACCAACGTCAATCCTATATTAACATGACCAGGATGTAGCAGACCAGCCTCAATCCTATATTAACATGACCAGGATGTAGCAGACCAACGTCAATCCTATATTAACATGACCAGGATGTAACAGACCAATGTCAATCCTATATTAACATGACCAGGATGTAGCAGACCAATGTCAATCCTATATTAACATGACCAGGATGTAGCAGACCAACGTCAATCCTATATCAACATGACCAGGATGTAGCAGACACAACTACTTTTGAAAACAATTTACCATTCGGGCACTTACGAAAACAGAATTGCACCACTTTTTGGGCCAAAAGTTTCTTCCTATTTTAAAGGAATATTTCCATGGATTTATTTCCATATATACATATATGATAAGAGGATTATTAAAGAAACAATTTGGTGCAAAACTTATGTTGATATCTTTTTCCATTTATAAGTTATTGCATTTCAAAGATTATGCGAGTGTGTTGAAAAGTGACCTTAAGATGTAAAATTTGATGTCATAACTGTAGATCCACAAACACTGTTCATGTAATTCTTTGAAAATTAATTGCCTGTTTCTGATTCCTTGGAAACACTGTTTGTTTGATTGCTGAGATAGGGTATAACATGCACTTTGCCAAAACATGCTTTGGGTATCTGTCCATTGTGATGGGCTATAAGATGCACTTTGCAAGAACATGCTTTGCCTATCTGTTCATTGTGATAGGGTATAACATGCACTTTGCCAAAACATGCTTTGCCTATCTGTTCATTGTGATGGGCTATAAGATGCACTTTGCAAGAACATGCTTTGCCTATCTGTTCATTGTGATAGGGTATAACATGCACTTTGCCAAAACATGCTTTGCCTATCTGTTCATTGTGATAGGGTATAACATGCACTTTGCAAGAACATGCTTTGCCTATCTGTTCATTGTGATAGGGTATAACATGCACTTTGCCAAAACATGCTTTGCCTATCTGTTCGTTGTGATAGGGTATAACATGCACTTTGCAAGAACATGCTTTGCCTATCTGTTCATTGTGATAGGGTATAACATGCACTTTGCAAGAACATGCTTTGCCTATCTGTTCATTGTGATAGGGTATAACATGCACTTTGCCAAAACATGCTTTGCCTATCTGTTCATTGTGATGGGCTATAACATGCACTTTGCAAGAACATGCTTTGCCTATCTGTTCATTGTGATGGGCTATAAGATGCACTTTGCAAGAACATGCTTTGCCTATCTGTTCATTGTGATAGGGTATAACATGCACTTTGCAAGAACATGCTTTGCCCATCTGTTCATTGTGATAGGGTATAACATGCACTTTGCCAAAACATGCTTTGCCTATCTGTTCATTGTGATAGGGTATAACATGCACTTTGCAAGAACATGCTTTGCCTATCTGTTCATTGTGATAGGGTATAACATGCACTTTGCCAAAACATGCTTTGCCTATCTGTTCATTGTGATGGGCTATAACATGCACTTTGCCAAAACATGCTGTGCCCATCTGTTCATTGTGATAGGGTATAACATGCACTTTGCATGAACATGCTTTGCCTATCTGTTCATTGTGATAGGGTATAACATGCACTTTGCATGAACATGCTTTGCCTATCTGTTCATTGTGATAGGGCATAACATGCACTTTGCAAGAACATGCTTTGCCTATCTGTTCATTGTGATAGGGTATAACATGCACTTTGCCAAAACATGCTTTGCCTATCTGTTCGTTGTGATAGGGTATAACATGCACTTTGCAAGAACATGCTTTGCCCATCTGTTCATTGTGATAGGGCATAACATGCACTTTGCCAAAACATGCTTTGCCTATCTGTTCATTGTGATAGGGTATAACATGCACTTTGCATGAACATGCTTTGCCTATCTGTTCATTGTGATAGGGCATAACATGTACTTTGCAAGAACATGCTTTGCCTATCTGTTCATTGTGATAGGGTATAACATGCACTTTGCAAGAACATGCTTTGCCTATCTGTTCATTGTGATAGGGTATAACATGCACTTTGCAAGAACATGCTTTGCCTATCTGTTCATTGTGATAGGGTATAACATGCACTTTGCAAGAACATGCTTTGCCTATCTGTTCATTGTGATAGGGTATAACATGCACTTTGCAGAACATGCTTTGCCTATCTGTTCATTATGATAGGGTATAACATGCACTTTGCAAGAACATGCTTTGCCTATCTGTTCATTGTGATAGGGTATAACATGCACTTTGCATGAACATGCTTTGCCTATCTGTTCATTGTGATAGGGTATAACATGCACTTTGCAAGAACATGCTTTGCCTATCTGTTCATTGTGATAGGGTATAACATGCACTTTGCAAGAACATGCTTTGCCCATCTGTTCATTGTGATAGAGTATAACATGCACTTTGCACGAACATGCTTTGCCTATCTGTTCATTGTGATAGGGTATAACATGCACTTTGCATGAACATGCTTTGCCCATCTGTCCATTGTGATAGGGTATAACATGCACTTTGCATGAACATGTTCGTTGTGATGGGGTTTGCCCATCTGTCCATTGTGATAGGGTATAACATGCACTTTGCAAGAACATGCTTTGCCCATCTGTTCATTGTGATAGGGTATAACATGCACTTTGCAAGAACATGCTTTGCCCATCTGTTCATTGTGATAGGGTATAACATGCACTTTGCATGAACATGCTTTGCCCATCTGTCCATTGTGATAGGGTATAACATGCACTTTGCATGAACATGCTTTGCCTATCTGTTCATTGTGATAGGGTATAACATGCACTTTGCATGAACATGCTTTGCCCATCTGTCCATTGTGATAGGGTATAACATGCACTTTGCAAGAACATGCTTTGCCCATCTGTTCATTGTGATAGGGTATAACATGCACTTTGCAAGAACATGCTTTGCCTATCTGTTCATTGTGATAGGGTATAACATGCACTTTGCATGAACATGCTTTGCCTATCTGTTCATTGTGATAGGGCATAACATGCACTTTGCCAAAACATGCTTTGCCTATCTGTTCATTGTGATAGGGTATAACATGCACTTTGCAAGAACATGCTTTGCCTATCTGTTCATTGTGATAGGGTATAACATGCACTTTGCATGAACATGCTTTGCCCATCTGTCCATTGTGATAGGGTATAACATGCACTTTGCATGAACATGCTTTGCCTATCTGTTCATTGTGATAGGGTATAACATGCACTTTGCAAGAACATGCTTTGCCTATCTGTTCATTGTGATAGGGTATAACATGCACTTTGCATGAACATGCTTTGCCCATCTGTCCATTGTGATAGGGTATAACATGCACTTTGCATGAACATGCTTTGCCTATCTGTTCATTGTGATAGGGTATAACATGCACTTTGCCAAAACATGCTTTGCCTATCTGTTCATTGTGATAGGGTATAACATGCACTTTGCCAAAACATGCTTTGCCTATCTGTTCATTGTGATAGGGTATAACATGCACTTTGCATGAACATGCTTTGCCTATCTGTTCATTGTGATAGGGCATAACATGCACTTTGCATGAACATGCTTTGCCTATCTGTTCATTGTGATAGGGTATAACATGCACTTTGCAAGAACATGCTTTGCCCATCTGTTCATTGTGATAGGGTACAACATGCACTTTGCAAGAACATGCTTTGCCCATCTGTTCATTGTGATAGGGTATAACATGCACTTTGCAAGAACATGCTTTGCCTATCTGTTCATTGTGATAGGGTATAACATGCACTTTGCAAGAACATGCTTTGCCTATCTGTTCATTGTGATAGGGTATAACATGCACTTTGCAAGAACATGCTTTGCCTATCTGTTCATTGTGATAGGGTATAACATGCACTTTGCAAGAACATGCTTTGCCTATCTGTTCATTGTGATAGGGTATAACATGCACTTTGCAAGAACATGCTTTGCCTATCTGTTCATTGTGATAGGGTATAACATGCACTTTGCATGAACATGCTTTGCCCATCTGTCCATTGTGATAGGGTATAACATGCACTTTGCATGAACATGCTTTGCCTATCTGTTCATTGTGATAGGGTATAACATGCACTTTGCAAGAACATGCTTTGCCTATCTGTTCATTGTGATAGGGTATAACATGCACTTTGCATGAACATGCTTTGCCCATCTGTTCATTGTGATAGGGTATAACATGCACTTTGCAAGAACATGCTTTGCCCATCTGTTCATTGTGATGGGGTATAACATGCACTTTGCAAGAACATGCTTTGCCCATCTGTTCATTGTGATAGGGTATAACATGCACTTTGCAAGAACATGCTTTGCCCATCTGTTCATTGTGATAGGGTATAACATGCACTTTGCAAGAACATGCTTTGCCCATCTGTTCATTGTGATAGGGTATAACATGCACTTTGCAAGAACATGCTTTGCCCATCTGTTCATTGTGATAGGGCATAACATGCACTTTGCATGAACATGCTTTGCCTATCTGTTCATTGTGATAGGGTATAACATGCACTTTGCATGAACATGCTTTGCCTATCTGTTCATTGTGATAGGGTATAACATGCACTTTGCATGAACATGCTTTGCCTATCTGTTCATTGTGATAGGGCATAACATGCACTTTGCAAGAACATGCTTTGCCTATCTGTTCATTGTGATAGGGTATAACATGCACTTTGCCAAAACATGCTTTGCCTATCTGTTCGTTGTGATAGGGTATAACATGCACTTTGCAAGAACATGCTTTGCCCATCTGTTCATTGTGATAGGGCATAACATGCACTTTGCCAAAACATGCTTTGCCTATCTGTTCATTGTGATAGGGTATAACATGCACTTTGCATGAACATGCTTTGCCTATCTGTTCATTGTGATAGGGCATAACATGTACTTTGCAAGAACATGCTTTGCCCATCTGTTCATTGTGATAGGGTATAACATGCACTTTGCAAGAACATGCTTTGCCTATCTGTTCATTGTGATAGGGTATAACATGCACTTTGCAGAACATGCTTTGCCCATCTGTTCATTGTGATAGGGTATAACATGCACTTTGCAAGAACATGCTTTGCCTATCTGTTCATTGTGATAGGGTATAACATGCACTTTGCAAGAACATGCTTTGCCTATCTGTTCATTGTGATAGGGTATAACATGCACTTTGCAAGAACATGCTTTGCCTATCTGTTCATTGTGATATGCACTTTATAACATGCACTTTGCATGAACATGCTTTGCCTATCTGTTCATTGTGATAGGGTATAACATGCACTTTGCAAGAACATGCTTTGCCTATCTGTTCATTGTGATAGGGTATAACATGCACTTTGCAAGAACATGCTTTGCCCATCTGTTCATTGTGATAGAGTATAACATGCACTTTGCACGAACATGCTTTGCCTATCTGTTCATTGTGATAGGGTATAACATGCACTTTGCATGAACATGCTTTGCCCATCTGTCCATTGTGATAGGGTATAACATGCACTTTGCATGAACATGCTTTGCCCATCTGTCCATTGTGATAGGGTATAACATGCACTTTGCAAGAACATGCTTTGCCCATCTGTTCATTGTGATAGGGTATAACATGCACTTTGCAAGAACATGCTTTGCCCATCTGTTCATTGTGATAGGGTATAACATGCACTTTGCATGAACATGCTTTGCCCATCTGTCCATTGTGATAGGGTATAACATGCACTTTGCATGAACATGCTTTGCCTATCTGTTCATTGTGATAGGGTATAACATGCACTTTGCATGAACATGCTTTGCCCATCTGTCCATTGTGATAGGGTATAACATGCACTTTGCAAGAACATGCTTTGCCTATCTGTTCATTGTGATAGGGTATAACATGCACTTTGCAAGAACATGCTTTGCCTATCTGTTCATTGTGATAGGGTATAACATGCACTTTGCAAGAACATGCTTTGCCTATCTGTTCATTGTGATAGGGTATAACATGCACTTTGCATGAACATGCTTTGCCTATCTGTTCATTGTGATAGGGTATAACATGCACTTTGCAAGAACATGCTTTGCCCATCTGTTCATTGTGATAGGGTATAACATGCACTTTGCAAGAACATGCTTTGCCTATCTGTTCATTGTGATAGGGTATAACATGCACTTTGCATGAACATGCTTTGCCTATCTGTTCATTGTGATAGGGCATAACATGCACTTTGCCAAAACATGCTTTGCCTATCTGTTCATTGTGATAGGGTATAACATGCACTTTGCAAGAACATGCTTTGCCTATCTGTTCATTGTGATAGGGTATAACATGCACTTTGCATGAACATGCTTTGCCCATCTGTCCATTGTGATAGGGTATAACATGCACTTTGCATGAACATGCTTTGCCTATCTGTTCATTGTGATAGGGTATAACATGCACTTTGCAAGAACATGCTTTGCCTATCTGTTCATTGTGATAGGGTATAACATGCACTTTGCATGAACATGCTTTGCCCATCTATCCATTGTGATAGGGTATAACATGCACTTTGCATGAACATGCTTTGCCTATCTGTTCATTGTGATAGGGTATAACATGCACTTTGCCAAAACATGCTTTGCCTATCTGTTCATTGTGATAGGGTATAACATGCACTTTGCCAAAACATGCTTTGCCTATCTGTTCATTGTGATAGGGTATAACATGCACTTTGCATGAACATGCTTTGCCTATCTGTTCATTGTGATAGGGCATAACATGCACTTTGCATGAACATGCTTTGCCTATCTGTTCATTGTGATAGGGTATAAACATGCACTTTGCAAGAACATGCTTTGCCCATCTGTTCATTGTGATAGGGTACAACATGCACTTTGCAAGAACATGCTTTGCCCATCTGTTCATTGTGATAGGGTATAACATGCACTTTGCAAGAACATGCTTTGCCTATCTGTTCATTGTGATAGGGTATAACCTGCACTTTGCAAGAACATGCTTTGCCTATCTGTTCATTGTGATAGGGTATAACATGCACTTTGCAAGAACATGCTTTGCCTATCTGTTCATTGTGATAGGGTATAACATGCACTTTGCAAGAACATGCTTTGCCTATCTGTTCATTGTGATAGGGTATAACATGCACTTTGCAAGAACATGCTTTGCCTATCTGTTCATTGTGATAGGGTATAACATGCACTTTGCAAGAACATGCTTTGCCCATCTGTTCATTGTGATAGGGTATAACATGCACTTTGCAAGAACATGCTTTGCCCATCTGTTCATTGTGATAGGGTATAACATGCACTTTGCAAGAACATGCTTTGCCCATCTGTCCATTGTGATAGGGTATAACATGCACTTTGCAAGAACATGCTTTGCCTATCTGTTCATTGTGATAGGGTATAACATGCACTTTGCCAAAACATGCTTTGCCTATCTGTTCATTGTGATAGGGTATAACATGCACTTTGCAAGAACATGCTTTGCCTATCTGTTCATTGTGATAGGGTATAACATGCACTTTGCAAGAACATGCTTTGCCTATCTGTTCATTGTGATAGGGTATAACATGCACTTTGCAAGAACATGCTTTGCCCATCTGTTCATTGTGATAGGGTATAACATGCACTTTGCAAGAACATGCTTTGCCCATCTGTTCATTGTGATAGGGTATAACATGCACTTTGCATGAACATGCTTTGCCCATCTGTCCATTGTGATAGGGTATAACATGCACTTTGCATGAACATGCTTTGCCTATCTGTTCATTGTGATAGGGTATAACATGCACTTTGCATGAACATGCTTTGCCCATCTGTCCATTGTGATAGGGTATAACATGCACTTTGCAAGAACATGCTTTGCCTATCTGTTCATTGTGATAGGGTATAACATGCACTTTGCAAGAACATGCTTTGCCTATCTGTTCATTGTGATAGGGTATAACATGCACTTTGCAAGAACATGCTTTGCCTATCTGTTCATTGTGATAGGGTATAACATGCACTTTGCATGAACATGCTTTGCCTATCTGTTCATTGTGATAGGGTATAACATGCACTTTGCAAGAACATGCTTTGCCCATCTGTTCATTGTGATAGGGTATAACATGCACTTTGCAAGAACATGCTTTGCCTATCTGTTCATTGTGATAGGGTATAACATGCACTTTGCATGAACATGCTTTGCCTATCTGTTCATTGTGATAGGGCATAACATGCACTTTGCAATAACATGCTTTGCCTATCTGTTCATTGTGATAGGGTATAACATGCACTTTGCAAGAACATGCTTTGCCTATCTGTTCATTGTGATAGGGTATAACATGCACTTTGCATGAACATGCTTTGCCCATCTGTCCATTGTGATAGGGTATAACATGCACTTTGCATGAACATGCTTTGCCTATCTGTTCATTGTGATAGGGTATAACATGCACTTTGCAAGAACATGCTCTGCCTATCTGTTCATTGTGATAGGGTATATCATGCACTTTGCATGAACATGCTTTGCCCATCTGTCCATTGTGATAGGGTATAACATGCACTTTGCCAAAACATGCTTTGCCTATCTGTTCATTGTGATAGGGTATAACATGCACTTTGCCAAAACATGCTTTGCCTATCTGTTCATTGTGATAGGGTATAACATGCACTTTGCATGAACATGCTTTGCCTATCTGTTCATTGTGATAGGGCATAACATGCACTTTGCATGAACATGCTTTGCCTATCTGTTCATTGTGATAGGGTATAACATGCACTTTGCAAGAACATGCTTTGCCCATCTGTCCATTGTGATAGGGTACAACATGCACTTTGCAAGAACATGCTTTGCCCATCTGTTCATTGTGATAGGGTATAACATGCACTTTGCAAGAACATGCTTTGCCTATCTGTTCATTGTGATAGGGTATAACATGCACTTTGCAAGAACATGCTTTGCCTATCTGTTCATTGTGATAGGGTATAACATGCACTTTGCAAGAACATGCTTTGCCTATCTGTTCATTGTGATAGGGTATAACATGCACTTTGCAAGAACATGCTTTGCCTATCTGTTCATTGTGATAGGGTATAACATGCACTTTGCATGAACATGCTTTGCCTATCTGTTCATTGTGATAGGGTATAACATGCACTTTGCAAGAACATGCTTTGCCTATCTGTTCATTGTGATAGGTATAACATGCACTTTGCAAGAACATGCTTTGCCCATCTGTTCATTGTGATAGGGTATAACATGCACTTTGCAAGAACATGCTTTGCCCATCTGTTCATTGTGATAGGGTATAACATGCACTTTGCAAGAACATGCTTTGCCCATCTGTCCATTGTGATAGGGTATAACATGCACTTTGCAAGAACATGCTTTGCCTATCTGTTCATTGTGATAGGGTATAACATGCACTTTGCCAAAACATGCTTTGCCTATCTGTTCATTGTGATAGGGTATAACATGCACTTTGCAAGAACATGCTTTGCCTATCTGTTCATTGTGATAGGGTATAACATGCACTTTGCAAGAACATGCTTTGCCTATCTGTTCATTGTGATAGGGCATAACATGCACTTTGCAAGAACATGCTTTGCCTATCTGTTCATTGTGATAGGGTATAACATGCACTTTGCAAGAACATGCTTTGCCCATCTGTTCATTGTGATAGGGTATAACATGCACTTTGCAAGAACATGCTTTGCCTATCTGTTCATTGTGATAGGGTATAACATGCACTTTGCAAGAACATGCTTTGCCCATCTGTTCATTGTGATAGGGTATAACATGCACTTTGCAAGAACATGCTTTGCCCATCTGTTCATTGTGATAGGGTATAACATGCACTTTGCAAGAACATGCTTTGCCTATCTGTTCATTGTGATAGGGTATAACATGCACTTTGCAAGAACATGCTTTGCCCATCTGTTCATTGTGATAGGGTATAACATGCACTTTGCAAGAACATGCTTTGCCTATCTGTTCATTGTGATAGGGTATAACATGCACTTTGCAAGAACATGCTTTGCCTATCTGTTCATTGTGATAGGGTATAACATGCACTTTGCAAGAACATGCTTTGCCCATCTGTTCATTGTGATAGAGTATAACATGCACTTTGCAAGAACATGCTTTGCCTATCTGTTCATTGTGATAGGGTATAACATGCACTTTGCAAGAACATGCTTTGCCTATCTGTTCATTGTGATAGGGTATAACATGCACTTTGCAAGAACATGCTTTGCCTATCTGTTCATTGTGATAGGGTATAACATGCACTTTGCATGAACATGCTTTGCCTATCTGTTCATTGTGATAGGGTATAACATGCACTTTGCAAGAACATGCTTTGCCTATCTGTTCATTGTGATAGGGTATAACATGCACTTTGCCTAACATGCTTTGCCTATCTGTTCATTGTGATAGGGTATAACATGCACTTTGCAAGAACATGCTTTGCCTATCTGTTCATTGTGATAGGGCATAACATGCACTTTGCAAGAACATGCTCTACCCATTTGCCCATGAACCTTCCATTCTAAATGAAAAAAAAAAAGAATTTTCATTTTAAAGAAATACACAATACATTAAATATGGTATATATTTTTCTTACAACCAAGTGCTCTCTTCAAAGAAAACATTTAAACACCATATATAGTTCATATGGTCAATAAACAAACTACAGTACAGTGTACTGTACATAAAGAAAGGTTCATGAGTTTCTACAATTAAAGTATACAGTAAGTTGGAGGCTACCATTTTGTTTGAAATTGGTGTAAACATTTTGGTAAAATTCTGACTTGTGTTGAAACCACTCCTGCATGTTATATGGAAATGAAATACTTTTGCAAAGGAAAAATGGACCCATGCAGGAAATTTACACGTGACTCTACTGACTTTAAAATTCCCGGTTGCATCATTGATCTTGTCTCTCATAATCTCTCAAATTCCCGGTTCCATCATTGCTCTTGTCTCTCGTAATTTCTCAAAGTCCCGGTTCCATCATTGATCTTGTCTCTCGTAATCTCTCAAATTCCCGATTCGATCATTGATCTTGTCTCTCGTAATCTCTCAAATTCCCGGTTCGATCATTGATCTTGTCTCTCGTAATCTCTTAAATTCCCGATTCCATCCTTGGTCTTGTCTCTCGTAATCTCTCAAATTCCCGGTTCCATCCTTGATCTTGTCTCTCGTAATCTTTTAAATTCCTGGTTCCATCATTGATCTTGTCTCTCATAATCTCTCAAATTCCCGGTTCCATCATTGATCTTGTCTCTCGTAATCTCTAAAATTCCTAGTTCCATCATTGATCTTGTCTCTCATAATCTCTAGATTTGTAATGCAAGATGTATGTCAAACCACCGCACATTTGTTTTGAAACATATACTGTATAGTACATTTTCAGTATTAACTACATGCAAAGCGCCCATATTAAACTGCGGTAATATACATGTACATTATCATTGTACGTATCTTTACATGCACTGTCAATGCACTTTTTCAATGCTTCTCAACACACTAATATTTAAGCCAAAACACGTATTCATGTTTCCTAGTGATATACATGTAACAAACATTCAACTTTACATATAGATGTGTATGACATGAACATTCCAAAATCTCAAACATTAAACTGCTTGTACTTAATTATTAACACACGACTCAACAGGTATTAATTGCAGAAGCGAAATGTCAACTCTTCACATGGCAGCTCCCATAATGTACACAGACACTGCTACAAATTCAAGTTGACTGAAGGGTTCATCAAACTTTCTGTATTATTCACGTGCAATAAATTGTCAGAATGATCATCTGGTACTAAAAGGAATAATCCCATGTTTTTTTTAAACCTTTTATAAGAAAGAGAACAATTTTAGAAACAATTTACAGTAGTTCCAAAAACATGTTGATATGTTATTCCTACCAGAAGATATTCAATCTTAAAGGTTCACAAAAAAATGTCAATAAACGAATAGGAATAGGCTCAGTATGACATCACAGCAACACATTCTCCCACAAACTTTATGTATTTCATTAAAATCTATCATCCTTTTTTATAAGTAAAACCTGCTAGAAAAATAAATTGATGAAAGTTAGGTATTTATATACATTGCCAAATATACCCTACTTCAATAACTTTTGATTTTTGTTTTTATTCATACAGAAACAACCAATTAACAGTCTAAGAAATACATAAACATTTGCAATAGAATTGCCTCTATGACATCATCAAAACACGAATTCTTCATACTGTACAGAAACTTTAGAATGCAATTGAAAAATCTTTAAAAATTCAAATTTCCTGAACGGAATACGATATCAACCTAATTTTTGTACCAAATTGGCTCTAAAAGTAAGCTCTTTCAAATAAAATTTGACAAAAAACAATGGAAATATTACAAAAAACCCATGGGAATATTACAAAAAAACATGGGAATATTACCAAAAACTATGGAATATTACAAAAAACCATAGGATTATTACGAAAAACCATGGGAATATTACTTTAAATGAGCTGGTAGCCGAAAAGTGAGGAAGTTAGTTTTTGCCAAGTGATGTTTTTTACAGAAATGTTCACCCATTGTGCACAAGCGAACAAATTCCAAAAAGTAAATGGGGAAACAAGTACAGATTTTGAGTTGGGATTTAGTCATATTTTATGATATTCCGTACCGCTGAGTGCAAGAAAGATATTTGAATTATTAAGAGACTCAACTTAATTAAATAAGCATTCACTTTTCGGCTGCCAGCTCATTTTACTTATTTGGGAGGGACATAAAATTTCAATTTAATTCAGCGACATTTGCGGTATTTTTCATGTCTATCTACTGTGGATGAGAAGAATTTCAAGATCTATAAACAAGAAGCAATATGGGTTGAAAGAGGTATGACTGAACAGTTCTTAATTCATGCGAAATTTATGATGTATGACTCGGCGAATTGCTCAAAATCTTTATGTAATGCTGTAAATCTCTTTCCTTCAGTAAATCTTGGTCACTGAAAATGATGAGGTCTTTCCTGCTAGAATTTTATTGGGGTATGGCAAAAACTAAAAAATGTTTGGTCACAATTTGCTGCACCACTTCCAAAGAATGATGATAGGCATTTAAAAAAAAAAAAAGAGAAGAATTTTCAAAAGAAAATACCAAGGTCGCCCTCTCATATCACAAAATTTGCATGAAATATGCAAATTGGTGCTTGAAAAATACTCTTAATTTGTTGATGTTTTGAAATGATTTTCTACTATGATGGTTTTGAATGAATGCTAAATCCACTTCATAGCTAATGTTGCCTCTACATATTCATATATCTTTAATGAGCTATTGATGTGTATACTGTAGCAGCAACAATGCACCATAACTACAATACATCTACAATGAATGCTATAGTATAAATGTGTACACATTTCCAACATTCATATGGGAATGTTTTACCTCAAAACGCGCATAAGGAAAAAATTTGCGGAACTAGCTGTGATGTGTTACGGAAAACAATAAATAAACTTGGTAGGATTTGGATTGTACCATTATTATGCGGGTTGGTTTTAAGAACGAAGTCATTGAAACAATAGTTGAATACTTTTTAGTTTGCATGCAGTGAAGGCCAAGTTCGTTAAGATTTTCTTTGAGGGCAAAATAAAATAAAATATGGATTTATCAACCCACATGAAAGGCCGTTCATCATACAAAAGTACAGATTTAAGTGTTTATGCGTAGCGTGGTCATAGCCAGGATTGTCACTCTTGATAATACCAGTAACCGTCAGAGGCTAAGATGGCATATGGGAGAGGGGTGGGACAGCATGTGGGAGAGGGTGGGAAGGCATGTAGGAAAGGGTGGAACAGCTTGCCATGTTTGACGGCATAGCATGCCGCATGTGGGATGTAGGCCAAGTAAAATAAAACTTTAGACAACATTTTATTTAACAACGACCCAGTTCCAATGAAATATCTTTGAAGCAGAACAAATTTAACAAAATTTAATGCACACACAACTTCAGTTCAAAAGTTTGTTAGACAAGGCATTACTGATGAGAAACTTTTTAACTCATTTTTCTTAAACAAATGTATGACAAACTGTACTTGTGGTGAATAGAAAACAACTTTTAAGAATGCAGTGATAAAAGAAGATATAAGAAGTTTATTCAAGGATATAATAAACAGATATTAATTCATACACAAAATTTAATAAATAGCATAGTTCTTAATTTTTGGTATCATAATCATGCAACCTAACGTTGTCGTTTATATGCCTCGCTCTTGCACTTCTTCGTTCATGATTGTTGTCGATAATATTTCAGCCAAATAATGTTTTAATTTCTGATGAATACAATCATATAATAAGAAATATATCTCAGTGTAACAAATTATACAAGAAAACTTAAAAATGGAAGAAAAGCAGCCAAAATCCGACATTGGAAAACGCTTATCGCCTTTTCACAGCATGTTTACAACACACAAACAACAGGAAACCCTCTGCACACAATAGTACAGTTCATGCAGCTCGGGCATGCTAAGATTACGTCAGAATTAAAATAAAGGGATACATAAGCGGATGCAAAACATTTTCTCTCATCAATTTTCTATTTGTTGGAAAGTACGGGCCCTTTTTTGCACCAATCACGTTGGATTTCATATATGGTAAATAGATATATGTTAAATGTCGGGCCGTGTGAAATGGCCTCCCAAATACTTTCATTCATAAGTTACAAAGGTCAAAGCGGCGATAACCTTGTGATTCTGCTTGCACTCACATTAAAAAACAAGGAAAAAAACTATTTATAGTTACAAAGTATGGTGCGTTTTTTTGGAATAATTAAATGAAAATGGTCTCAAACAATAGATAATGAATTCAAGTTCTCTATATCGTTTGAAATGGAACAAAATATTTACAGACTCTTTAGTTATAACGTTGAAATGCAAAATATGTGCGATTTTTCAGAGCGTTGTGCACAGTTGAGGAGATTATCGCAAGTGTATGAACCAAACATTCCCATATGTCATTACTACTGAATGAGTACAGTACTTTAGGAAGTACTGTAAATTCTTAAATAAGATTGCCCAAAGAGCACAATGCTGCACATTGTTAAAATAGGACAACGCAAACTTGATGTGTGGGTTTCTCACACTCCCACCTACTATATATGTACAGTGCAACTGAATCTCCACATACTGCTAAACAGACTTTTCCTTCTCTTGTCATAGGGAATGAATATATATTCCAAATCATTCATGTAATTCATTACATGTACTTCAAAACCCAACTCCAATATGATATCTTCTCATCTGGAAAGAGGGAAGGGGAGGGGGTGGGGCGAGGCATCACCTCTTATCCAAAAAGTGGAGGGGACAAGTGGGAAAACAATTAAAACAATGTACTGAATTTTTACAATTCTTCTTAAAAGTGGAAGGACATAAAATGGGAGACATGTTCCCACTGATTACCGCCCTGCTCCTGACAATCATGAAACGATTAATCCCTATTTAAGAGAACTAGTGACAGCTAGAGGCAGGGTTGTAAGGTTTCTCCAAATAAGAGTGGCAAAGGTAGCAAAGGATGTGCCCCTCCCCCTTCCTATCCTCCAACCCCACTGTAGCTGAGCATTTTCTTTAAAAATATACATCATATACAGTATTTTAAAGTCTTTAAAGGTAACAAAAGATTTTCTTTAACAAAAACTATGTACTTATTTTTGAACTCCCACCTGAAAGTTTGCAGACAACATCTGGTAAATTGCTTTAAAATATCCTCCAGAAATGACCACTTTACGCAGGTCTGCTTTACAATTTCAAACCTCCTTATTCATGAAAATAGGCAACTGATTTATTTAGAATAGCTCTTACCCTCTGCCAAAATGGTTTGGAAATGGAACGCAGTCATCATTGGTCAAGAATTAATAACATTATTGAATGCCAAAAGATCTTCAGCATGTCCTCACCTAATATGATGTAATACTGTAAATGTTAAACAAATTCAAAAGTGTACATACCCCAGACCCTGAGATGGTTGAGCCACGTGATTGGTCAGATCTGCTCTCATGGCCAGCTCCACTTCCATTATGCATATCCTCAATGGAATTTGAATGTTGTCGAAGCAATTTGTGCGATGACATTTTCTTTTAATCCATTTTCACTGGTCAGAAAGCTGTAAGATGAGCAAAAAGTAAACTGCATCTCAGAGGTTACAGAGTATCATCCCTAACAACTTATCTCACCATCCACCTACTGTATATACGTGTATACATCAACCTACTGTATATACATGTATGCATCCACCTACTGTATAGGCATGTATACATCCACCTACTGTATATACATGTATGCATCCACCCACTGTATATATATGTATACATCCACCAACTGTATATGCATGTATACATCCACTTACTGTATATACATGTATACATCCACCTACTGTATATACATGTATACATCCACCTACTGTACATACATGTATACATCCACCCACTGTATATACATGTATACATCCACCCACTGTATATACATGTATACATCAACCTACTGTACATACATGTATACATCCACCTACTGTATTACTATATACATCCACCTACTGTATATACATGTATACATCCACCTACTGTACATACATGTATACATCCACCTACTGTATTACTATATACATCCACCTACTGTATATACATGTATACATCCACCTACTGTATTACTATATACATCCACCTACTGTATATACATGTATACATCCACCTACTGTATATACATGTATACATCCACCTACTGTACATACATGTATACATCCACCTACTGTATTACTATATACATCCACCTACTGTATATACATGTATACATCCACCTACTGTATTACTATATACATCCACCTACTGTATATACATGTATACATCCACCTACTGTATTACTATATACATCCACCTACTGTATATACATGTATACATCCACCTACTGTATATACATGTATACATCCACCTACTGTATATACATGTATACATCCACTTACTGTATATGCATGTATACATCCACCTACTGTATATACATGTATCCATCCACCTACTGTATATACATGTATACATCCACCTACTGTATATACATGTATACATCCACCTACTGTAAATACATGTATACATCCACCTTCTGTATTACTATATACATCCACCTACTGTATATACATGGATACATCCACCTACTGTACATACATGTATACATCTACCTACTGTAAATACATGTATACATCCACCTACTGTATATACATCCACCTACTGTATATACATCCACCTACTGTATATACATCCACCTACTGTATATACATCCACCTACTGTATATACATCCACCTACTGTATATACATCCACCTACTGTATATACATCCACCTACTGTATATGCATGTATACATCCTTACTGTATATACATGTATATCCACACTGTATATACATGTATACATCCACCTACTGTATATACATGTATACATCCACCTACTGTATATACCTCCACCTACTGTATATACATGTATATATCCACCTACTGTATATACATCCACCTACTGTACATACATGTATACATCCACCTACTGTATATACATGTATACATCCACCTACTGTATATGCATGTATACATCCACCTACTGTATATACATCAATACATCCACCTACTGTATATACATGTATACATCCACCTACTGTATACACATGTATACATCCACCCACTGTATATGCATGTATACATCCACCAACTGTATATACATGTATACAGCCACCTACTGTACATACATGTATACATCTACCTACTGTATATACATGTATACATCCACCTACTGTACATACATGTATACATCCACCTACTGTATATATATGTATACATCCACCTACTGTATATACATGTATACATCTACCTACTGTACATACATGTATACATCCACCCACTGTATATACATGTATACATCTACCTACTGTATATACATGTATACATCCACCTACTGTACATACGTGTATACATCCACCTACTGTATATACATGTATACATCTTCCTACTGTATATACATCCGCCTACTGTACATACATGTATACATCTACCTACTGTATATATATGTATGCATCCACCTACTGTATATACATGTATACATCCACCTACTGTATATACATGTATACATCCACCTACTGTATATACATGTATACATCCACCAATCTTCTATTCCCCAAAACCTCACCCCATCCGTCTTCTCTCTCCCCTCACCACTACATTCACAAAATCAATCAGGCCATCCTTAAAATATTGTTTGTTTGCTCAATATAGTTGGGTTGGTAGGCAGGCAAACAATTTTTTTACTCAATATTTTTTTTCTTTCTGTATACCATTTATAACACCAAAAATACATTTTAAGACAACAAAAAAAAATTCAGTAGGTATATGTTTGTTGGGTAGGCCTAGGTAAGTCTACAGCAAATTAACAATTTTTTGGATGGTCAACTGCCAAAAAGTTAGCATTTCTAATGGTGTCTTTCCAGTGGATGGATCATAAGGATTTTTCTTAAACCAGCCTTGGTCTCTACTTTCTTAAAGGTACTGTAGCTTTAGTTGTCTTCCATGTCTCTTCTATTCTCGTGGTCGAAGTCGACGTAACCCGTGTACGAGCTCAGAACGGTTTTGCCAAGTTGGAAGGTAAACTTTATCGTTACAGTCAATAGGATATTTTTCATGAATACTTGTGTCGCCTGAGCCAGTCAGCAAAAATTAAAATATGTTGGAAACTATTATACACATCATATTTGGACTTTGAAGAAAAATAAATTCTGTCCAGTATTTGTTGAAAAATGACGACAAATATGTTTTTCTCCCATTAACTGCAATGATAACTGACAGTTTGGTTTCCCCTTGATTGTCAAAAAAACATTGTTACGTCACCGTGCACCACAACATTCTCGGATGTCCGATCTCGAGTGTGAATGGACACCACCTAATGAAAAAGATGTATCATACACTAAAGCAAAAGTTAACAGGCTACAACTTGTGCCAAAAAGTTGCCACTTTTTTTTTTGGGGGGATCCCTTCTTTTATAATATTTTATGATAGTCCATTCGGAAGACAAAGTTTTCACTCTTCCAAAAAAACAAATTCAAGAAAAATTATCTGCATATTACCAAACGATGTATATAAGTTTCCTACTACATGTATCTATGATAGAGAGCACAAACCGAAATGCCCGTGCATCTACATCTGTGATAAGTTTTTGTATCCTATCATGTATACCTGCGTGAAACGAGTGTACAAAGAGTTCTCTCCCGATCAGGACATTGCAACTGACTGTAGACGAATTGCCCTCGCTTCTCGACCATCCAGAACTTATTTCTGCACTTCTGCATTAATTCTTAAACTTTTTGGAGCAATTGCCAATACCCTGCATTCCTGATGTTCGGTAATCTATGGCAACAGAGCTACTCTGGGTCAATGGCAGGGTCAGGCCTCCCAGTGACTCTTTTTTTAAATTAAGGTGTTTTTAACGCTTGGAAAAGTTGAAATAAGGATTTTTAAAGGTTTTAAATTTTGATAAAAAGGTTTATAAAGGTTAACTCATGGAATAAATTTTCATACAATGAGCATATTCTGGAGCAAAAGGCAGTTGGTGGCGCCAAAAGTCCATTACTTACGTGAAATTGGAAATTTTATTTTGGTCCTGCTACTTTTTAAATGTGTGTTGAGGACAGATATTCTATTAAATGTATGTGTATACTTACCAATGAAGCTAAAACCTTGGCACTCGAATCATTTACCTAATAGTTAACTTGAAAATAAAGGTTTTTAGAAGTTTTAAAGGTTATTTTAAAAGGATTAAAGCTTCAATTTGTCAATAAAGGTTTTTAAAGGTTTTAAAGGTTTTTAAAGGTTTACCGGGAGCCCTGCAGAGTTCCATTAACAACAAATTTGTCATATATTATGCTACATGTATATTTGAAATTTCTTATGGTACATGTTGTACCTGTGTCGTAAATTTAGATATAGCATGTGAATTTTATGCCAGAGTTTTTCATTAACTTAAATGAAAATCTTACCTCTCTGATGCAATTGATGGTTTTATTTCACACAAAAATGATTTTCATTAAGGCCTACTCAGAAATAAAAGAAAAATGACACAACTACGTGACTATGATTCAACATGTTCGTGCAAGTACTGTACAGTACATAAACACATACATGTATAGGCTAGTAATATACTATAGAGTATATACCTGTACATGTACAGTATGTGAAAGTTTTTATGTTGTTTTGAATTTTTTTAATATCAATTTCCTTGATAAGAATAAGACCCTTAGCAACAGACAGTTTGGTTTTCATAAAGGCCGTTCTACTGCTATGGCAGCTTTAGATGTCACTCAATATATTATAAATGGTTTTAACAATAGGGAGTACTCATTAGGTGTATTTTTGGACTTATCGAAAGCTTTTGGCACTGTCAATCATAACATTCTTTTTGCTAAATTGTATCATCACGGTATTAAAGGAGTAACCCACAATTGGTTTGTTACTTACTTATCAAAGAGACATCAGCTTGTATCCATTGATAACACTTATTATTCATCTTATCGTAATTTTAATTGTGGTGTGCCCCAGGGGTTAATCCTTGGGCCTTTGTTATTTTTGCTATATGTTAATGATATTAGCAATTCTTCATATCTTTTACGCTTTTAACTTTTTGCTGATGGCACTTGTATTTTGTTTAAGCATAACAGTTTTGATAATGTCATTTCAGTCATCAACTCTGAATTTAAAAATGTTGCCAATTGGTTTAAGGTTAATAAGCTATCTTTAAATATCAGCAAAACTCATTTCATGGTTTTTCATCCCCATCATAAGAATATAAATAATATTGATAAATCGATTGATAATTCCCAAATCAAACGTGTTGATACCATCAAATTTTTAGGTTTATACATCGACCCTTTATTAAAAGGGTCTTCTCATATTAATAAGATTAAGACATCTATTTCTTAAATGATTAAGGTTTTTTATCAAATTAGAGAGTTTGTACCTAGTTACATTTCTAAAAATGTATATAATACTTGTATTCTTCCTCATTTAAGCTATTGCAATGTATGGGGTAACTCACCCTTCTTATCTAAATCAATTATTCATACTTCAGAAAAAGGCTGTTTTGTATTGTCACCCAATCAAGTTTTGGAGAACATACATCTCCTCTTTTTACCAGATTATGTTTCCTTAATATTTTTGATATCCACAAACACTAATGCGCTGTATTCATTTTTGAATTTGTTAATCAACAATTACCAGATATTTTTAGGGATTACTTTTCTTTTATTCATAATATACATTCCCACAACACCAGGTTCTCCCATCATTTACTTTCTCTTCCCATAAATTCTGACCTTTTCAAACGCTCCATTGTATCTAATGGTACTAAGTTCTGGAATCAAATATGCGATTCTATAAAAAGCATAAAAACTGTAAAATTATTTTCTGATAAGTTAAAAAAGTCACTTATATCTAAATATGACTAACTCTAATTTACCTTCATGTATTTTCATCTCAACTTAGTGTATGATTATATTTGACCTCTTATCTATTTTTATCCGACCACTTAATTAATTTTTCCCTAGGCTTTGTTATGTTACCGGGTTGGGGGAGTGGGGGAAGAAGGGGGAGGGGGTTCCTCTTTTCCTTCTATTTTTACAGCTTCACTTTTCTGTACATTTCCTTTAGAGTTAATCATTAAATTTGAGTTATGGTGGGCTTCTTGTAAAAGCTCCGGCTTTAAAGCCCTTCCACCATTTTCTCATAAATTGTTGTGTTTTCATTATAAATATTGTAATATATGTATGAAAATGGAAAATAAATCAATAAATAAATCAATCAATCAATGCAGGCTGTCAATTGTCAATAATATCATTAGCTAGGATTCTACTTTCCTCCTGTATTGTGTTGTATATGTGTAAGATCGTGTATCTGTGAATTTATCACAATCTGCAAGTCAAGTTACTATACTGTAAAGAAGTAGGCGTGTTCGAGATCTCAATAGTATATAAACGTTGAAAATTGGTCAAAGTTCACTAAAAGCTCGTGGAAGTTTGGGTACGATAAACAGAAGTATTTTTCTATTTTATTTTGGCATTATACAAGGATTAGGCAATAACTTTTTCTTAATACTTTTTGTAATAATAATAGTCTGATTTTTTAATGTTTTTGGTATTTCAGGTGCAATTTTCATTCATTTTAGTGAGGCAGGCCTACAGTACACAAGTAGCCTATGTGTGTGTTAACAATACTTGCAAGCTTTGCTGGTTTGCAGTGCCCTGAACATTACGCAGTGCCCTGTACATGCAATGGCAAATTTACAAAATACACCGCGCTGGAAATCAAGAGTTTGTCTTAACCAAATACGCCAGACAAAAATTATAATGCAACCTCTGGTCAATGGTATTTGATATCCATTCTGCCAAGTCAGAACAAGTTCTGCTACATGAAGGACCTCAAGAAACAAAGGCTATAGTACAGTACGTTGGAATCAGGAAGACCCTTTTTAAGTGATGTTTAGGCCTACTCAAGATACGGTGCAGATTCTGACCATTCGAGAGTGAAGGGCTATGAGGCTACAGTGGGAAAATAGGTCTTGAAAGTGTGCTTGAGAGAACTGGGGTAGGCCTATGGGGCTACACTGGTATTTTAGTTTTTACTTCTGCTGGTGTAGCATTGCTAGAGGCGAGCCTAACCCATTTTTCTCATTCTGTGTGAATCCGTTCGTGTGCCTATTTGGAATTCAGATCATTACCTGATAAAGAAGCAGAAATTTGTTAGTCTGTCACTCACCAATTGAAAATGCATAGGCCTAGGCTACTCAAGCTAGGGCTTAGGCTAGGGAATTTTGACAACTCGTACATTTTTTCGTGTATTTGGTTCATCTCACCATTAAGAACGAGAAAAACAATAACTTGATTTCAAGGAAATAAATAATTAGTCATCTTTTAGTGAACCTGAAAACAACAATCTAGAAAGATACACATACTTACAATGATGAGAAAATAACTATCTCTAATTGGAAACGAATGAAATTACTAATTCCAATAACCTCCCATGAAAAAAAAGTGGTCTGAAATCCACTTTCTGTTCCGCAAGATCAAAATTTCCGAGTCCAGAATGTAGTAACAACAGTACAGTTCGATCGATCTTACTGTAATCAATTTATGAGTGCCGCCATCAGTCCCAACATTCTGCGAAGCGAATTATCAATGGTCTGTATATCATCATGGTCTAAATTTTAGGAAAATGTGACCGCAAGAAATTAAAAGAAAGGGAAGAGAGGGGGAGGGGGGGCGTGATTAACAGAGTCGGCGGTGGTAGAGGCGGACGCAACTTCCCACTACTCCCCCTCCAGAAAAAAAAGGGCAAGGGGTCATTAACATTTGGACTTTATTTTTCAAAGATGTTTATATAGCATGAATTTTATATTTTACACCTAATTTTGGCGGGCCCAATACGTATAGGAACCGCGGTCATGGGTCAAGTGCCCCCCTGACAAAAGTGCCCCTTTTGAAAATAAAAAAGTGCTCCTCAATATCTGTCAAAGGTGCAAGAACTGGTAGAATGTGTGCACACTTTTAAACAAAATATTACAAGAGTGACCCCTTTCAAAATGAAATGCCTCAGGAGTATTGACCCAATAGTGGGGAAACTGGCAACTTTTGTCCCATCTAGCCTACGGGGGAATGCCAGTGTTCCCCTTTCTAAAAATGAAGTGCCCCTTTTACTTTACTTATTATGAGTTCCTTCTATAGAGATGGTGTCCTTCCCCACACGCTTTTCGAAAGCTTTCTACACTCCTGGAGGGCGCGTAACTTGACTTCAAGCCCATGGGTGTAAGTCAAATTTGCTCGAGGAAATCTTGCATTTGCCCGACTTATTAAAAACGATATACATATACCTATTCAATCACACAATATAGAACAGCCCCCTCCCCTTCCCAAACACACACACAATGGCGTCGCCATAGATTTTGACTTGGGGTATAGTACTGAGTCTGAAGTGACAAACGTGGTACTGCGTAACACCGTGTTCACGCTTACCCTGGTGAGCTCTATAGGGGCGAAGTTGGTTGAGGTCCATGGGGCGAAGCCCTCGGAAGCTCCGAAGATTTCTTGTTTTTGATATTCCAAATTGGCTGAAAATCAACACAAAATTTTAAAATGTAAGTGATGAAAAGAAGACAAATTCAAATTTTAATTAAAAAAATCTACTCAGATAAACTTGAGTTACCATTTCGAAACAGGCAGAGAGGGAAATTTTCACTGCAAATTGAAAAATTTCGGACAAATTTCGTCCCTCTTTTCGCGTATTGATGAATGTCATTTGTGTAGTGACGAATGTCAAAGTTGAATTGTTGTTGTTGTTGCTGTTGCTGCTGCTGCTGTATTACTATTACTATTACTATTACTATTATTATTATTATTATCATTATTATTGTTATTATTATTATTATTATTATTATTACTATTATTATTATTATTATCATTATTATTATTATCATTATTATTATTACTATTATTATTATTATTATTATTATTATTATTATTATTATTATTATTATTATTATTATTATTTATTATTATTATTATTATTATTATTATTATTATTATTATTATTATTATTATTATTATTATTATTATTTATTATTATTATTATTATTATTATTATTATTATTATTATTATTATTATTATTATTATTATTATTATTATTATTATTATTATTATTATTATTATTATTATTATTATTATTATTATTATTATTATTATTATTATTATTATTATTATTATTATTATTATTATTATTATTATTATTATTATTATTATTATTATTATTATTATTATTATTATTATTATTATTATTATTATTTTATTATTATTATTATTATTATTATTATTATTATTATTATTATTATTATTATTATTATTATTATTATTATTATTATTATTATTATTATTATTATTATCAATATCATTATTATTTCCGCATATTGACGAATATTCGGAAAATTTTGAAGCTTGTTGAAATAAAAGTTGATGAACGTATTATCTATATAGCTTTATATACCATTGGAAAGAAAAAATGTTAATCTTTTGACAATTGTACTATCATTAAAGAAATTTTAAGCAAAATATAATTTTAAAGACATTTCTTATTAGTATGCGGAAATAATAATTCAGTATTTTGTGCCAATTTTCGTTTTACCTAAATAAGACATTCGTCAGTATGCGGAAAGAGGCACGAATTGTGGGGTTCATGGGCGAAGATTTGGAAGCTTGGGGCTAGGGGCGAAGCCCGGAAGCTCTGAAGTTTTCTTGATTTTTATGCCCCACAATGGCAAAATGGTTTAAAATCAACACAAAGTTCCAAATTGTAAGTGATGAAAAAAACAATTTCAAATTTTAATGTATAAATCTACTCACTGTCAGATAAGTATTTCAAAACAGTGGGAGGAAGGGGGGAAGAGGGGGGGGGGGATTGCATGCAAATTGAGAAAATTCGGGGGAAATTGTTGGGTTCATGGACAAAGCCTTGGAAGCTTGGGTTTAGGGGCGAATCTCGGAAGCTTTGAAGATTTTGTGATTTTTATGCCCCACAATTAAAATCAACACAAATTTCCAAAATGTAAGTGATGAAAAGAAGACAATTTTCAGATTATCCACTCAGATAAAAATTACCATATCGAAACAAGCAGAGGAGAAATTTCTCCTGAAAGTAGAGAAGAATTGAGGGAAATTATGAGACTCATGGGCGAAGCCTTGGAACTGTGGAAGGGTCCATGGGTGAAGCCCTAGAAGCTTTGAAGATTTCTAGTTTTTTATTCCCAAAATATGATTTAAAATAAAAACAAAGTTCTAAAATGTAAGTGATGAACAGATGAAAAGGAATAATTTCACATTTGAATGTTAAAATCTACTGAGATAACCATTTGGATTACCATTTCTAAACAGGCATAGGACAGTAGAAGAATTTTCTCCTGAAATTGAGAAATTTCGGGCAAAATTGTGGGGTTCCTGGATGAAGCCATGGTCTGATCATTTGTTTTAGATGTCCCAAAATGGCTGAAAATCAATGCAAAGTTTTCAAATGAAAATCGTGGGGTCCTGGCATATCTGGGGCGAAGCAAGAATATGGATCCAGGAGAAAAAGTCCCGCTTAAGTGCCCTTTGAAAGGGGTTTAGGGGGCGAAGCCCCGGAAGCTAAGAAGATTTATTGTCTTTGATGCCCCCAAAATGTCTGAAAATCAACACAAACTGATAAATTTCGGAAAATTTAAGTGATGACATTTTTAATTCTTATGTTGAATTCTATTCACATAAGCATTATATCTGTGGGGTTACAATTTTTAAACAGACAGACTGACAGAGAAGAAATTTTCCCTGAAAACTGAGAAAATTTGGGCAAAATTGTGAGGCTCAAGATCACAAAAATCCGAAATGTAATTGATGAAAAGAACATTGTTTATAATTCTATTGTTAAAAAATCTACTTAGATGAGCATTTGGGTTACCATCTTTAAAAATGTCCAGCAGAGGAAAAATTTCCCCCAAAATTTCGGCCACAATGGTTGGGTTCATGAATACAGCTCTGATAGGGCCCAATGGGCGAATCCTGGAAGATTTCTTGATGCCCCAAAATAACCCATGATCATCAGGGCTCTTGACTTTAAGCGTGTGTGGGCGAACAACTTTCATATATACGTCGAGTCCCCTTGAATTTTCCAACTTGAGCCAAATCAACATCATGCCGAATCGAGTGGAGATGATTTTGTTATCTAAATGATTCAGACATGATTGAGATGTATCTCTAATCTAAACAGAACCTCCAGACACCCAATATTTTAAATCTCTGCCCAACTAAGTGCCCAAGTATGATGTTGTCAGCATGATTCCGAGTCGGGAGGACACGATTCTGATATAACGATTCGGGCATGATTGAGATGCATCTCCGATCTAACCAGTAACATTCGACAGTTTACATCTCTACCCGACTTAGTACCTAAGTATGATGTTGTCAGCAACATGTGCCGAGTAAGCAGTCGGGAGGATATGAATTTGATATCTAGTTGAGTTGGGCATGACTGAGATATACTGCAGGAAAGAAGTGCATTCGACATTCTACCCGACTAAGATCGGTATCCGGCAAACGGAAGGAGGAGGAAGGGGAGGGAGGGGGAGGGGGGGGGGGAGAGAGAGGGGGTAGTACGGCTATGAAGGTAACAAAAACTATGATGTTATCCAAAACATCTTCAAACGTATTTTGTCCTTTTGCGAAGAAACAAAAACATAAAGGTATAATCATATTAATTTTCCTACAATTGTTTTTTAATACTGGGCCATTTTTTTGCCCGACAAAATAGTCAAAATTGGAATTGCCCGACGAATTTTTTTCTATGAGTTTGTAACACTCCCCTAAGTTGCGCCCCTGCTGGCGGGCCCAAACTTCAGACTCCGAGCCTTACAGGCTTAAGCCTATGCAACATATATCCGCCCCTGCTTCGCCCCTGGACCTCTTCTCCTTGTAAGTACACGATAGGTAAATATCGATATAGACTTTGTCAGTCTGCTAGATAGATGCTTGGGACATAACGTCCAACTTTTATTTCATTTTTGATTGATTATTTAGCAGATGTCACCCTCTGAAATCGAATACAGTGGCTCCCTCAGCAGATATAACGCCAGAGCAGAGTGACTTTACCCCTGGACCCCTTAGCCATGTTATCGGGCCTTTCACTGGCCCTTCGCGGTACCCTTAGGACACAGCTGGCTTCTTTAGCAAATGCACCCTCTATTTCAAATTGACGCTATACGGCCCTGCAGCTTTTCCAGCGAGGAAACATGCCCCAGGGACACATACCGCCATGGCCGTACATGGTGTGGATCACATTGGGGCATTTAAAAGGGCCACGGTACCCCACGCCGTACGTGCGCTATACGTGCGCAATGCTGCCTTTGGCTATAAACTGTGCAACCACTAATGATAATATTGTAGCACATTCTTTCTAATAGTCAACTGGAAAGTATACCTCTCAAATTCTGTACCCCAGATTTAAATATATTCCACCACCATGCTAGAGATTAACCACTGTGACGTCGGGATGGCGACTAGGGCAATAAATCTCATCTTCTGCTGTCTAAAAGATTGAATGAAACTTCAAAGAATGATAATAAACATAAAAATGTTGTAACTTGACGCCATTGATCGGTATAAGCGCTCGTGATAGCACCTACAGCAAACTTGTATTAACTGCTTAGATGGACAACCCCTTCCCCCATTAAGAAATGCTCCGCCGTTATACTGACAAGGGAGTAGCTTAAGGGGAGGGTGTGGAGGTGCTACACCCCTTAAAAAGCTAAAACGCCGAATATCTTTTAGCGAAAACTGTTTGGTCAACTTCAAACTGTAACCACGTGTCACATGAGGATTAGCTGAAACATGCAAGAAATTACAGCAGGTCAAAGCATCACTACCAGATAGGAATTTATAAACCTGAATCATATCGCCGCACGTACTCTTCTTAACTCAAGCGTGGCCAAACCAAGAATTCGCAACCTAGATTCATAAGAGAGATTCCTTACCTCGGGAATAAGTCTAGTGGCTTTTCGCTGAACCTGCTCCAAAATGAACTTATCCTTCTCATTAGCGAGGATCATGTAAAACAAAACCTTTAAATATTTTAAACTGAAATATGACCAAACTTATGATTTTTTAATATTCTAATGGTAATAAGAACTTCTTTATGGCGGGCATATACCGTTTAAAGCATTACTGTATGCTAAAAATTCTAAATACAGATGGAAAATTCCCCTCCCCGCCCCACCTTCTCCTACCCCAGCCCCTATTCCTCTACGTGTTGCAGCACTGATTAAGTACGTAAGTAGTGTTGTACTACCTGCTCAACTCATCGTTTGTCTGGCTCAGCTTTTCGGAATTACTTTACGATTTGAGGTGAAAACCGTCTAGTTTATGAAAAAATAAATCACATCGACGTTATTTATTGGTAATGTAGCTAACTGAACAAAACTTTATTTTGCGATTTCCTTATAGAGAATCATTTTTTTACATTAAAGATTCAAGTTTTGTTCATCACTAATACACTAGTTCTGCGAAACATAGAACACGAAAAACGAGATAGGGGTGGGGAGGAGGGGGCAGGGGAGGGGGTGCGGGGGGTGGGGGGATATCCCACAGGTGTTCATAGCCCATAGGTATTCCTAGCGTTATGGAAACCTATATACTCATTACATATTTTAACAAGGTAGGTCACCTACCGCGACTTTCGAACCGTAGGCTATATGAAAATTCCTTCTTTTTTTTTGACCAACTCGCGAATCTTAATTACATTTTTTACTCAACTCACATTTGCAGAAGACTTTCTTCTTTGCTTATAGCCTTAGCCACAGTAGGCCTATTTGTTATTTTTTTTCCGATGAGATGTACAAACAATGAATTTTCTATCCCCATGACAGTTTAAATGCCGGACAATTTGCTGCAAACCAAAGAAATGTTGCAATGACGTCATTGAAGTGCTGCTTTTTCATGATTGTAGCTGAAAATTTGTTGTTTTGCAAGTAAACAAAGCTCCAACTTGAACTTTGCACGAGTTTTTTAACCAAGGCCAGTGTTAGCGTTCACGCATGAAAATATGGATTTGATTAATAAGTTATTAATTGCTGGAAAACTCTTTCCCAATTGTAATCTAAGTATTAGGCCTAAATCAACACTGTAATCAAATTTTGTCAAACTTGAAAGATGTAACGTTAGGCCTAAGCCTTAAATCTGTGTAGGACTAGAATTGGTAAAAAAAACCAAAAGAACTGCACATATGATTTATGTTTTTAATTAGTAGGCCTACCTACTAATTTGAACCATACATGTAAATCCACTGAAGTTAAGTTAGGCCATCCAAAATTAAATAAAGCATCACTGAGTAATAGTAAATTACACTGATATGACCACATCAAGGTACAATAGATATCAAATTGATTCAAATGTTCATTTTATATACAAATAAATTTCATGTCTTTATCAGGTTAGTTAGGCATATAATTTGTATCAAATCTAAATGTGCATTTGATCTGGGATTTATCTCTGGAAATTATATATACTGTAACGAACAGAGCCTGCCTAGGCTTAAAAAAAAATAGCACACCAATGTTTATTAAGAACAATTCCAACAATGACTCCAACAGTGCATACAATCTTACTCTCCCATGCTTTCTTCCACAACTATGGGAGAGTAATTCTGTTATTTTTTAACCTATCAGATTCCTCGCTGCATTCAAGACCTAAAACTGAACTGATAAGAACTGGTTGATTTCTCTTGGTGATGGTTGTGCAAACTAACAGCTGAGATCCCATTGCCTTAACCAAGCCTTATCTGATAGATTTAGCCTGGCTAGGCTTCTGTACGTTCTGGCTGGTCACTGCAACTGCCAGCACACACTCCCCAAGCACTGAAAACAAAACTGTGAATCTGGTGTGAAATGAAATATTCTGTGAGGTTGTGCAGGCTGGCAGCTGAGATCCCATCGTCTTAACCAAGCAGGCTGGCTAGGCTTCTGATATAGTCAATACAGCTGCCAGTCTGAACTCCTTAAAGCTCTGAACTCCAAGCTCTGACTGTTTAGCTTGCTTCTCCACTATAACTCACTGGTTCCTAATGAACCACACCTTTGTGTCACATGATCAACAATGACCAATAAAATTTGTACAAGTACTGTCTCTTAAGCTCATTTACATACCAGACGCCTAACTTAATCTCATTTACATACTTGATCTTCAACGAGATCCCAAAAGAAATGCATATAAGGGAATGTGATGAGTAAGTCCCTCTTCATATAACCTAGAACATGCAAATGTTGTCTATAGCTCCTCTATCAATATAGCCATAAACAAGAAACTTAACATACTTGGATTACATAACACTATTACTGCCTTGTAATAAACAAGAATAAACTTCAATGACCTAAAAAACAAGGGGAGATAACTCTGGGCAAAACTTGGGTAGGAAGAAAAGAACAGGGTCCTTACAATACTGTTTGGTTTAGGGTGGACCTTGTGGGTGTTTTCTCAACTAAGCAAGGGCCACTGAATGAACGTTCTTTTTACTATTTTGAATGATATAAGATCATACCTAAATAGGATGGCCATAAATTGTAGATAAAAAAAATACCAAGAATTGTTGTACCTTTGAAAAAGTTTGATATTCATACTAGGCTACATGGAGGGAATGGTTTTGAAGGCACTGTGACACAATGCAAAATTGATCATTTGAATGACTGCAGATACCTGCTGATGTTTTCACCAAGTTCATGCATATTTTGTATTCCATATCACCACCGAAAGTACATTAAACATCAAGCTTCATGAAAAGATAAGATTGAAATGAAGTACTGTATGTTCATATTATACTCACACAGTACTATCATCAAAACTTGGAAGGTGGACATCATCTTTAGATGTCTCAGATTTTATCACACATTTCTATTTATTGTTTGTTACTTTTGTGGTATTTGTCTTTTTGCCAATTTATTACTGATGTTTGATTTTGTATTTGCTTTTATATATTTTAAGAAGGCCTCACCTTAACTAGTGTGGTGAACACCTCACTCAGTAGGCACTACGGGGAAATCTTCGTTCACTTTCATGAATAAATTTCTCAAAATATCAAGTTTTTTTTGAGTAACTCTGGTTTTTTAATATAATCTCCGAATGTCACAGAAATTAGATTACCGTGAAGCTAGAATGTTACTTAACCTGGTTAGTAGTACTGTTCAGTAGGCTGGTAAACTAAGCGAAATTGTTTTAAAAAGCAAGGTTTTTTGACAAATTTACTCGAATCCATTGAACAGTATGAAAATTGAGTAATTAGACTAACAAAATGTATGATTAATGCGAGTGTACACATGTAAAAAATCGAAGAGTAAGTGGAGCGTACAATGTCGTATTCGCCGGTTCAGGGGTCTAAAAATTTGTTTTCTTTTCCGACCATCTGAATGTGATTTCCTGCCAGATTAATCCCCAGGTCCATAAAAAAAAAGTGAATATTTGTTGTTATGTTTGAAACCGTGTAATTTTAATTGCCTTAATTCATTAAATTGCTATCATAGTAAATTACCAAAATAATCTCAACTTCAAATTTTGTCAGAGAAGGCAGAGAACTGGGCAGAGTTTAGTAGTTCATGCTGATGAAGATTCACCCCAATAGGCCTACAAAGCAACAATGTGTTTATAGGAAGTACATGAAATCAGGGATTTGTTATTTAGGATAATTAATCTCTGGTGAAATGGTATTTTGGCATAAATGTATTTACCCATATGTATTATAGCAAAAGAAGAGTGAAAATACTACTGCACAGGCTGAATTTGAGAAAACCTGTATTGACACCACATTATGCATACACCAATGTTCTAATTATTAAAACCCTACATACACTGAGTGTATTCAGTTGCCTCAAGAAGCTCTGTCATCAATAAATAAATATTCGTTTTATTCTGAATTTGATACACAATTAAGATTCCCTTGTAATCTGAAGTATATACTGTTTGTTATTTTAAAGAAACACGTTATCAGGGGATCACGAAGGGTTTGTGGTTATTTCGCGCGAACGCCATTTCATACTGTATGTATACAGCATGCACATGCTGACATGCGAGATTACTATACAGATGTAAACACCACCATATGACTGCACTTTGTCCAATCATGATATGGATTGTATGATATTAGCGAAATCAACATGGTTCCTCTGAAAATATGTGCACAACTTGCAAACCCCTGACTGGATTTCTCTGATTTTCATAGATTTAGATAGAAAAGGAATTTTTCTATCACATATGTAAAGATTGTGTTGGCCCAAGACTGGAAATGTGGTTTGTGACCACGTCTTTTGACACCCATTCTTTCCAAATATGAAATCGTTATAAATCCCTCCGATTTTCATTATTTTTTACTTGAATTATTTCTTACCTTTATTTGCCTAAATTTCATGTAATAATTCAGCTCATTATATATTCATAAATCCGAGTGGGCGGAATGTATTCTCTTCTGTGCGTAGAATAAGCGACTTTTCGCGAGGCTGGGAGCTGACTAATGCTGAAGATCTTTGGTGTAACATACTGTACAGGCTTTCCAGACTGGGTGGTAGGCGTAGTGCGGACACGATCGCTAATACATTAATGTCCTTACCCAGGACATCATTCCTTTTCTGTTGTGGCCTTCAGGATGCAACAGGACTAGTATAGTAAACTCTCATGTTCAAAATCTGCCATCTTTGCTACCCTATACTTGAAAAGTTAAGAATAGTTACAAACATTTGTTAATCAAACTTTAGATTTTGATACATTTAAACAGATCTGAAAATTAATACTGCATGATTAATTTTACAAACAGGAATCAGCAAAAAGTGAAAACTTAAAAAAAACATTGGGATTCTATTACAAAATAAGTTGGGCACTACCATTATAGAAAAAGGTGAACAATATGTGTTGTCAGGTTCCGGCTGTTTGCATTGTAATATAATGCGATGAATATCAAACTCCTGGATTGACATATACTTAAATGCATCGAAACAATAATATTATAATCTTTGTTATTGCGCAGCCCTACATAGACCTGATAAAAGTTCAGGACTGGGAAGGAAGTGGATTAAATCTGAACTAATGTGGACACTATCTGTAGTTACAGTGTATTCGCTTTTCGAGTCCCGAAACACTCTATTCATTTGGCCAAACCAAAGTCGTGTCATTGTAAAATGGCAGTGGAATTGAAACGTATTTGTAGTCTTTATTTGGACCGTGTTATTTAGGTAGGGCGTCTTAATTCTAAAGTCGACGGCCACGACCAGCCCTTTTAAAAGGTCTAGCTGTGCTTGTAGTACAGTAATGGCAAAAGGGAATGAACATTTACACTAACGCTCTCAACTTTTGCCTAATGTAAATATACATAAACCTAGAATAATTATTTCAGCTTGCGTTTTGATGGCTTCCAAGAATTTTTCCTAAAAACAGGGAAAAAAAGGTTTGCAAGTTTTGTAGTTTGTTCGAATTTGCTTAAGTAAGCTATTAACCTCAATTAGAGAAATACGCAGGATGCGTGGCGGTGCGTTCATACGATTACGATGCATTTATACGCTCACAAAAACGCACCAACATATTTCATTCATTTCTTCACGCATTCCTTACTCTCTCCGCATTTGTTGGAAATATTAAACACTTCCATGAGTGTTACATTTTTTTAGACACGTCAAAAATGTGTTCAATCATTATTTTTGAATGCAAAATTTGTAGCCTTATTCATTAGCAATTGTGTAATTGCAATATGTAAAATGTGTAAAACAATTTCAAGTTTTAGTGTGTTGATTTTCAACCTAAAATATGAGTCTTCATGTCAAAAATTACAATCATGATGCAATCGTTCATACTATGAAATAGAGATTTCAAGAAGCTCATGAGTTGGGAGTATGAAGCTTCATACTATAGTAGACCTAGCTTTGAACACCTTTACATTCATCCTAAATTAAGCACATTACAATATCAAGTACTATAAAAAGTTATTTGAAGTATTATTGAAAATGAAATTTTCAGCAATAACACTTTTTCTTTGCTTCAATAGAAATTGTGTTTCCCCTCCATCATATATTTTCACATTTTTATGCCCCAAAAGTAAGAGCGTTATTTTTAAGAGTGCAGACTATTATTAGGATGACTTTGGTAAGTTGTTTTTGTTTTAGTACCTTCTTTGTTTATTCACATCAGGAAAAGTCCTCTTTCTTCACTTCATTATTTTCATTCAGAAAACATTGAAATTGAAATTATTTAAATATATTTTTTCTTTCGTCACAGTGAATAATGAATTTACTTCCAAAAAATCATCAAGAATTTGCATCAGCTGACTACTGGGGTTCCTTCTTCAAGAAAAGAGGACAGAAAGCATTTGATTGGTTAGTGTTTATACAATAGCTATTGTAGTATGTATGAAAAGCTGGTTATAAAAAGTGAACAGCGTTTTTATTCTTCTCTTAAAGGTTTATAGACAAAAACAAATTTCATTTGATTGCTTCATAGCTAGGGCTGCTTGGCAGAGCTGGGGTCGCTTGGCAGAGCTGGGGTTGCTTGGCAGAGCTGGAGTCGCTTGGCAGAGCTGGAGTCGCTTGGCAGAGCTGGAGTCGCTTGGCAGAACTGGGGTCGCTTGGCAGAGCTGGGGTCGCATGGCAAAGCTGGGGTCGCATGGCAGAGCTGGGGTCGCATGGCACAGCTGGGGTCGCATGGCACAGCTGGGGTCGCATGGCACAGCTGGGGTCGAATGGCAGAGCTGGGGTCGCTTGGCACAGCTGGGCTTGCCACAGCTGGGGTCGCTTGGCACAGCTGGGGTCGCTTGGCACAGCTGGGGTCGTTTGGCACAGCTGGTGTCGCTTGGCACAGCTGGGGTCACTTGGCACAGCTGGGATCGCTTGGCACAGCTGGGGTCGCTTGGCACAGCTGGGGTGGCACAGCTGGGGTGGCACAGCTGGGGTGGCACAGCTGGGGTGGCACAGCTGGGGTGGCACAGCTGGGGTGGCACAGCTGGGGTGGCACAGCTGGGGTGGCACAGCTGGGGTGGCACAGCTGGGGTGGCACAGCTGGGGTGGCACAGCTGGGGTGGCACAGCTGGGGTGGCACAGCTGGGGTGGCACAGCTGGGGTGGCACAGCTGGGGTGGCACAGCTGGGGTGGCACAGCTGGGGTGGCACAGCTGGGGTGGCACAGCTGGGGTGGCACAGCTGGGGTGGCACAGCTGGGGTGGCACAGCTGGGGGTGGCACAGCTGGGGTGGCACAGCTGGGGTGGCACAGCTGGGGTGGCACAGCTGGGGTGGCACAGCTGGGGTGGCACAGCTGGGGTGGCACAGCTGGGGTGGCACAGCTGGGGTGGCACAGCTGGGGTGGCACAGCTGGGGTGGCACAGCTGGGGTGGCACAGCTGGGGTGGCACAGCTGGGGTGGCACAGCTGGGGTGGCACAGCTGGGGTGGCACAGCTGGGGTGGCACAGCTGGGGTGGCACAGCTGGGGTGGCACAGCTGGGGTGGCACAGCTGGGGTGGCACAGCTGGGGTGGCACAGCTGGGTGGCACAGCTGGGGTGGCACAGCTGGGGTGGCACAGCTGGGGTGGCACAGCTGGGGTGGCACAGCTGGGGTGGCACAGCTGGGGTGGCACAGCTGGGGTGGCACAGCTGGGGTGGCACAGCTGGGGTGGCACAGCTGGGGTGGCACAGCTGGGGTGGCACAGCTGGGGTGGCACAGCTGGGGTGGCACAGCTGGGGTGGCACAGCTGGGGGTGGCACAGCTGGGGTGGCACAGCTGGGGTGGCACAGCTGGGGTGGCACAGCTGGGGCCGCTTGGCACAGCTGGGGTCGCATGGCACAGCTGGGGTCGCTTGGCACAGCTGGGGTCGCTTGGCACAGCTGGGGTCGCTTGGCACAGCTGGGGCCGCTTGACACAGCTGGGGTCGCTTGACACAGCTGGGGTCGCTTGACACAGCTGGGGTCGCTTGGCACAGCTGAGGTTGCTTGGGAGCTGGGGTCGCTTGAGAATGCTTGGTAGAGGCAGTGTGTAAATTGAGTCTTTAACTGATGCACTATTCATTCTTTGTTGTTCCAATTTAAAGGATTAGTTCAGTGGTCAAGTATGTCCATTTAATATGAAAGAGGACTTCAAGTGAAACAAAATGGTAAAAGAAGCATTCAAAAGTCTTGTTCTATTAAGGAGATACTCAAGTTTAAAGCTCTGTGTTATTTGTACACAAATGACTGGTTTAGTAAGACTATTATGGAAAGTTGGCATCTTCATCCTCACATTCTTAACAATTGTTAATGTATTTTAAAGAAAGTTTTGCTTATTTGAATTATTTTTCCTCAAACTTTTTTAAAGTGGTATATTATAATTACCCTGACTAGATTCAATTTTACTACTTTTTTGTTATATCCATTGGTTTTTAAGTCACAAAATCGCAAAACAAAATATGATAAATGCATAACATATTTTTGAGGAATCTGAGTAATATATGACATCACAACTAGTCTGATTTTAGTCGTTTCTACACAAATGATACCAAACTTTAAACTTACATATCTCCTTAATGGAATAAGATTTTTGAATGGTTTCTTCACTGTTTTGTTCCTTTTGAAGCCCTCTTTCATATAAGATAGACTTGCTTGACCCCTGAACTAATCCTTTAAGATGTTTTTGATATAGATACTCAATAATATTGACTCTGTGGGTCACCTTCATCTCTTTTCCAAGTCAGAAGTTCCCATTTCTTAGGTCAATCAAGTCTTCTCAGTTTGACCAACTACATACAGTAGGGTACAAATCCAAATTCAGGACACAGCAGTAAATCTCAAGTGAAATACCCAAGGGCATTGCCTTAGGACCCACATAGGACCTGTCCTTTTCCTTCTATATGTAAATGAATTTCCAGAAGTGGTTTCTATTTTTGTACAGTTCAGTATAAAATTCACAGACATATCTACAATTCCAAAGTTTCACACCCTGTTGTGGTTGAGAATGGATACTTATGATGAATACTGGATCAAAGGCATTATGCCCAAAAGGTCCAGGTTTTGGTAGGTTTTTTTAAGAGCTGCAAGAATCAAGATTCATATTGAAGGTAAAATGCTCACGTACGCTATTGCTTATTCAGTCTATTTTTGAAATCTTCAGGGTACTGGTAACAGTAACATCTTTTTGTAGAAAATTATTAAGTTTGAAAAGTTATTTTAAATTTAAGTCAAACAAGTTTTGACTATGTACCTTACCAGTTAAAAACTGCAAAATCTACTTCGTGGTTGGTCAATTTGAATTCACGATAAAATCATTTTATTTCTTTTACACAATGAAGGTATGGAGAGTACCAACAACTGTGCGGTATCCTCCATAAGTACATCAAACCAAAAGATCACATTTTGAACATTGGCTGCGGTACCTCTAAGCTCTCTGAAGACCTCTATGACATGGGTCACAATGACATTATCAACATTGATATCAGCGAGGTGGCAATCCGGCAGATGAAGAGTAGAAATGCCAAGCAGAGGCCGAATATGACCTTTGAGACCATGGACTTGCATGAGGTAATGGTTTAAAAATAGATATCTGACAATGGTACTCTGTAAGCAGAAATATACAAGGTTGGAAATACACAGCGGATTAGTTCTGTAACAATTTGAATGGTAATCGTTATACATGATGTATGCACTTTATAAGGGACCTTATTAAAGGCAACACCAACATCATTTTTAACTCAATTTTTTGAAGAGGAAGAAAAAGAAAAAAAATGGTTTGACTTATGTTCAGTGTAATACATGAAAGCTGAACAGTTTTGTAACTGGGAAAGACTTTCCCATGATTTTTAAATGAGAATCTGGACTGTCGTTCTGTTCATACTTAACGATGAAATGATGTCACATACCTTTTTTTATATGGTCGTTTAGTTGTCTCTAAATCACAATGCGGTTTCCGCCATGACGGTAGCAACATTAACATCTCTATGCTGTCTTCATCAATCTGACAAAAACTTTTGATACAGTCAATAGACCTTTTCAAACCGAATTTAGCCGAATGTGAAATGTCAGAGTACCAATCAAATGCTGGAGGAATTTTCCTTTTACTAACCAACCAATCAGCTGCAGGGAAAATTGTAAACAACAACAATATGCGCGCATATTACCTTCATAAGCTTGTACGCACATATGTACTTAATGCAATAAGTCAGTGTGTACACACGTAAACGTAACGTTATGTAAAATGTATGTTTTTTGTTGTATGAACACGTAAAGTATCTAAATTTGCATCAAACTTTTAACTGCTCTGCCTGGATATTTGTTTTCTTATGGGAATGTTTTTCATTTTCCATGAGGAAAGGAAGACTTCCCTTTCAGACTGTCGCAATTAAGGAATATGCGATAACCAGGTTAAAGATTTTAAGTTAAAACTTTTGCCTCACTTACGTTTATGACACAGAAGTCAGTACGTTCAATTCATGGAGTTGCAGGCCTAGTGTGCTCGTAATATACTGTTTTTGTGAACGGAACACTTAACGTTCATTGGGGTTCACATTTCCTCAGCATTTACGAGACATAAAAAGCATTTGTGCACAATTTAGACACAACAGTAGGAAGTAAAATGGCAAAGATTGTTCAAATTTTTAAAACTGGTGTTCAGTGCAGAAGGCCTAATAGTATGAAATATAGTATGTTGACCTCATAGCACAAAATTTGAAAGCAGTATTGAAAACTTTCGGCAGCAAATCCCTTGTAATCTGTGAATGAGACGACAAATTTTTCATATCGGAAACTTGTGTGAATGGAGTTGGGTACAGTTTATAGGAAGTTTTCTGTTTGGTATGGAATTTCCTAACCAAATTAAACTGCAATTCAAGTCTCTGAATAGTTCAGTGAAGTGCCTATGTGTGTATGTATATACTGTTGATTAGTGTGTGAAATTGTTTTTAATAGGCTTGACCCCATGCATACGCTAGTAAATTGTGCAGACGATCAGGATTCCTCCAGAATTTGATTAGTACATTATGGTCACGTGAATGTTGGCCATGTGACATTATTTAAATTAGATTTCCGGAAATTACCGATTCCGATATGGAAAGGTCGATAGAGAAGCATTGTGGTATATACTCAGAAAGCTTGGACATCCATCACAGCTCACTACACTCATTCAGTTGTTTCACGATGACATGATAGGAGAGATACTTGCAGATGGTAAACCTTCTGCAAATTTCACTATCACCAACGGCGTGATCACCAACGGCGTGATCACCAACGGCGTGATCACCAACGGCGTGATCACCAACGGCGTGATCACCAACGGCGTGATCACCAACGGCGTGATCACCACGGCGTGATCACCAACGGCGTGATCACCAACGGCGTGATCACCAACGGCGTGATCACCAACGGCGTGATCACCAAGCGTGATCACCAGCGGCGTGATCACCAACGGCGTGATCACCAACGGCGTGATCACCAACGGCGTGATCAGCGTGATCACCAACGGCGTGATCACCAACGGCGTGATCACCACGGGCGTGATCACCAACGGCGTGATCACCAACGGCGTGATCACCAACGGCGTGATCACCAACGGCGTGATCACCAACGGCGTGATCACCAACGGCGTGATCACCAACGGCGTGATCACCAACGGCGTGATCACCAACGGCGTGATCACCAACGGCTAAAGCAAAGCTGTGTGCTCACCCCTGTGCTTTTATTTTATTAAAGGCATGAAGCAAGGCTGTGTGCTTTGTTATCACCAATACTGTGAAGCAAGGCTGTGTGCTTGCCCCTATGCTTTTATATCATCAACGCCGTGAAGCAAGACTGTAAGCTCACTGCTCACCCCCGTGCTTTTCAACCTGTTCTTCACACAAGTGCTTCTACATGCTATTAATGGTCTGCATGGACCAGGGTATTTACATCAATTACAGACTGAAGAATGTGGACAGTTTTACCATTGCAAATGATGGCTCACTTGATAAGGAGATTGCAACAAGAATCCAAAAAGCCAGCCAAGCACTTGGTAGACTCAGCAGGGAGTTGTTACTTTGTCAAAGTAACAACTCCCTGGACTCAGGGTCAAAGTCTTGCAGCACAATTAGAACATCAGTCTCTCCACCAAGCTCAAAGTCTACAAAGCAGTGGTCCTGACCTCACTCTTGTATGGCTGCAAAACCTGGACCTAATATCACAGCGCTCTCTGCAGTCAATAATGTGGATACGATGGCAGGACCGCATAACCAACCAAGAAGTCCTTGATAGAGCTGCTTCGACAAGCATAGAAGCTAAAATCTTGCACATCAGCTTTGCTCGACTGGCCATGTTATTTGCATGGATGATAAGAGAATCCCAAAGCAGTTGTTCTTTGGAGAACTGGCAAGTGGCTATTGCAAGCAGGGTCAGCCGAAGAGAAGATACAAAGACAATCTAAAGTGCCACATGAAGTGGGCTGACTTTCAAGCCAAGGAAACGTCAAAGGCTGCTTCAGACAAGACCAGGTGGCACATACTTGTAAGAAAGACTTCGACCCAGTTTGAAGAAGATTGTTGTCAACACTTAGCAGCTGCACAGGAGCAGGGTAAAGCTTTCACTGTCCCAACAACTGGCATTCTTTTCACCAACTGTAACCCTCTGTGTGCATCAGCCTTTGGGCTCAGAGGGCACATGCCGAATTATTCTCGGCCCCTGAGAGACAACCAAGAGAAGAGACTGGCTGGCAATCAAGTTTTGTTTTGATAGCTGACGTTTGTAGCCTTTCATGGTCCTTTTATACCATTCTTTCATTGCAAAGTGTATGTATGTTGTGCAATTTTAGGTACCATCATTGGAAATTGGTATGTTAGTCTCTTGCAAGGTTCGTCCACCTTTTGTTTTGAATCATTGGGTTAAGGGTATGTTTGTGAGTTTCTTTACCATTTCCCGAATTTTTTGCAGTAAATCATTCACTTTTGTTTATTGGTGCACCTGCAGCCAATTAAACTTTCCTGCTTAATCTGTTGATACCATTATACAGTACACTACACGTAACATTTTGGGTTTTTAGTTACTAAGATAAACTGCCAAAACATGACATGCTATATGTGACATGGTTGAGCTACAGTATCATTGATGTTCTGGTTTAAATTTTCAGATGAAATATGGCGATGGGGAATTCAGTGTGGTGCTGGACAAAGCTACCTTGGATGCACTACTGCCTGAGGACAGCGAGGAGTATGTGACAGGAACAATCAAGATGTTCCAAGAGATTCAAAGAGTTCTTCGAATTGGAGGAAGATACGTTTGTTTCTCGTTAGCACAGCCACACATTGTCAAGAGTGTGTTGAACTACTTTCCAAATGAGTAAGAGACAATGTTTTGTTTTTGTTTTGAGTCAGGTATTTCATTCTCAGCTCGCCGAAATAACAAAATCTTTACTAAAACATACACCACCACAAAGCTTGTAAAAACAACTAGTTGAGCTATAATGTGCCATATTTGTTGTATTATAGGTTTTTCATTTACCTTAATTTCTAAACAGTATAAATATATCATTTTATCTGTTATAGAAACCTCAGGCAGTAAGAAAACAATTTGATATCTTACTCATGGGTTGGCAGCGTTGGCAGGACGTTAAAAGTGAAGTATAAAGAATACAAAATAGTTGGGATGAAATATTATGACAATAAAATCATGTTACAATGTTAATTTAGCAAATTAATGTAGGATTGTAGCCAAATGTGTAACCATAAAATAGAATTGTAACCAAATGTGTAACCATAAAATAGGATTGTAGCCAAATGCGTAACCATAAAATAGGATTGTAGCCAAATGTGTAACCATAAGATAGGATTTTAGCCAAATGTGTTACCATAAAATGGTCACAATTGCAGGGTCTGTAGGACTTTGCCTCCTTGACCTCTCACTGGGGCCTCACCTCTGAACCTTTTGTGGACCTTTTGCAATGGCATTTATTGTGTTCCCATCCACATATTAAGCCAACCCATTTTCGATTAGCCCTTTGGTCCCTGTTATTTGATGATATCACAAGGATATAATGAAACAAATGGTGTAATGATAATGTTGCCAGCATTTATTACTTGTTTTTTGTTCTATTTTTTCTGTAAAGGGGATGGATGGTTCGGATTCATTGTCTTCATCGAGATGGAGTGCAGGACTCAGAGAACACATTTCCGCTGCCTGTGTTTGCGATAATTTGTACAAAGTTTAATAAGATGCCACAAGCAAAGCAGGTAAGTTTATTTTCTCAACTTTGTTTTAAATTACCTTTCACTTTGAGTGTGGAACATCCAAGCCATAGAGTTGAACGAATATGTGTTTTGCTCTTGTAGGTGTAGTACTGACCCTAGTGAAGTGGGGCCACACAATTAGAAGCCTGGATATACATTTGTTTCACACTCATACAGTTTAATACTTTTCCGAAGTGTGAGGACATTTGATTCTAAGATCCCTAGAATATTTGAATACATTTCTTGTACATGATGGTACTGATAACTTTTTAATAAAATGTTCAAATCAACCACAATCATTTGTAATGAATCCATAATTCATTTAAAGAGACAAGTATAGTAAGGAGACCTCTGGCATATCAAAATTCTCATAAATTAGCAAAAATCACAAACTTTCTTTTTGACCAAAACCTCCTTTTAGTGACACTTGTATGTGAATATAGAACTTATTTTTATTCAAACTAGTGTTATTGAACAAGGTATGATCTGTTTAATGCACCACATCTGCATAAGGTAATGCTGGTCATCTCAATGTGAGAGCATGTTCTTTTAAAAAAACACATGAGTCTGATTTTGTATACTCCTGCTGTTAATTACTTACTATTCATTGAAGATAATTAGGGTTGAATTAAACATCAAATGTTATTAGTACTATCACACACAACAAAAGGTTATCAGTACCATCACAGACAACAAAAGGTTATCAGTACCATCACAGACAGCAAAAAGGTTATCAGTACCATCACAGACAGCAAAAAGGTTATCAGCACCATCACACACATCAAAAGGTTATCAGCACCATCACACACATGGTTATCAGCACCATCACTGACAGCAAAAGGTTATCAGTACCATCTCAGACAGCAAAAGGTTATCAGTACCATCACAGACAGCAAAAAGGTTATCAGCACCATCACACACAGCAAAAGGTTATCAGCACCATCACACACAGCAAAAGGTTACCAGTACCATCACACACAGCAAAAGGTTATCAGTACCATCACACACATCAAAAGGTTATCAGCACCATCACACACATGGTTATCAGCACCATCACTGACAGCAAAAGGTTACCAGTACCATCACAGACAGCAAAAAGGTTATCAGCACCATCACACACATGGTTATCAGCACCATCACTGACAGCAAAAGGTTACCAGTACCATCACAGACAGCAAAAGGTTATCAGTACTATCACACACAGCAAAAGGTTATCAGTACCATCACTGACAGCAAAAGGTTATCAGTACCATCTCAGACAGCAAAAAGGTTATCAGCACCATCACACACAGCAAAAGGTTATCAGCACCATCACACACAGCAAAAGGTTATCAGTACCATCACAGACAGCAAAAAGGTTATCAGCACCATCACACACATGGTTATCAGCACCATCACTGACAGCAAAAGGTTACCAGTACCATCACAGACAGCAAAAAGGTTATCAGCACCATCACACACAGCAAAAGGTTATCAGCACCATCACACACAGCAAAAGGTTATCAGTACCATCACTGACAGCAAAAGGTTATCAGTACTATCACAGACAGCAAAAGGTTATCAGTACCATCACTGACAGCAAAAGGTTATCAGTACCATCACAGACAGCAAAAGATTATCAGTACCATCACAGACAGCAAAAGATTACAAGTACCATCACACACAGCAAAAGGTTAACAGTACTATCACACACAGCAAAAGGTTATCAGTGCCATCACACACAGCAAAAGGTTATCAGTACCATCACTGACAGCAAAAGGTTATCAGTACTATCACACACAGCAAAAGGTTATCAGTACCATCACTGACAGCAAAAGGTTATCAGTACCATCTCAGACAGCAAAAGATTATCAGTACCATCACAGACAGCAAAAGATTACAAGTACCATCACACACAGCAAAAGGTTATCAGTACCATCACACACAGCAAAAGGTTATCAGTACCATCACACACAGCAAAAGGTTATCAGTACCATCACAGACAGCAAAAGGTTATCAGTACCATCACTGACAGCAAAAGGTTATCAGTACCATCTCAGACAGCAAAAGATTATCAGTACCATCACAGACAGCAAAAGGTTATCAGTACCATCTCAGACAGCAAAAGATTATCAGTACCATCACAGACAGCAAAAGGTTATCAGTACCATCACTGACAGCAAAAGATTACAAGTACCATCACACACAGCAAAAGGTTAACAGTACTATCACACACAGCAAAAGGTTATCAGTGCCATCACACACAGCAAAAGGTTATCAGTACTATCACACACAGCAAAAGGTTATCAGTACCATCACTGACAGCAAAAGGTTATCAATACCATCTCAGACAGCAAAAGATTATCAGTACCATCACAGACAGCAAAAGATTATCAGTACCATCACAGACAGCAAAAGGTTATCAGCACCATCACACACAGCAAAAGGTTATCAGCACCATCACACACAGCAAAAGGTTATTAGTACCATCACAGACAGTAAAAGGTTATCAGTACCATCACAGACAGAAAAAGGTTATCAGCACCATCACACACAGCAAAAGGTTATCAGTGCCATCACTGACAGCAAAAGGTTATCAGTACTATCACACACAGCAAAAGGTTACAAGTACAGTACCATCACACACAGCGAAAGGTTATCAGGACCATCACACACAGCAGAAGGTTATCAGTACCATCACAGACAGCAAAAGGTTATCAGTACCATCACCCACAGGAAAAGGTTACCAATACCACCACAGACAGCAAAAGGTTATCGGTACCACCACAGACAGCAAAAGGTTATCAGTACCATCACAGACAGGAAAAGGTTATCAATACCATCACTGACAGCAAAAGGTTATAGTACCATTATAAGTACCATCACACACATCAAAAGGTTATCAGTACCATCACAGACAGGAAAAGGTTATCATTGCCATCACTGACAGCAAAAGGTTATCAGTACCATCACACACAGCAAAAGGTTATCAGTACCATCACACACAGCAAAAGGTTATCAGTACCATCTCAGACAGCAAAAGGTTATCAGTACCATCACACACAGCAAAAGGTTATCAGTACCATCACACACTGCAAATGGTTATCAGTACCATCACACACAGCAAATGGTTATCAGTACCATCACACACAACAAAAGGTTATCAGTACTATCACAGACATCAAAAGGTTATCAGCACCATCACACACATGGTTATCAGTACTATCACACACAGCAAAAGGTTATCAGTACCATCACAGACATCAAAAGGTTATCAGCACCATCACACACATGGTTATTAGTACCATCACACAAAACAAAAGGTTATCAGTGCCATCACACACAGCAAAAGGTTATCAGCACCATCACAGACATCAAAAGGTTATCAGCACCATCACACACATGGTTATCAGTACCATCACACACAGCAAATGGTTATCAGCACCATCACACACAACAAATGGTTATCAGTACCATCACACAACAAAAGGTTATCAGCACCATCACAGACATCAAAAGGTTATCAGCACCATCACACACATGGTTATCAGCACCATCACACACAGCAAAAGGTTATCAGTACCATCACAGACAGGAAAAGGTTATCAGTGCCATCACACACAGCAAAAGTGTATTTGAATACTCTAAGAGACTCCCAAATAGCACCTTCGGCTGAGCGTTCTTTTAAAATAGTAAAGAAATTGTCTGCTCTTCTTTAACAGAAAGTGCTAAGAAAGTACAGTAGTTATGCATTTGCCTGTTTTTTGTATGTTTGTCCATTTTTTTACCGACAACATATCTCAGAAAAACATGAAGGAATTTGATTGTAATGTGGTATGTCACTGTGTTAGTGCCCAAGGAAGAATTCATTAAATAATGGTAGTTATTGTTTGTTTGTCTGTCTGTCTGTGAGTGTATAAGGGAAGAAGAGATAAATGCAGGTGTCTTAGACATAGTTTGGTGGAGACATACATTCTACTGAGTGTCCACTACTTCTTTTTATATATTGAATTTCTTATCTAAATTATATAGATTCTTGAATTTTGTGTCGGTGATGATGGTTCAGTTGAGAGGCAAGAATCTATTGACCAATTGCGAGAGGCCATTCAGAATTCACAAAACTATGCAATGATTAGGCACAACATCCAATCAAAGTGAGTATTGTTTTTACCTCCACCAATGAAGTTGGAAGGCGGTTATATTGAAATATCGGAAGGGCAGAAATGGAGGTTGGAGATGTTTTAGGGTGAATTGTCTGTTATACAACATATCTCAAGAACTGATGACCTGATTTTAATTCAATTTGGTGTGTGTTTTTTTTTACTGCATAAGGAAGAAGTGATGTGGGACATGTTGGAACAGGAGAAGTGGAAGGGTGGGATGCCCATACTTCTTTAAACTTTCCAATAGAATCTGCTGTGCAATAAATTCATGCCATGAAAGGAAATCCAAGCAATCAATTTTTTGGACTTTAAGAAAAAAATCAAAACAATTTGTTTCTGGGATGAAAAAAGTGAAACAATGACTGCTTAGCCTGAATGAAACTGAAAACAATGAATGTTTAGCCTGAATGAAACTGAAAACAATGAATGCTTAGCCTGAATGAAACTGAAAACAATGAATGCTTAGCCTGAATGAAACTGAAACAATGAATGCTTAACCTGAATGAAACTGAAAACAATGAATGCTTAACCTGAATGAAACTGAAAACAATGATATGGCTTTGGAATAAACCAGCCAGAAGGAAATGAGCAATACAGATTAAAAGTGAGAAAGAGATTCTTTGGGTATAAAAGTTGGTAAGTCTAGGTTGTGTGAGGTAGATTGTATTAGAGGTGGTGGAAAAGGACTCTAAATGATATCACACATGTTGGAATATTCCGAGAGGATAGATGTAAACCGCTCTACATAGTGCTGAAATTCTAGTCTCATATAAGATCATTTATAAGTCATGCAAGTTTACTTAGTTGAATTTTGCAGCTAAGTTATCATTCGGGGAATGACCAAATTTCAAGAACTCTTTTGGTAGTCAGTTCGCTCTTTGGTATTGTCATTCATTTTTTGTTGAAATAATCTATTACATGGAAATACTACATAAAGCCTACAGACATGTGTAGGCAACCTATTGCAACATCTCCTATCACAATTGGTTAAAAAATGGGTCATTTTACATGCAAATTAGTCATTTTACATGCAAATTGGTCATTTTACATGCAAATTGGTCAAGTACGACTGAGGAGACTATTAATTCCATTGTATTTCAATCTTTCATAAATTGCTGTAAGAGAGCAAGCTGTATTTCGACAAAGAGTATTGATCTGGCTCCATTCAACAACTAAGTGCAAACACATTTTAATGACAATTTGTAAGTAAAAAACATGAATTATACACAAAGTTGTCGATCTTTTAAAATATCACAAATTATGCATTTAATGATAAATTCTCAATCATTGATCAGCTGTATTAGGCTTGATATCTAAATATGCTGAGGCATTTTTCTGGGAGTAAAGAATGTGACATGTGATCATAATATCAAGTCATTTCTACACAGATCTCTTAGGATGTCAAGATTGAATATCTCTTACTATTTGTCCCACTTTATTGTCCTCTTTTATACAAAATGATCATGCTACTTTGATCCATTTTAAGCCAGTTTGAAATCAAAAACATAATTTTATGTAGTTGTTTGTCTTACAGAGAACAAATAGTCACATAATTAACATATTTTTTGTTCCATTTTCCCCCAGATCTCAAACTGATGAGCAGTTATCTCTTGACCTTTGTGCGCCAGGGTCAGATTCACCGCGTTTCACTTTGACTGTCGTTGATCAGCCAAATCCTGTCAAAAACAAGTTTGCCATTTTCATAGTCCCACAAGGAAGGTCAGTATTGGCTGGTTTTAAGTTTATGAATATTGAGATCAATAAACTTTATTTTCATGAATATAATAGAGGACTATAAAGAAACAAATCATTGTAAAAATCATTTTAATATCTTATTCTGTTTTGGAGTTATTACTTATAAAAGATTTTGTCAGTGTGACCTCACAATGTGTAGTGTGATGTCATAAAGGCAATGTTTTTTATAAAAGGAGTGTGAGCATCATGTTTTATCTACCTACTGTGGTGTAGCGGTTATCATACCTGTCTACAGACCACGAGACCCTGGGTTCAAGCCTGGGTTGGGTAAACATGCCAGTGTACCACAACTGGTTATCAAAGGCCGTGGACATTGACTTGGTTGTCGATGTTATGTTTGTCCGTACGTCGTACCTGTGTTCTTGTCCGGGTCGTATTAAGCGTTTCGTGATAGCATTGTTACTATTATAACCGAATACGCAGGTGACGACCCCGTCATTGTAATTGTGTGTTCACTCGTCGTCGTCGATGAGCATAGGCATCATGAGCATACTGTATGTTTATGTTATACCCCATCTTAATCATTTAAAGAAAAAAGACTCCAATAATTAGAAAGAGGCAATTAATTTTCAAAGAAATACATACAAATTATCTTGAATTTGTCTTTATGACATCACACTTTACACTATGAGGTTACTTAGGCAATCTTTGAAATGTTATGACTCCTGAACAGAATAAGATATTAAGATGGTTTCTACACCAAATTGTTTCTTTAATAGCCTCTATCATATGAAAATCATGGGGATATTTAGACAATACTCTACAGTGTTCATCCTAAAGGGGTTTTTAGAGTACTTCCTTTCAGAGTACCATTCTCATGCCTTTGTAGAGTTTTATTCATATGTAAATTAAGATGTATTATGATAAAACAAATGAAGGAAATGAAATGAAATGAACAATTACTACTAGTGTGAGGGTTATGTTAGAAGCAAGGGTGAAATAAATGAAATGAACAATTACTACTAGCGTGAGGGTTATGTTAGAAGCGAGGGTGAAGGTAATGAAATAAACAATTACTACTAGTGTGAGGGTTATTTTAGAAGCGAGGGCGAAGGAAATGAAATGAACAATTACTACTAGCGTGAGGGTTATGTTAGAAGCGAGGGTGAAGGAAATTAAATGAACAATTACTGCTAGTGTGAGGGTTATGTTAGATGCGTGGGCAAATGAAATTAATTGAACAATTACTACTAGTGTGAGGGTTATGTTAGAAGCAAGGGTGAAGGAGATGAAAGGAACAATTACTACTAGTGTGAGGGGTTATGGTACAAGCGAGGGAGAAGGAAATGAAATGAAATGAACAATTACTACTAGTGTAAGGGTTATGTTAGAAGCGAGGGTGAAGGAAATTAAATGAACAATTACTGCTAGTGTGAGGGTTATGTTAGAAGCGAGGGCGAAGGAAATGAATCGAACAATTACTACTAGTGTGAGGGTTATGTTAGAAGCGAGGGTGAAGGAAATGAAAGGAACAATTACTACTAGTGTGAGGGGTTATGGTACAAGCGAGGGTGAAGGAAATGAAATGAAAAATTACTACTAGTGTGAGGGTTATGTTAGAAGCGAGGGCGAAGGAAATGAAATGAACAATTACCACTAGTGTGAGGGTTATGCTAGAAGCGAGGGTGAAGGAAATGAAATGAACAATTACTACTAGTGTGAGGGGCTATGTTACAAGCGAGGGTGAAGGAAATGAGATGAACAATTACTACTAGTGTGAGGGTTATGTTAGAAGCGAGGGTGAAGGAAATGAAATGAACAATTACTACTAATGTGAGGGGTTAGGTTACAAGCGAGAGTGAAGGAAATGAAATGAACAATTGCTACTAGTGTGAGGGTTATGTTAGAAGCAAGGGTGAAGGAAATGAAATGAACAATTACTACTAGTGTGAGGGGTTATGTTACAAGCGAGGGTGAACGTAAGTGCGGAATAATCACAAAATGGGTCTGCTTTGACGTTCCTTTGGTATTCGAAGAACTAAAAGATCACTTGGTATCCTTAGAATCAGCTTCCTTCATGCAACTTTTAATTTGTTCATTCTCAAGGGAGGTAGAATGGTTGTATGGGACACATGATGGAAGATTACAGATCGCTGCCTCCGCAGGGCATCAGCGTGTAGTTATCGTGACATTACATAGAGGGCAACAGTATGAATCATTAGCAAGCATCCAAAAGGAACTGTCAAGCAAGGTCATGGAACTTGCACCCAGAGGTGTCGAAAAAACCAAGGTACGAATGTTTAGATTTTAAAATCTGTTTTCTTCTCCAACTGACTACTTCTTCACTACATCATTATTTGTGGCTAAGTCAGTTGATCATGTGACGGATATGCTGGAGGTTCCGGGGTCCAGTCTAACAATGGTTTCACTCTTGATGTTTCCACAGATATGCAGAACAATATGATGATATTTAGTGCAAAGTATAGTCATCTGCATCCCACTTTCTCCTCATCCAGCCTTTGGGTAAAGTGGACAATGACTGAATGCGAACCATGTCAATCGGATGAGATTGTTACAATAAATTGCATTCCTGATGGTAGGGTTCCTCACCTCTTCCCTGAATCTGTGATCACTTCTCAAAAAGAGCAGAGTGAAAGTCGGTGTTCATCCACTTCTACTCAAAATTCAGAAACTGGCATTGCTCCACTTTGATGTTGTTAACCTAAAAAGAGTTGTTTTCAAATTTCAATCATGGGAGAAATACAAACAAACAAGCAAAGAACATTTTTTCTCGTTAAAACCAGGTATACTAATAAACCTCATAATTTAGCTTTTCTAAGAATCAGTCTGTTGTTATTTTGGTGTAATTTTACCTGTTTGACACCAATTGTCATCAAGCAATTTAATGCTCATTCTTGACCAGAACATCCCAGGTGGGTCATAGGTTATCCACTTCATTCATGAAGGACAGTTGAATCTGATAAGGAGCTTGGATCTTACCCATGCCCTCAATCAACACTTGAATGTGAAAGACATCCACATCACTTTCAGTGACTCAAAGGTTGAACAGAAATGTAAAGAACTAAATCCAGATTTGTGACCTGTCTGACGTCTAATGCATCACAAATTTTACATATAATAAAAACTCCTTAAAGGAGACATAAGGTATGACATAATCCTTATTTCATGATAGAATTAAAAATAGCAAATCTTCTGACCACGTTTCATATCTCCCAAAGCAATCTAAAACATTTTAAAATCTTTAAAATTATCATAATATTGAATTTAAAACATGCAGGAAATGATGTAATCAGCCCAGCAGGATGTTGGAATGCCTTTTGGAAGGGTTTTCCTTTTGTAAGGTTTAATGACATTTTTGTGTATACATGAAATTATCAAAAGTTGTTGTTAAAATGTTGTATCACAACATTTAGGAATAAAATTGTACTAAAAGTTATAAAGAAATACATAATCCTTATGCCCCTATTGGGGAAATTAATGTCGCCATACACAAGATTTTACTACAGAATTGAACAAGATGGCAGCCTTCATGTGTCAATTTCAAACATGAATAACTTGAGATAAGAATAAGATTTTGACTTGCTGTTGTTAGTAGTTGGTTTAGATTTTAATTCTTTATCATGCCAAATAAGGATTGTATCAGATGTTATGTCTCCTTTAACTGTGATCAGCTGTAAGCCAGAAACTTTTAAATTTTTTGTTGTTATAAAACTCTCTTTGAATGGTTTTAATTAAAACAAAATTGTAGATGTCAATAAATCTCTAATTTTGGTGTATGATTTCATGTCAATGAAAGTTTCTTCTCTTTTAAATAGGTTCCTTTCCTTTCTTTAGGGGATGATGTTGGAAACAGATGTCAGAAGGTCAAAGGTCACAGTGAGTTTAGCGGAGATTTTGTGGTGGAAGATATTCAATCAGCTGATGCATCAGTGAGCGTGTACAGGAGATTGGTATTTCTTGACAATCAAAATCTTGTTCAGTCAGAAGCAAGATTATGTAAGATAGCAAAAGGTGAGAGAAACACACAGCATTAACTGGAGACGGATTAATCAGGCCATGGTGCCAGCTAGTCCACCTTAAAAATAGTCTTTAATTATTTTGAAGAAATTTGTCTTTTCTAGTGAAGCTGAAGTCACACTACATTCAATATCTAAAGTCACACTACATTTAACATCTAAAGTCACACTACATTTAACATCTAAAGTCACACTATATTCAACATCTAAAGTCACACTACATTCAACATCTAAAGTCACACTACATTTAACATCTAAAGTCACACTACATTCAACATCTAAAGTCACACAACATTCAACATTTAAAGTCACACTACATTCAACATTTAAAGCCACACTACATTTAACATCTAAAGTCACACTGCATTCAACATCTAAAGTCACACTGCATTCAACATCTAAAGTCACACTGCATTCAACATCTAAAGTCACACTGCAATCAACATCTTAAGTCACACTGCATTCAACATCTAAAGTCACAATGCATTCACATCTAAAGTCACACTGCATTCAACAATGGCATGACAGCAAATATGAAAGATCTGTTTACTTGTTTTCACCTTGAAACAGGACATTAGTTTCTAAGGAGAACAGTTTTTATTTTCATAGTTGTTATCTTTGTTGTCGCCGTCACTGTCATTTGGCTGCTAAGCAGCTGACCCAAGCTTCTTCCCTCTATTCTGCTTTACTACTTTCCAGACACATCCAATGATGTGATAAGCCTAATCTTAGTAGGAATTTATATAGTCCACTGATATTAAAAATAATAGTAAGATATGTGCAATAACCCGTTCATATCTAAAATAGTAGTAAGATATATGCAATAACCTGCTCATATCAAAAATACTATTAAGATATATGCAATAACCCCCGCTCATATAAAAAATAATAGTAAAATATATGCAATAACGCTGCACATATCAAAAATAATAATAAGATATATGCAATAACCCCAGCTCATATCAAAAAATAATAAGATATATGTAAAGCTCATATCAAAATGATAGTAAGATATATGCAATAACCCCTGCTCATATCAAAAATGATAATAAGATATATGCAATAACCTCAGCTCATATCAAAAATGATAGTAAGATATATGCAATAACCCACTCATATCAAAAATAATAATAAGATATATGCAATAACCCCAGCTCATATAAAAATGATAGTACGATATATGCAATAACCCGCTCATGTCAAAAATATTAGTGCGATATATGCAATAACCCGCTCATATCAAAAAAAATAGTAAGATATATGCAATAAACAGCTCTTATCAAAAAAATTAGTAAGATATATGCAATAACCCCAGCTCATATCAAAAAATAATATTAAGATATATGCAATAACCCCAGCTCATATAAAAAATAATAGTAAGATATATGCAATAACCCCGCTCATATCAAAACTTATAGTAAGATATATGCAATAATCTGCCCATATTAAAAATAATGTTAAGATATAGGCAATAACCCGCTCATATCAAAAATAATAGTAAGATTTATGCAATAACCCGCTCATATCAAAAATAATAGTAAGATATCTGCAATAACGCTTTTATATCAAAAATAATAGTAAGATATATGCAATAACCTGCTCATATAAAAAATAATAGTAAGATATATGCAATAACTCGCTAAAATAATAGTAAGATATATGCAATAACCCCAGCTCATATCAAAAGTAATAGTAAGATATATGCAATAACCCACTCATATCAAAAATAATAGTAAGATGTATGCAATAACGCTGCTCATATCAAAAATAATAGTAAGATATATGCATTAACCCCTAAAATAATAGTAAGATATATGCAATAACCCCAGCTCATATCAAAAGTAATAGTAAGATATATGCAATAACCCACTCATATCAAAAATAATAGTAAGATGTATGCAATAACCGCTGCTCATATCAAAAATAATAGTAAGATATATGCATTAACCCCTTAAAATAATAGTAAGATATATGCAATAACCCCGCTCATATCAAAACTTATAGTAAGATATATGCAATAATCTGCCCATATTAAAATAATGTTAAGATATAGGCAATAACCCGCTCATATCAAAAATAATAGTAAGATTTATGCAATAACCCGCTCATATCAAAAATAATAGTAAGATATCTGCAATAACCCGCTTATATCAAAAATAATAGTAAGATATATGCAATAACCTGCTCATATAAAAATAATAGTAAGATATATGCAATAACTCGCTAAAATAATAGTAAGATATATGCAATAACCCCAGCTCATATCAAAAGTAATAGTAAGATATATGCAATAACCACTCATATCAAAAATAATAGTAAGATGTATGCAATAACCGCTGCTCATATCAAAAATAATAGTAAGATATATGCATTAACCCCTAAAATAATAGTAAGATATATGCAATAACCCCAGCTCATATCAAAAGTAATAGTAAGATATATGCAATAACCCACTCATATCAAAATAATAGTAAGATGTATGCAATAACCGCTGCTCATATCAAAAATAATAGTAAGATATATGCATTAACCCCTTAAAATAATAGTAAGATATATGCAATAACCCCGCTCATATCAAAACTTATAGTAAGATATATGCAATAATCTGCCCATATTAAAAATAATGTTAAGATATAGGCAATAACCCGCTCATATCAAAAATAATAGTAAGATTTATGCAATAACCCGCTCATATCAAAAATAATAGTAAGATATCTGCACTAACCGCTTATATCAAAAATAATAGTAAGATATATGCAATAACCTGCTCATATAAAAATAATAGTAAGATATATGCAATAACTCGCTAAAATAATAGTAAGATATATGCAATAACCCCAGCTCATATAAAAAATAATAGTAAGATATATCTAATAACCCCAGCTCATATCAAAAATAATAGTAAGATATATGCAATAACCCGCTCATATCAGAAATAATAGTAAGATATATGCAATAACATACATGAAGATTTAGAGGAATATGAGGATGTGATGTCACAACTAGGTTGATTTTAGCTGTTTCTATGCAAATAAAACAAATCTTTGAAGTTGAAAGTCTCCTTCATGGAAGAAGATTTTGAATTAGTTTCTTCACTACTTTTTTTTATGTCATCTGTCATATAAGATGAAATTGCTTGACCACTGAACTAATCCTGAACTAATTCCCAAAGAAACATTAAGGTAGCTACATGCATTGATATCATGTTTCAGTTTCATTTAGTAATCATAGAGTTTAAAATATTCCACAAGTCCTTTTTAAATGTGCCTGATGCAGTAAGTCTAATTTAATTATGTAAGCACTATAACATTACTTCTATAGGTGACTGTCAAGTCTCTAATTCTGGCCAGCATTTTCATCGATAACTTTGTTGGATTCATATTTCAAAAGTTGTTTCTAATGCTAAGAGGACTTATATGTTCTATCTTCAGAGGGGAAAGGAAACTTCCTCTTCAGCTGTTAAACTTTACCTAAACTGACTTATTAATTGCTAAAACTTAACTAAAACTTAAACTTAAAAGTTCAGTTTTAGCAAGAGAAGAAGTCAGTTCTGGTAAAGTTTAAGAGCTGAAAAGGAATCCGGTCAGGATTTGAAAAGCATCCTTTTTCCCCTCTGAAGATAGAACTTATAATAAGTCCTCTTAGCATTGGAAACAGCTTTTGAAATATGAATCCTTTAAAGTCACCATTTATTATATTTTTCTTTGAAAACTTAATTACCTCTTTCTCAATGATTGGAAACAATTGTATTTGTTATTACTGAGGTGTAATATAACATACATGAACACTTTGTTTCCATCTTTTTATGTCTCCAATACTATATGTTGAAATAAATGACACTATTTTTGATAGAAAATTAAAAGACTTTGTGGGATTCTTATGGTTATGGTGTCACACTTAGCCTGTTATCAGCCGTTTGTTTACAATTTTCTCAGAACTTTCAAATTTAGTAAGTCCTAGATATCAAGATTGTTTTGCACCAATTTGTTTCTTTATTGTCTTTATAGTAATGTGAAATGCTTTTGCCTGGCAATCAGAATTTATTCTTGATAATTCTTTGAATTCCCCCCCAAATGAAAAATGAAAAGCATGAAGTCGTCATATCTCACATTTTTATTGCCACTATTGACCCAAGACCATAGTGACCGAAATTGTGGAGGGGTGATTAGATTATTCCTTTAAATTCTACCTTGTATTTGTTAGATAGTCCTGTCTTGCTAGCTGACATATGTGATATAACCTTGAACTTGTTTTCAAATTCTATCCCTAAAACGTTTATTTTGTTTTTAGCTCGACTATTCGAAGAATGGTAGAGCTATTCTACAACCCTTGTAGTTGGCGTCCGGTTAAAGTTTTCGGTTAAGTTTTTGGTTAAAATTTTTAGTTTAAGTTTTTGGTTGAAGTTTTCATAACTCAAGTTATGACTTGTGTACATTCATGTAACTTGGCATAGGGGTAGAGGACATGGGTACTGTTTAAATCAGCATGATTGCGGTTGTGTGTGCATACTTAATAGCTTATTTGCATAACAATGAAAATATTTGTATCTATGATATCTCTTAAATTAAAGTGAGAGTGGAGATTTTGTTTACACATAATGATCATATACTTGAAGAGCATTGTCTACACTCAATGGTGAGGTATGGTGTGCATATTAATCAGGTTATTTGAATAACAATAGACTTTCATAGAAAATATTTAACCTGAGATAATAACTTTGTACCTAGTTCAGTGTTAGAGGGCATAGTACTCTTCAGTTGAGCATTGATTGGGGGTTGTGTGCATACTAATTAACTTATTCACATAGCAATTAAATTTTTTGTATCTGTGGTATCTCTTGAATTAAAGAGGGTGTTGTGATTTTGCTTAAACAAAGGATCATACAGTATATGTGAAGAGCATTGTTCACACTTAATGGTGAGGTATAGTGTGCATATTAGGTTATTTACATAACAATAATCTTTGCTGCAAAATGTTTGACCTGAGATCAAAAACATATAACAGGCAAGGCTTACTAACTTTACATTTCTAGTTTTGTTATGATATTGACATTCCTGACATGAATAGCAATCAAAACGTTTGTCTTGTTTTGAATAAAGAAGCAAATTAAGGTTTCCTGCTTCTAAGCAAATCTAAAATAGGGTTTTGGGAAATATAAACAATAAGTTGAATGTGGGATAGAAGATGACATGATGATAATGTAGCTAAAGGAATTAGGATGAGGGTGGGATTTCATGTGGGACAGGGTGGAATTGTATGTACAGTAGGACAGGTGCGGTGGGAGGTTGGTCAGGATGCATTGGTGGGATGACATTTGGGGAAGGTTAGGATGGAATGTGGGACAGTCTGGAATATGCATTATTAGCGGTGAGGGGATTTGTATCATTTCCAATGTCTATTTTGTCATACGTTAAACAATATTGTTTTGCATATTTTTGCTTTAGTGTTGTTGTACATTTTTCATGCTGCTTGACTTTGCTTGACACACATATTTTCTTAAATTGGAAGTTGTATTACAATCTAGGATGTAGTTCTAGGAATGTGTAGGGGTTGAGGGAGGGTACAGGTTGGAAAGGTGGTTTAATGACATTCTTTCATTGATATTGGCAAGTCAGGGCCTCTCCTTTCTTTGTTACTCAATTGATAAAACTAAAAGAGGTGTTATAGTTATAAAGACTGCTAGCTTTTACATGCTTTCTGAGTTACTGGGTGAGGTAACCTTGAGCTTTTTTTTTGTCTTAAAATATCTGGGAAAACTCAAAAATATTTTGAAGCTTGTAGTAAAATGTTGTGAAAATAAACAAAAGCAAATGAAAATGTTAAGTGCATCTTTCAAAGCTCAAGTAATTTGAAATCATCTGCCCCTGCTACCCTATTTCTGTTTGCACTTCCCTCAATAAGCCCATTCTCTATACTAGCTTTTAATAGTTGAGTAATAATTAATAGTTTAATTCTTCTGTCTTTCTGACAGTTCTTGTTTGGATATGACAACAAAAATCTTCAAAAAATATTTTTTCTTCATTTTCTTGATTTGATACAGAATCTTCTAATAGGAGGAAAAAGAATAAAAAGAAGTCTGGTTCATATGAGTTCGTAGTGGATGCTGACCATCTGTCTTCCGTGTGCCATCAAGCCATGGTTACAGGCCTCTCGTTGGTTGGTAATATAGAGGAAAAAATTCACTCGGAACTCAGGGTGCTTTTGATTGGTTTAGGAGGTGGATCTATCCCGCTGTTTGTACATAAACACTTTACAAAGGTATGTGAGCTATCTGGATGTTTCCATGCAAAGTTTTAAGCAGCGATAAGTTTATGGATGTGTTCATACAACATTAGCCCAATTGTTGCAAAATATGTGAAAAATCATGAACGTTTAAAAATCTCATAAAAAGTTGGCCATTTTATAGATTGGAAATTTTCTGCTCAAAATATTGTTGATATAGTTCTCTGTATTGTTTCAAAATGAAATCCACTGTTTTTTAATTTTGTCTTACATACACCATTCCTTGAAACTACCCCAATTAAGTTCTTATTGGATAAGACTATGGTATCATTTCTGATGACTGAAATGAATTGAGGAAATTAAAAAAAGAAAAGTTATAATAAGATTTGGAGCTGTCTGCCCATCCATACATCAAAAATGTGTTTACATATTTTGAAAATTCTTCAAAAATGTCAGATTGCTCTGTTCTGAATACTCATAATCTTCATCTATAGATCTGATGGGTATGTTATAAAAAGTTTAGTGTCAAGTAATTGAAAATGGTGAGCTTGGTACCAATTATAAGAATCAATCCTTCAGTATGTGGCAGCATGAAGTCTGGACTCACTTCGTAGGCATTTGGACATGTAGAAGTAACACTAGCTTAAGTTCTTTAATATCTATTAAAGTAACATTTCATCCATCTCAATAAGATATTAATCCTTTTTAATATCTATTAAAGTAGCATTAACATATCATCCAAATCAATAAGATATTGATTATTTTTAATATCTATTGAAGTAGCATTAACATTTTATCTAAATCAATAAAATATTAAACCTTTTTAATATCTATTAAAGTAGCATTAACATTTCATCCAAATCAATAAGATATTGATCATTTTTAATATTTATTAAATTAGCATAAACATTTCATCAAAATCAATAAGATATTGATCCTTTTTGATATCCATTAAAGTAGCATTAACATTTCATCCAAATCAATAAGATATTGATCCTTTTTGATATCCATTAAAGTAGCATTAACATTTCATCCAAATCAATAAGATATTGATCCTTTTTTAACGTTTTGTAATATCAGGCATCGATATGCAATTTTTAGGTAAACTTGGTATATTTGTTTTTTTACAAGTCTATCATAATTCTTTGACGTGGTGCAGCAAACTCTTTGCCATACCCTCAAACAAATTATGGCAGAAACAGACTTTCCCACCAATATAGGAAAGAAAGAGTTTGGACTCTGCCCAGTCACTCTTTACAATTGAGATCATCAAAGTTGTCAAAATTGTCAAAAATTTTTAAGTGAGGTTTGTAATCAATGTATACTTGTTAAAGCTTCTATTGGTTGTAATCTACATTTGATTTCGTTGTAGGTTCATTTAGATGTCGTTGAACTTGATCCTGCCATGGTAACAGTTGCTAGAGACTGGTTTTCCCTACCCCAAGACCAAAGGTTAAAGGTTGTTGTTCAAGATGGTCTGGAGTTCATTCAACAGAAAGCAGACTCTTTAACAGGTGGGTGCATGTAATTTACTAATCCCCATAAGGAGAGAGAAGTGGGAAGGTAAGGATGGGCAACGACTTGTGTTAAGTTAGATTAATCAGTATGGGTATGTGGGTGTGTTCTGGGTTTGATGAATCAGTATGGGTATGTGGATGTGTTATGGCTTTAATGAATCAGTATGGGTATGTGGATGTGTTTTGGGTTTGATTAATCAGTATGGGTATGTGGATGTGTTTTGGGTTTGATGAATCAGTATGGGTATGTGGATGTGTTCTGGGCTTGATGAATCATTATGGGTATGTGGATGTGTTATGGGTTTGATGAATCAGTACGGGTATGTGGATGTGTTTTGGGTTTGATGAATCAGTATGGGTATGTGGATGTGTTTTGGGTTTGATGAATCAATATGGGTATGTAAATGTGTTCTGGGTTTGATGAATCAGTATGGGTATGTGGATGTGTTCTGGGTTTGATGAATCAGTATGGGTATGTGGATGTGTTCTGGGTTTGATAAATCAGTACGGGTATGTGTTCTGGGTTTGATTAATCAGTATGGGTATGTAGATGTGTTCTGGGTTTGATGAATCAGTATGTGGATGTGTTCTAGGTTTGATGAATCAGTATGGGTATGTAGATGTGTTCTGGGTTTGATTAATCAGTACGGGTATGTGGATGTGTTTTAGGCTTGATGAATCAGTATGGGTATGTGGATGTGTTTTGGAATTAATTATTCAGTATAGGTATGTGGATGTGTTCTAGGCTTGATGAATCAGTATGGGTATGTGGATGTGTTATGGGTTTGATGAATCAGTACGGGTATGTGTTCTGGGTTTGATTAATCAGTATGGGTATGTGTTCTGGGTTTGATGAATCAGTATGGGTATGTGTTCTGGGTTTGATTAATCAGTATGGGTATGTGTTCTAGGCTAGATGAATCAGTATGGGTATGTAGATGTGTTCTGGGTTTGATGAATCAGTATGGGTATGTGTTCTGGGTTTGATGAATCAGTACGGGTATGTGTTCTGGGTTTGATTAATCAGTATGGGTATGTGTTCTGGGTTTGATTAATCAGTATGGGTATGTGTTCTAGGCTAGATGAATCAGTATGGGTATGTAGATGTGTTCTGGGTTTGATGAATCAGTACGGGTATGTGTTCTGGGTTTGATTAATCAGTATGGGTATGTGTTCTAGGCTAGATGAATCAGTATGGGTATGTAGATGTGTTCTGGGTTTGATGAATCAGTACGGGTATGTGTTCTGGGTTTGATTAATCAGTATGGGTATGTGTTCTGGGTTTGATGAATCAGTATGGGTATGTGGATGTGTTCTGGGTTTGATGAATCAGTACGGGTATGTGTTCTGGGTTTGATTAATCAGTATGGGTATGTGTTCTGGGTTTGATGAATCAGTATGGGTATGTGGATGTGTTCTAGGTTTGATGAATCAGTATGTGGATGTGTTCTAGGTTTGATGAATCAGTATGGGTATGTAGATGTGTTCTGGGTTTGATGAATCAGTACGGGTATGTGTTCTGGGTTTGATTAATCAGTATGGGTATGTGTTCTGGGTTTGATGAATCAGTATGGGTATGTGGATGTGTTCTAGGTTTGATGAATCAGTATGGGTATGTGGATGTGTTCTGGGTTTGATGAATCAATATGGGTATGTGGATGTGTTCTGGGTTTGATAAATCAGTACGGGTATGTGTTCTGGGTTTGATTAATCAGTATGGGTATGTGTTCTGGGTTTGATGAATCAGTATGGGTATGTGGATGTGTTCTAGGTTTGATGAATCAGTATGGGTATGTAGATGTGTTCTGGGTTTGATGAATCAGTACGGGTATGTGGATGTGTTTTGGGCTTGATGAATCAGTACGGGTATGTGGATGTGTTTTGGAATTAATTATTCAGTATGGGTATGTGGATGTGTTCTGGGTTTGATGAATCAGTGTGGGTATGTGGATGTGTTCCGGGTTTAATGAATCAGTATGGGTATGTGAATGTGTTCAGGGTTTGATTAATCAGTATGGGTATGTGGATATGTTCTGGGTTTGATTAATCAGTATGGGTATGTGGATGTGTCATGGGTTTGATGAATCAGTATGGGTATGTGGATGTGTTCTGGGTTTGATGAATCAGTATGGGTATGTAGATGCATTCTGGGTTTGATTAATCAGTATGGGTATGTGGATGTGTTCCAGGCTAGATGAATCAGTATGGGTATGTGGATGTGTCATGGGTTTGATGAATCAGTATGGGTATGTGGATGTGTTCTGGGTTTGATGAATCAGTATGGGTATGTGGATGGGTTTGATTTCAGTATGGGTATGTGGATGTTGATTCAGTAATGTGGATGTGTCATGGGTTTGATGAATCAGTATGGGTATGTGGATGTGTTCTGGGTTTGATGAATCAGTATGGGTATGTGGATGTGTTCTGGGTTTGATGAATCAGTATGGGTATGTGGATGTGTTATGGGTTTGATTAATTAGTATGGGTATGTAGATGCGTTCTGGGTTTGATTAATCAGTACGGGTATGTGGATGTGTTCTAGGCTAGATGAATCAGTATGGGTATGTGGATGTGTTATGGGTTTGATGAATCAATATGGGTATGTGGATGTGTTCTGGGCTTGATGAATCAGTATGGGTATGTGGATGTGTTATGGGTTGGATAAATCAGTACGGGTATGTGGATGTGTTATGGGTTTGATAAATCAGTATGGGTATGTGGATGTGTTCCGGGTTTGATGAATCAGTATGTGGATGTGTTCTGGGTTTGATGAATCAGTATGGGTATGTGGATATGTTCTGGGTTTGATTAATCAGTACGGGTATGTAGATGTGTTTTAGGTTTGATTAATCAGTACAGGTATGTGGATGTGTTCTAGGCTAGATGAATCAGTATGGGTATGTGGATGTGTTATGGGTTTGATGAATCAGTATGGGTATGTAAATGTGTTCTGGGCTTGATGAATCAGTATGGGTATGTGGATGTGTTATGGGTTTGATTAATCAGTATGGGTATGTGGATGTGTTCAGGATTTGATGAATCAGTATGTGGATGTGTTCTGGGTTTGATGAATCAGTATGGGTATGTGGATGTGCTCTGGGCTTGCTGAATCAGTATGTAGATGTGTTATGGGTTTGATGAATCAGTATGGGTATGCGGATGTGTTATGGGTTTGATGAATCAGTATGGGTGATTATACTATGGGTATGTGCTCCGTGTTTAGTGAATCAGTATGAGTATGTGTTCTGGGTTTGATTCGGTCACAAAATGAGTAGAACTGACTTTTATTTTGTCTATGGATGAGTGAAGGTAATTTTAGCTTATTCAAAAATCTGTGTATGTGAAAAAACCATCCATTTTACTTCTTTTTTTATTTCATGTTTTTTATGCAAATTCATATGCAAATTTGTAATGTATCTGGAGGAACAGTGTTTTTTTACCTCATCGAAAGAAGTATTGGATGGAGGTTTGCCTGTGTTTGTCATCAATATATCTTAAGAACTAATGATCGGATTTAGATTAAATTTGGCGTGTGATTTTGTTATTACTTAAGAAAAAAGTGTTTACAAAATTTGGGACATAGTGGAGCAGGGGAAGGGCATAGATTTAGGTGTGGGGATGTTTTAGGGTGAGATTTGTCAAAAATTAGTTTAAAACATTTTATTGGAATGTACTGAGAAATCCAATTAATTTTCTGGACTCTAAGAACATCAAATCGAGTGGTTTGTGGTATCAAAGAAAATCAAAACAAGTAAGTGGTTTCTAGCATAAAAGGAACTCAAGCAATGAATGCTCAGCCTTAATGAGATATATTGGGGATGGGCAATGAGCTTTGGTGGAGGTATGCACTCTATAGAGTTATTCAATTGTTTTTTACTCCTCTGTCACAATTTGTGAGGGGTAATTAAAGTTTGCAAAACATTGACAATTGTTAATGTATTTTATTGAAAATTCATAAAAACTCTTTTTTATTGCTTGAAATATTTTCAAAACTTTTGCAGATTCGCAAAATTCTTTTGTATTTATCTGCTAACATACTTACTGGATGTAATCCAGCCACTAAATATAAAAGGGACCAATTTCAATGAAATATGAAAAGCTTTGTAGGAATGTGAGGCTGTGATGTCACTTGTTGTCTGAATACCTCCAGCCCCCCCCCCTCCCCCTCCCCATCCCAATGATAAAAACTGAATGGAAGCTTCTACAGAACATCAAATTTGGCATACAACCAGACTTCTGGCTGATGATCAAGGAGATTTAATTCTCATAATTAATGCAATAATGTGTTTTGCTTCATCACAGGCGATTGCTCTGACGGAATATATGATGCAGTACTTTTTGATGTAGACAGTAAGGACATTAGTAAAGGAATGTCAGCCCCGCCAACAACTTTTATAGAATCATCGTTTCTGGAACAAACCAAGAGAATCATCAAAGACAAAGGTCAGTCAACCAACAAAACATCACACTTGAAGCAAGAAGTATTGATAGCATGAACAGCAATGCAAATTTCTGGTTTTAGTTAGTTTTGAATATTTAGGTAAGAAATTTTAACCAGTAAAACCTTAGAATAATATGATCTCATGTTTCAACCGGGTGCTTCTTTAATTAAATGAACCTAATGCAATCTATATTTAATGCCACAATTTAAAAAAAAATATGAAACATATTTTAAGTAAAAGCCCCTCACTAAGTTTGTATTTACCTACTAGAGCTATTTTTCACATGCTAATTAAATTTCACTCAATCAAGGAACTTAATTTAATTGATTTTTAATTCCCTATGATTATTTTTTTCTATCCCTGATAGGTTTGTTGATTATCAACCTCTCGTGTCGTAACACAACTCTCAAAGAGAAGACGCTGCAAGACCTAAGCAAAATCTTCCCACACATCAGTGTGGTCAGTATCGAGGAAGAAGTCAATAACATAGTTTATTTGTGCAAGGAAAAACCATCACAAACGAACAATGTTGATCCTACAGTAAAGTGGCACCAGGCAGCCAGGATGTTGGGGAAGGTAGCACAGCAGCAATGCGCTGATGGACAAACTTTAGAAATTGATCTTTCTGATCATTTGAGAGACTTAAAGATTTTGTAAGGTATGTCTGGTCTGCAGTGATGTACAACAGAGGAAGGGTATGGTGAGGAATTTCAAGGAGCATTTGTCTGAAAGTGATGGCTTTGTTCTAGAGGCATGAGGTGTAGCCAGGGCTCGATACTGTGGTAGAACCCCAAAAGGAAAAGTAAGATTAAAAGGCCAGAAAATATGCTAAAAGGTCCAGATTGTGAGGATACGTTTGTAGACTGAAATTTTGACCATATCTTAAGAAAATATTTCAGATGTTCAGCAATTTTTTCTATAGGCAACTTCTTCAATCCAGGCTGGCTTATGTTTGAAGATTGATAGTGGAGGCAGGTGCACAAGCAGAGTTCATTTGAAAGATCCAGTACAATAACCATCACCGCAGCTTGAAGAATGAAGTGCTAATAAAACAAAAAAGCATCGGATATTTCAGGGTCACAGTTGATATTGAGTTTCAATGTAAGAGGAAGTTGCACTACCACATAGTTAGAATTAATTATACAATTTCCCAGTTCTGAATGAAGGTGTCAAAAATCTTCCCACAAAACAATTGTGACAGAAATGATATTATAACGTAGTAAATTATACATCGTTATATGCTTCACTCTTTTGCAATTTAATAAAATTATTCACCACACAATTACATGGGGATGTTTATAGAGCACATATTTACCACATATACAGTTGCTTACTGGGGAAATCTAAAAAACAAAACAGTATTAATGAAATGAAATATTATTCCCACGAATTCCTATTTTTTCTGTGGTTTTAATCACCAGAACTGTAATTTTGTTTCCAGGTCTGGACTACCATTGTATGTAAATTTGGTACGAATTAAGATATGTGCTGGATTGTAGCTCGTGCTCAATTTGTTTGGTGAATCAAGATATGTGCTGGATTGTAGCTTATGCTCAATTTGTTTGGTGTATCTAGATATGTGCAGGATTGTAGCTCATGCTCACTTTGTTTGGTATATCAAGATATGTACTGGATTGTAGCTCATGCTCAATTTGTTTGGTGAATCAAGATATGTGCTGGATTGTAGCTCATGCTCAATTTGTTTGGTATATCAAGATATGTGCTGGATTGTAGCTCATGCTCAATTTGTTTGGTGTATCATGATATGTGCTGGATTGTAGCTCATGCCCACTTTGTTTGGTATATCAAGATATGTGCTGGATTGTAGCTCATGCTCAATTTGTTTGGTATATCAAGATATGTGCTGGATTGTAGCTCATGGTCAATTTGTTTGGTGTATCAAGATATGTGCTGGATTGTAGCTCATGGTCAATTTGTTTGGTGTATCATGATATGTGCTGGATTGTAGCTCTTGCTCAATTTGTTTGGTATATCAAGATATGTGCTGGATTGTAGCTCATGCTCAATTTGTTTGATATATCAAGATATGTGCTGGATTGTAGCTCATGCTCACTTTGTTTGGTGTATCAAGATATGTGCTGGATTGTAGCTCATGCTCAATTTGTTTGGTGTATCAAGATATGTGCTGGAATGTAGCTCATGCTCAATTTGTTTGGTGTATCAAGATATGTGCTGGATTGTAGCTCATGGTCACTTTGTTTGGTGTATCAAGATATGTGCTGGATTGTAGCTCATGCTCAATTTGTTTGGTGTATCAAGATATGTGCTGGATTGTAGCTTATGCTCAATTTGTTTGGTGTATCAAGATATGTGCTGGATTGTAGCTCATGGTCACTTTGTTTGGTATATCAAGATATGTGCTGGATTGTAGCTCATGGTCACTTTGTAAGGTGTATCAAGATATGTGCTGGATTGTAGCTTATGCTCAATTTGTTTGGTCTATCAAGATATGTGCTGGATTGTAGCTCATGGTCACTTTGTTTGGTATATCAAGATATGTGCTGGATTGTAGCTCATGGTCACTTTGTAAGGTGTATCAAGATATGTGCTGGATTGTAGCTCATGCTCAATTTGTTTGGTGTATCAAGATATGTGCTGGATTGTAGCTCATGCTCACTTTTTGGTACATTGCTCCTTTAAGTTATAAGTCTCAAGAAATCTATAACAGGGTGTTCAAGGAAAGGGGGATGAAGAATATGAGGGAGATGTGTTTGCATTACAAGACAAACATGTCTTACATGTGAACAAATCCATCATGAGAAGATCTTTGATACTTAATGAAGGGATATATTCAAGCCCAAAGCTTTTAACTGAAACGACTGGCTTTAAAAGTCTATTCTGCAGGAAATGATATCACAGGCAATGTTTCTCAAAAATGTTTGCCCGTGTTATTAAATATTTCTGTAAAGTCTGTTGCTAATTTGTAATCATGGTAAAGTAAATAGAGCTTACTTGTGCAAGATTTGTGATAAATATTACATGAGGAATTAAGACCGTTTTACTCATCAATCAAGGGAAAAGATTTCATTAATTTGAAGTCGAATACATAAATAACAGTAAAGAAAGATAGGTTGATGATATTTTATGAGAAGGAGATTTCTGAAAACCAGTCATTGTAAAACAAATTTTGGAAAGCATGATATATTATGCTGGTATTTGTAAGTATTTTCTTTGCAAGATGGACATGGGAACTCAGTGGTAAAGCATCTGACCTGTACTCCAAAGGTTCTGGGTTCGATTCCTGGGTACCATGTTGTGCAAGACACTTCATTTCTGATTGCTCCAGTCAACTCAGCTGTGAAATGAATACCATCTTGCTGCAGAGTTAGCCTGCGATGGACTGGTGTCCTGTCCATGGGGGTCACCTACTCTCAACCAGGAATAAGTATCCGCCTATATGAGCCTTCATTGGCTCAAGAGGATTTAACTCTTTAACTGACATTTTTTCAATGGACATGACTGACTGCCAAACTTGTCCCTCAAGTTTGCAGAAGAATTTTTGAAGAGTATTGAAGTAAGTGGATGCAATAGAATTTTTTTAAATCTTGATCCAACAAGAAAAATAGTCTTGATAATTGTTTTAATAGATTTTAATACAATTTAATCCTTAGATGCCAAAGTGTACAATTATTCAACATTTTGAGTGTGCTATATTTAAAAAAAGTACTTGAAGGATTCCTCCATTCTAAAGAGACATTTTGAAACATTCAACACAAGAATTCTAGTTTGATCTATTACAAAATATTAGAACAGTAGCTGGTTACAAAATTTGACATTTGTGCTCTTGTTAACTTTGCTGCGGCTTGTTTTTGTAAATCTGTGCCAAACTTTGCACCAAAAATTCATGGAAGTTAGGCGAAGGCATGGAAATTGCAGGTAGGGGCAAATCGCCCCCTGAGAGGTTTCTTTTTTCTTACTTGGAAGGTAAAATTGGAGAATTATTCAAATAAAATTGATAGAATTAAGGAAAAGTACATGGCAAATTTTGGTTAATCTCAAAAGGCTGACCTGAAATTTCCTGATGAACAGCAACATTTCATGGACAGAATTATCCACTTCAGATCAATTTTTGCACATGAAGAGAAAATTTGAGGCTTCTTGACCCCCCTGTGAGTGACCTTTCCTACACCCCTAAATAAAAGTATCAAAATATTTAGAACTTCAATTTGAAATTACTATTAAATTTCCTTTACATTTCTTCTCTTATTATAATAGAAATTATTCTCTCAGGCACTTTTCACCACTGCTAACATGCTGGTGACAAGTTTCATCAATCGCCAATCAATGAATCATATTGAGTGCGGTTCACAATGCCCTACTGTAGCTTGCACCATACTTTAAAGAACAAAAAAGGGAGAAAGACCACATCTTGTATCTTGTTTATGTATTTCTCAGTATTATCAGATACAGTAGATATGTTTCCCCAAGTGCTACTTACTACCTGACTGTGGATAAGTCACGTGTTAAATTCTACAGGATTAATTTCTGACTTTTATTTTTTCCCTTTTAGATTTTAATACTGCTTTTCTGCATCATCGGCCAAGGGTGGTAGGATGTTCGGAACTGAAAAATAAAAGAGAAAGAAAAGATGAAAGTATTGTTTTTAAAAAAAGCAACAAGTTTTTGGGACCCTATTGCTATTTTCTTCAAGGAATTATCCATTTTTTATGACCCATTTTATACCACTTCGTGGAAGGAGCTAACGGCTCAGAAAATTACCCATGCATTGCGTGCTATTACAATGGATGCTATTACAATGGATGCTATTATAATGAATTGTGACAGGTTACACAAAGTGATCATTACAATGGATGAGTATGGGGAATTGTGACAGGTTATACAAAGTGATCATTACAATGGATGAGTACGGGGAATTGTGACAGGTTATACAAAGTGATCATTACAATAGATGAGTATGGGGAATTGTGACAGGTTATACAAAGTGATGATTACAATGGATGAGTACGGGGAATTGTTATCCCGTTATACAAAGTGATCATTACAATGGATGAGTATGGGGAATTGTTACAGGTTATACAAAGTGATCATTACAATGGATGAGTACGGGGAATTGTTATCAGGTTATACAAAGTGATCAAATTTGGGGGATGTCGTAAATTCCAATTAATTTCCCTCCCTATTTTGCTTGAAGGACAGGAATGCATCCAGAGTTTACTCAAATACCAGTTCGTTAACAACTATTTTAAAGTTGGAATAGTTTCATCTGTTGACTAGTGGTTATTATTTGATGGAATGACAAACTTAGCAGCAAGGAGTTAATCATTTGAATAAAGAAAAGAAAATTACATGGATATTGTATTTGCTACGTCAAGTCGGGATTGACGCATTCTATTTTTATTCAGGGCCCAGGGTAACATTAAAAAGAGAACCTGTTGGGAAGCTATTCGGGGCTTAATAGTAGATTTTCACGCCAAAAGTGGAACATATCCCACAACCCCTTTCCTCTTGTCGAAAATACTTATTTGCTCAAGAAACGTCTGAATACAAAGTGCTTACCAATCCCTCTGGCGTAAGAAGTGTATGGGGTGTGGCCAAAACGTGTCGTCCGTCTGTGATTTGTCAATCAGTGTTGGAAACGCCTTCGCGGGCTGCTGGTAATTGATTCTGGAGGTTGAATTCAATGTGTAATCGCTGACAGGGGGGTGTACACCGGGCTCTGTAGAAAGAACAAAAATGGTCTTCTACAGGTTGTTTGGTTTGGTTTGGGCCTGTTGCATTCTAAAGGTTTTATTGTCATGGTGAAAGGAGAAGGGGTAGCACAGTAAGGAGTAAAAGACCTTGGTATTCGACTTTGGCGTCAAGTTTTGCAAGGGCGATTGATTTTTTTGCCCCACGGTCCCACTCTGCCACCACCACTACCAAGAAGAGAGAGAGGTAAGAAAATATGTGCAAATAGAAGCTTGAACTAACAATTATAAACAAAAATAATTAAAAAGGTACCACCAATTGGCATGGATATTTAGAAGGATCAGGGGCAGTGGCATGGTGAGTCATACTTGACTGGAAGGGTTGGGGGGGGGGGGTGGGAGCAGGGAATTTTGCACCCCCACCCCACCCCAAACAAAATAATGCTCATAAGAGAAAAAAGTTGGGCACATAGATCTAGATTAGCAGCAGTGTAGGAGATATTTGACATTAGGTGCAAGATTTTATTTCTATCTCAACAAACCTACAAAAATGTATGCAGTCTCTTATCACGGTCCAAAAACTATTTATTATGGGGTAGGGGTTTATAGTGATTTGAAGTTTTGGTAACATTTAACAAAACTTACCGAATATTGAGGGAAATTGAAGAAAACCTCTTGAAAATTGAAGATTACCGAAAATGTGAGAAATTTCGCAAAAATTGAAGGAGATTTCCCGAAAATTAAAGATTTCCGGTAGAAAAGATCATGCCATGCCTCTTCAAAATCAATTCGTTAGACCTTTATTATTGGGGATGAGGAGGGGGAGTAAATGGTACTTGGTCTCCCAATACAATTATTGGGGGACCTTGGCTCCCGGATCCTACACCACTGATTGGCATGCATCGTGTAGATGACAGATAAATTGATCGAGTTTATTATAGTTGACTGTAGTTAAGTCATGATTTCCCTTATATGCAGCCGTTATAGTGGCCTCGGGAAGCCCTGTTTCTCGTTATTTTGGAAGCAGAAAATTGCTGTAAATTTGTATCAAATCCAAGAGCGAAGCCCTGCGTTTCTCGTAATTTTGGTAGCAGCAAATATATGGGCGAAGGTCCCAGAACTTCTGTGTTTCACGTGATTTTGATTGCTTAATATTACTGCATTGTGTCAAATCTAGGCTCTAAGCTTTGCGTTTCTCATAATTTTGGTATTTAGGAACGGTGGCTACCTGCCTCGTTACGTAAGTTTTCATATAAATAATGAACCACTTAAAATTGTTAATTTAATTAAGTTTTTTGGTGTATATTTTTCTACGAAAGGTGTGTGGGCTTCTGCAAAAAAAGTCGTTGGCTGAACAAGCAACCAAAGTAGTCTTTGTCCTAAGACAATCCAATGTCTCTAGTTTTCCCCCTCCCTCCCCCCTTTCCCCTAAACACATCTAACATCTTTGACATTATTATTTTTTTATTATACCCTTCTGAAATTTGGGGGTCGTTTAGTATAAAGGAGATTTAAGCTTGTTCAATTTAGATTTTGTAAATATGTGTTGGGATTACCCCGTAGTTCGGCAAACGCACCTGCAATAGGTGAATTAGGGCGTTCCTTTTTTAACAAAACAGATTGCTCATAATCTGTTTTGTTGATTTTCTCAAAAAAGCGACGATGAATTTCAAAAGGCAACAGCAAAAAGTTTTGATTATCTATTTACTATCCGTCTCAAAAATCTTAGGATATCCAGTGAAATTTTGGACATTCCGGAGCGGAAAATGAGAAACCCCATACGTCTAGTGTAAGCTAGTCAAATGTCACAATGAGCTCATGTGATGACGTAATACATAAAAGTACCCAATTTTTTGGGTATTTCAGAGTACACAGTTTTTCGGCTTGCTCCCGGACTGTTGGTGGCAAAAAAAAAAGAAAAACGGAGGAAAGGCGAGAAGAGAGAAGTTTAGGCCTAAGCAGGCAGTGGATGTAACGGAGGCTCCGAAGTTTTCATTGAACGTTTGCTGCTATTCTGGAAATTTTAATTTTCAAAAAATTTCCTTCATTTTCGGGAAGCTGTCTTATTCCTAAATACAACCCAAAACATTCAGAAAAGAATCGAACAGTCTGCAAGTTCTGCCCAAATAATTTCTCATAAATCTTCGCAAAAAGTTTCAGGCAAATTTACTGTCTGCCTAAATTTATTCATATTATTTAGGCATAGAATCGGGCAAACTAAGCTGTTCCTATTTCACATGCATGCATGCATTCTGCAATATTAAAGTGAATTATCTTCACTCCTAGTTGCCTAGTATCCAGGAGTAAATCAAAACCATTCTGAAAACTTTCAGCAAAGTTAATTTGCTGACTCTGCCTGCCCGAATCTTCCCCCTCCCTTTTCTTCCCGCCTCATTCGCCACTGCACATCAGTCATTTATGAACAAAATGACACATAACTTAAAATTGGAACATTTCCTTAACGGAATAAGACATTGTAGCAGTTTTGTCACCACTTTGTTGTTATATATAGACATCTTTTAAAGGATTATATTCCCATATAGGCCTATATGTTAAAAATCCCTAAACATTCTTACCATAATTGGAAAGAAAAAAATCGCTTTATTTAAAGTGAAATGTGCCGGTGGAGTACTCCTAGCCTCCGGGGCATATTCTTGCTTTGAAACGGGGATAATAACGATATTTAGATATGAGAATTTTTAAATCCTAAAAATAAGTCATCATTTTGTTCTTTAAAAGGCCTTTTTTATATAGGCGTATAAATTACTTGATCGCTGAACTAATCATCTTACAACTTACCGATTTTTGTCTTTCCATGGAGGTCATGCTTGCATGTCCAGTTGGTCAAAACTGAAAGAAAAGATCGGGAAAATAAGAAAAGATAGTAAGTGCAACAAAAGATTTGGATTTTAATTGACATTTAGCGCAGACTAATCAAACACAGTAAACAAAAAACAAACAAATTATACATGTCATTACAACTGTACATTGGCCTATCGTCTTTAGATTTCAATTTGTGTGGTTTGATTGGTCGAAATACAATGGACATGTAATGTGCTAATGAGTAATCGTTGTGGATTTTGGAATAAAATTACCGCCATCACATTTCATCCACGATAGATTGCCTTATACTGTTATCATTTTGTGATTCCAGTTTTGAAGTAGTATGTTCACTGGAATGTCGACCGTAAGTCATACCTCGCAGGCTTCCCCAACTTTAAAAAATGATTTCCTGAAATTAGCCTCCAAAATACCTAAAATCAATTTGGTGACTTATTCCTGAAATTCGGACAAATGTAAATTAAACTTTGCACGAAACCAAAAAGCAAGTAAAATTGAAAAACAACTTAGGCGAAAGAATTTAATTGCCACAGAAGTTAGTCGAGGAAGGACAAACGAGCCTTGTTCTTCAAAAAAAAGTAATATATAGGAGAAAGACCCCCAAATTTCATTAAATTGCCTTCCAAGTGGAGCGCTGTGTGCTTGACGGTTCTTCCGGAATATTCATAGCGTACAATCAGGTGTAAGCGCCAACAATTTATTTGAATAAACTACTTTTCTCGCAACCACTTTTGTCGCAACCGCTTTTGTCACAAACTTCGCTTGCTAATTTGATACACATATCAAGTCCGGCGGATAGTAAATTTTGCCCCCCGTAAATTTGGGCCCCCCGGACCTTATTTCCTAAGGAATGTTTAGTGAATTTGGTCTCGTCCGGACTGATTTTACTAGGTAATTTACTGATGTGTCGGTACGGTTCCTTCAATAAATTTTGTGTATTGAAGTGATAAGCTAAAAAGTGATAAGCTAATATACTAAAGAAAAAAAGGCGTGCTTTAAGTCTCCAAATTTCTCATACCTAAACAGCACAAGCTATAAGTACAATGTGTATTCATGAGTCTCTCATACCTAAACAGCACAAGCTATAGGTACAATGTGTATTCATGAGTCTCTTATACCTAAACAGCACAAGCTATAGGTACAATGTGTATCCATGAGTCTCTCATACCTAAACAGCACAAGCTATAGGTGCAATGTGTATTCATGAGTCTCTCACACCTAAACAGCACAAGCTATAAGTACAATGTGTATTCATGAGTCTCTCATACCTAAACAGCGCAAGCTATAAGTACAATGTGTATTCATGAGTCTCTCATACCTAAACAGCACAAGCTATAGGTGCAATGTGTATTCATGAGTCTCTCATACCTAAAGAGCACAAGCTATAAGTACAATGTGTATTCATGAGTCTCTCATACCTAAAGAGCACAAGCTATAGGTGCAATGTGTATTCATGAGTCTCTCATACCTAAAGAGCACAGGCTATAGCATTGGCGTAGGCAGGTTTTTTGTTTGGGGGGGGGGGGCCACTCATTGGTATGATTTTTAACCCGTGACAGTATCTAAGCGGAGCGCCACCATGGGTTGGCGCGTAGCGTTCAGAGAAATTTTTTCAAAAAATGCTGCCTATAGATTGCCGGAAATGGCACTTTCTAGGGCAAAAACTTGCAAATTTGAGGCTGTATTTCTTTGATTGTTCACAATTTTGCTGTACATTTTGTCCGAATTCTTGGTTGCCAAAAAAATTGGGGGAACTGTGCCACCTGCCCCCACCACATACTTGCCGAAGTACAATTTATTCAAACTCTATTGCGTAGCGATATAGGGGCAGTTTGGGTTGATCCCTTCAGAGTTTTTATGGGGGAAGGGGGTGGTACATGTCAAAAGAAGATATTTGTATGCGCATCTGTACGATACATAGGCATATAGGTGTAATTTAATTTTTGTTAATATGGGATTGGGCTAGTGGGCTATAGGTACAATGTGTATTCACGAGTTTCTCATACCTAAACAGCACAAGCTATAGGTGCAATGTGTATTCATGAGTCTCTCATACCTAAACAGCACAAGCTATAGGTGCAATGTGTATTCATGAGTCTCTCATACCTAAACAGCACAAGCTATAGGTCAGTAGGTACAATGTGTCTTCATGAGTCTCTCGTACCTAAACAGCACAAGCTATAGGTACAATGTGTATTCATGAGTCTCTCGTACCTAAACAGCACAAGCTATAGGTACAATGTGTATTCATGAGTCTCTCACACCTAAACAGCACAAGCTATAGGTGCAATGTGTATTCATGAGTCTCTCACACCTAAACAGCACAAGCTATAGGTACACTGTGTATTCATGAGTCTCGCATACCTAAACAGCACACGCTACTGGTACAATGTGTATTCATAAGTCTCTCATACCTAAACAGCACAAGCTATAGGTACAATGTGTATTCATGAGTCTCTCATACCTAAACAACACAAGCTGTAGGTACAATGTGTATTCTTGAGTCTCTCATACCTAAATAGAGGATATCCTCTAAATACTGGTATAAAACCCACCCAAAATTGCATCCTCGAATTGCTGCCTATGCAAGTATACGTGTATATATGTATGTATGTATGTATGTATGTATGTATGTATGTCTGTATGTCTGTATGTATGTGTGTGTGCATGTATGCATGCATGTATGAATACATGCATGCATGTTTGTATGTATGTATGTATGTATGTATGTATGTATGTATGTAAGGGTGTATGTGTGTGGGTGTGTGTGTGTGTGTTTGTGACGGCCAGCTCGTAAACGCGATATTTCAAGAACAATACAGTGGATTCATGCCATATGTGGTACACAGATAGCTCATGGTCCTTAAATGTTGTTTTTGATGGTGCTGTCATTCATATCAATGAGCAGGCGGGGCTTAATGTACAAATCCTGAAATGTTCATATTTTAACAACCTCATACCTGTTTTGTTTCATATTTGGTAAAATTATGGTGTTAGCTGGTGTGTACTTGTTCATAATATAATAACGTTGAATTTCATTAATATGCATAGTGGGAGCAGCTTAATATGATTTTGCTGAACAGAACTTGTAAACACGGTAACTCAATAACGGTAAATCGGATTCATGTCATATTTGGTACACAGATATGTGTATCAAATCTGTGTACCCATGGTCTTTAGATTTGCCAAATATTGTTATTGATGGTGACCTATGCATATTAATGAGTAGGTGGGGCTTAATGTACAATTCTTAAAATGCCTATATTCTAACAACTGCATGTCTGTTTTGTTAAATATTTGGTCTAATTATGTTGTTCGCAGGTATGTACATAAAAACGTTGAATTTCATGAATATGTATGTGGGCGGGGCTTAATATGTTTTTGCTGAAAAGTGCTTGTAAGCACGGTATTTTAAGAACAGTAATCTGGATTCATGTGGTACACAGATAACCCATGGTCCTTTAATATGCCCCATTATTTTTGGTCGTGATATCTTGCATATTAATGAGTAGGCGGGGCTTAATATAAAAATCTTGAAATACTCTTATTTTGATAATCATTCGTGAAATAGGATAAATGAGCAATCGTTTTTGCACCATACTTACTTTCATGATGTTGTTAATTATTGTGCAAATGCTAATGTTGTCAACATTTTTATTGATCTGCATGGTGGGTGTGGCTTATTAATAAATATCATGGAAACAAATATTGCATATACAAATGTTTCATGATATGCAATGACATGACAGTTAGTACAAATTTTGGAAATCAACCAAGTTAGGAAAAAACATCGGAATCACAAAACCTTTGGGTTTTGGTTTGGTTACATAGGCTGATAAGAGTGCATGACGTTAGAACAGAAGAACCCCCATGTGGCATGTGGGTAATGTGGTGGTCTGGCAGATTCTGATTTCATGTGTGATTGTGTGCGGTACATTGGGTGTGGGGTCGCCAAGGGGATTTGTATAATTAGCGATAGTTTTTCATACATTAAGCAATATTGTTTCACATTAAAAAAAATGTTTGGATCTGCCTGTGGACACAAAATCAATCTCATTGTTTTTTCAGTACTGGTTATCTTGAAATATTCATCAACAATTTCCATGTGATTTTGACCACATATTTTAACATTTAAGATTGCTCAGCAAAGTAATTGGTATAATCTAAATTTCATAAGGTGTCCCAGGTAGCGAAACCCCCGTAAGCTCATAGAAATTCAGTATTTACCAAGCTTATTTCTTATCAAATATATGCTGCAAATGACATATTTTGTTACATGTATCAACAGCAAAATTACATATGCAAAGCCCCCTGAGCTCTCAAAAATTCATTATTTACCAAGGCTATTTCTGATCAAATATATGCTGCAAATGACATAATTTTTACATGTATCAACAGCAGAATTTCATATGGGAGCCCCGGAAACTGTCAGAAATTCGTTATTTACCAAGGTTATACTATGATATAAAAAACTTAGTATAACGTAACTAAAATAACATAAAATAACATAGCATAGTATAATATAGTATAGTATGATGCGATGCAACGTGATGCGCATCGCATTGCATCCCTACAGCACCGCACTGTCCCGCGCAGCACCGCTTCGTACCGCACCGCACCGTAGGCGACCTATAGACCTTTTCAAACCGAGTTTAGCCGAACGTGAAACGTCAGAGAAGTTAACCAATCAAATGCTGGAGGAACTTTTCCTTTGTTTCCAAATAAATCAGGTGTAGTTTTGAGGAAAAAATGTAAGCAGCATTGCGCGCGCGTATTTCCTTCATGCATAACGCATGTATGGTACGTGCGCTTGAAAATATTTTCTTCATACGCTTGGTCCCATACCGTGCGTGAATTGTGGAGACGGCCAAGATTCCTACAGTACTTTATTGGTCAATAAGATTCCTTTAGTATACGATTTGTGACCAAAAATGGTTGCAAAAAGTAGTGGTGATCTGGAAATATGTGACAAAAATGGGCGAACTTTGCGACAAAAGTGGTAACCTCGTTTGGGACAAAAGTGGGCGATGTTGTGACAAAAGTGTTGACCTGCAAATATGTGACAAAAGTGGGTGATGTTTACGACAAAAGTGGTAGCCTCGTTAGCGACAAAAGTGTGTGACGTTGTGACAAAAGTGGTGACCTACGGTAGTTGTGACAAAAATGGGCGTTGTGACAAAAGTGGTTGCTACATATGAACTTGTTTTATCAATGAACAATGATCAATCTTACCAATATGGTTGTACATCTTCGGTAAACGAGTTTGTATACGATAAAAGTCGGGACTCCATATTCCAAAAGTCTGTTGAGAAGAATTTTTGCAGTATCAATTAGTTCCATTTTCTCTATAATGTTCTTTTCAACAACAATAAAATACATCGTAAACATTTGCAACGTGTAGGTCTATACTATCGGGGTTCAATCAGTCTACTGTATAGCTCAGTGGCGTGGATATACTTCTTTGCAGGAGGTCAAAACCATAAAAAAGTTCCGATTCCAAGCAGAAAATACATCCTCCAACAATTGCATATCTTTAGGGCCATGGCTCCTTTGGAGTCTGGACCCGCCAGACTGGACCCGCCAGACTGGACCCGCCAGACTGGACCCGCCAGACTGGACCCGCCAGACTGGACCCGCCAGACTGGACCCGCCAGACTGGACCCGCCAGACTGGACCCGCCAGACTGGACCCGCCAGACTGGACCCGCCAGACTGGACCCGCCAGACTGGACCCGCCAGACTGGACCCGCCAGACTGGACCCGCCCTGGACCCGCCAGACTGGACCCGCCCGCCAGAGACCTGGACCCGCCAGACTGGACCCGCCAGACTGGACCCGCCAGACTGGACCGGCCAGACTGGACCGGCCAGACTGGACCGGCCAGACTGGACCCGCCCGGCCAGACTGGACCCGCCAGACTGGACCCGCCAGACTGGACCCGCCAGACTGGACCCGCCAGACTGGACCCGCCAGACTGGACCCGCCAGACTGGACCCGCCAAACTGGACCCGCCAAACTGGACCCGCCAAACTGGACCCGCCAAACTGGACCCGCCAAACTGGACCCGCCAGATTTCCTTTCTGTTTTCGCCATAACCAAGTCTATAATTTCTGTAAGCCCCGCCGTAAGCCCCGCTGCAAGCCTATTGATCCTGGTTGTATTGGAAATTATTCAGTAGCTTAGATAGTATATCACTCACATATTGGCAAGCAGACCAAATAATCTTGTGAAGGAATACAAACACAGTTGAGGCTAGAGGTTCTTACCGGGGAAACAATTCACCAAAAATGAGTAAATGTATTGTATATTTTTGTTTCTCCAAAATCCTTTAAATCGATAATGTTGGGTACTAATACGTCCACCAAAATTTAATGCGCCAGTCTAACATGTTTAACAGTTTACGCATCTTCCAAAATGTGTAAGGAGCTATTGTTTAGTTATTTTGGTTGAATTAGAAGCATAACAGAAAATATTTATTACCACTAGGCCTTCTTGTTTTTGTAAGTCATAAACAGATTATAAATAAGAATTACATTACTTAAAAACTAAACGCTAAAGGGGAGTGGAAGGGATAGGAATTTGGAAAGAAATATTTGATAAACAATTTGTGGTCAATTTGAAGCAATGTCGTCTCAAAGATTAATGGCGACCTTATTCGTGATTTAAAAAGTTGAAGGCTTCAGGACCTCTCGTGGAAGATGTCTAGCTTATAGCTAGTGGAATTATGCAGATGAAATAGGCCTAGAATAATGTGCTTTTAAAGGTTATCAAACCTGATTATCTTTGTTGTACGGGCTCTGATATATCAGTCCAATTGAATGTGGATTCTGTCTTCGTGTAGGTGAAAGCACCCGAGGTGTAGCAGGTGGAGCAGGCTGGTCTCTACCACAAAAGTCGGATAAAGTTGTAGTTCTTGGCTGCTTACTTTTCCTCGTGAACACATTTGCCATCTCAAACCACTTATAATGCAGAATGATATACCCAGGCCTAAGTCAGCATTTTCCTTTCTCACTTTTACAATGATTTGTTGTTAATAAAAGGAGCTCAGATCGGAGGGATGGGTACATCAAACAAGACTGCAAGAATAACATCCGTCCCAATTACGTAACAATACTGTCTTTCCAACTTTCAGGAAATACAATGCTCACAGACATGCGCACTTTCAATGTGGTACTTTTGTATATGATATCTTACACAGAAGTATGCACATCCGCGCCGCGCTAATAGAGTATGTGCTGCACGCACGGTATGAATAATCATACAATCACAAGTCAGTAAATTGTAAACAAACACCAAGCGCATTGCAACACATGCGCTTGATGTATCACGCACGGTATCGGAAATGACGCAATTACTGGCTAGGGAGTTGTAAACAAACGAAAAGCGCACAACAAAATACGCTCTTGGTTTGCCTCTCGTGTTGGCATCTTTCATATCAAAACTGAACATTGCTAAAAATGAAAAAACATTCATTTCTGCTTATTTTGTGGTTTAAAAAAATGGTTTTTTGCATTTTGTTTTCGATTACTAAAAGTGTCTGTCTGCTTTTCACATTGTGATTAAGCGTAATTCATGAACAGTGGGCATTACATAAAAACGTACTTCCGGTACCCAACTGAGTGCGTGTGACGTCACATGCGCATACTCTATAGAGCTTTTGCACGTGATGTCAGACTCAGACGCGCATGAGCTGGAGATATTTTGGGTCCGCAAGTAGGATTTAAGCCATACCAAATGTCAAATTTCTAGAATTATGCTTCGATCGAAATGCTTTTGTGTTTCTAGATATTGATTTAATGTAAACAGTACATCCGACATGTAGGCCTACATCTCTGCCCGACCAAAAATCATGCTGTCAGCATCATGCCAAACCAGAAGGACGCGATTCTGATATCTAGCCGTAACAGGCATGATTTCGATAAGTCACTGATTTAAACAGTATATACATCTGACATTTCACATCGTTGCCCGATCAAGATCAGTGCTCAACCGACAGGGGTTGAATTGTGCCTTGGCAACCCGTGCCTCTTCGTTGTTGTTGAAATTATTCATGCATAAATATTGTAACTTTTTATTATTTATATTTTGGGGGGATATGTGAGGTCCACAGTCCCAACAATACCGCTCTCAGAAACTTCTCATTTTGGTTGTATTAATAGCCCTGGAAAAACATGAATGTAGATCCTAGTGTGGTATCATGGATCTTTTCATAAACAAAAGTTTAACATTTAAACTGATTGAGAATTTACGTTTCTAACTAAAAATAACGAATAACATTGTAAATGATAATGTTAATCTTTTAACGCTAATATTAACACTTTTGGATAACACTTTTTTAACACCTTGAAGTGTTAATTTTATCAAATATTAACACGTTGAGACGTTAAAAATTATTAACACAAGACACGTTAAAGGGCATGAATTTATGGATAACTCTTTATTAACACACAAATACATGTTAAAAATCACTTTCGTGTTAACTTTATAACACTGATGTTTATTTGAATGCACATAGATCCGGCAGCATGCCTATTAATAAGAACATTTATAACACGCGAGAATATTGAAGTCATGCAGCCATATTGTTCAGATGTTGCGATAAGATTTCATAGTTTCTAATTTGTGTAATTGAAATATCAAAAATCATTGTGTTAAAAAACATTTGCATTTTTAAAATGGCCGTTTCGCTCCTAAAAGGTTAGCTCTATTGTCTATCTTATCTAATATTTCAAAAACGGCGTGTTGAACATATCAAATAGAAGTGGAAATCTTCTAGCCATGACAGTAAAGAAGCTATTTTCATGAGTTTTAAGTTTTCCCTAACAAAGATATTTTTCCCGGACGAATTGCAAATGTTGAAATCTGTAACATTGCATAAGGCTTTAACGTTAGGATAGCAAAGGATCATGAAGAAATATAACAAAATGGCGGCTTCCATGTAGCAAAATGTTCCCATTAATTAAAACATTTATGTTCCCATTAATTGGCATGTTGCCGGACTGTCTACGAAAAAATGTTCATGGTGTTAAAAATTATAATTTTATTGTTAACTTTGCAAAACTGATGTTTATTTGAATGTACATCCTCTGCTATACAGCCTTTTCAATTAATTAAAGATTGATTCAAGATACTATCGTGCTAAACAATCCAATCACATACTGCCAACATAAAGGAAACCAAATTTGTGTCCATAAAGCGGCAACAGTGACCACCTTGGTGCAATCAACAGTCATTATTTTGTAAATCATTCAATAAGTCTTAAAATGCGATCTCTGCTTTAATTTGTCCCTTTTTACAATGCTTTTGCAGAATTGCAATATATAAAAATTATTGAAAAAATTCTTGCTAAAAGCTGTCTATTCATATATGCATAAAATATGCAAACTAAAGTTTCCAGGCACAATTAGAGGAACTGTGATGGTGTGTCTTGGTGCTGGGTAGTACACCTGACATACTCAAACCTACGGCTGCGTTTGGTTAATTTCATTTTGCATAATTAATTAGAGCCCTAATCAACATTTTTAAATAGTGGACCTAATCAATTAGGCAAATTATGCTAAACGCAACCATAGGTTTGAAGTATACTTGGTGCACTACCCATACACCAAGCCACACCATAGTGGCTCATCTGGTTATACCTAAAAACTTTAGTTTGCATATATAATTAGAAATTTTCCTAGCAATTGGACCAAGTTGTCAACTTATTGGTTTCATGCCACTTTGATATGCCATATCTCTGGAAGTGAACGACCGATTAAATTACACATTTCAGTTTCAGAATCTTCAGACAAAGAGATAATTAATTTCAAGGAAATAAATGTATAAATTGTTAACGTACATGTAGCCAATAAGGCCACACTTATACACATATAATATAAAAACAAACAGTTGCAAATTTCTAACACTTCTGCTAAACCTACATCTACACATGAAACTTTTTAAGAAACAATGTAACAGTTTTATTATTGTACTTAACATTCTCAATTAAGTTTCCTAAAATATCTGATACCTCTTCAAGGAATTGCCCTCTTATACTTTACACGGCACTACTCATCCAGGCATCCTCACTTAACATACATGTAAGCTTATGACAAAGTTCCTTGTACTTAAAATTTTCTATCAATTCCTGATTAACTTTCTTAAACAAAAATATAAGGAATTGCCCATGTACGTATGGCACATTACGCATCCTCCCTCAACGACGATTCTTATGACAAAACTTACTGAAATTGGTTCCCTATAAAAACACAAAAATGGATAGGGCTCATTAAGAAGATGCTGCTGCAAAATTCCAACACTTGTCCATAGATCGCGGGATAATTTAGATCGAAGATGTAACAAACCTCTAACCCGCCAGTGCACCACAACTGGTTATCAAACTGTCAAAGGCCGTGGACATTGACTTGGTTGTCGATGTTATATCTGTCCGTAGGCCGTACCTGTGTTCTCGTCCGGGTCGTATTTAGTCAGATAACATATGACTGTGTACTGTAACCATATGCAGATATGCATCGGCTGTACACAGTATTGCAAGTAGTGTGTAGCACGTAGGGCATACTGAGTGAGATGTTTATCTTACTAGGTCGTATTCTGGAGGCCGGACATCCGGGAATGTTGTGGTGCACGGCGACGTAAGCCTCGGAATGTTTTTTTGACGACCTGATAGATAACCAGGTCGGGTCAGATTTGTCCTCTTTATTTTCTTTATTCTGAAAACCTTAGTTGTTGTGGAAGTTGGTGCTGAGTATCATATTAGCAATGGATGAAGTCCTTATTGTGTGGTTATTTTAATTACGATAAAGTGGTCTCACTATTTGCTACAGTAAGTTTGTGGTTATGATTTGCTGGAACAAATTTTTAAGGAGAAAGACAAGTCATGAAAACAAACAGTCACTTATTATTGCAGTCAATGGGAGAAAAATCCATTTTTTGTCATGTTGCTCAAATTACTTGACAGAATTTATTTTTCTTACTAAATGTCGTGTATAAGATAATAGTTTCCAATATATAGGAGTACCATTAATTATCGCTGACTGGCTAAGGCGACACAAGTATTCATAAAAAATATCCCATTGACTGTAATGATAAAGTTTCCCCTTCAACTTGGCAAAACCGTACTGAGCCCGTACACGGCTACGTCGAACCGACTTCGAGAATTAAGCGTTTCGAATACGCAGGCGACGACCCCGTCATTGTAATTGTGTGTTCACTCGTCGTCGGGAAATCTCTAACAGAAGAACCAATGCTTATGTTGCATTGCGGGTGCTGCAGTGGATCTATAACGTTAGGCCTAAGGCCTAGTCCTGCAACCTACCAAATTGTCAAAAGAAATTTGAAGACACGACTGAACTATATATAGTTGAGTTGTGTCTTCAAATTTTTCCTGGCAACACACCAGGAAACTTCCTTTCCGATCTGTAGCCAGCAGGCTTTAAGGAATTTGCATGGTTACTATGTCTTTCATTACGATAGAATTTTTTTTAAATCGCATTTACTGCACTAGCCTAACTAAGGCTTAAACGGTGGAACTTGAAAGGCCTATTTTTAAATGTACGTTAATTAGTTGGTTAAACATCTCACTCAGCAGCATGTAGGGCACTACTTGCAAGGCAATACTTGCATACTGAGTAAGACAACGCACAATACACTCGTAACGTTGAAAACCACCCAGACAACAACAAATAACATAATCATGAAATGAAAACCCTTCTCAAAACTGATAAAAGTACTTACGAGCTATGATTTTGATATCATTAGCGTCTTGAAACTTTAAAGTATCTTTTAAACTAAGTTACAAATGAAATGATAAGCACTTTGTGCGTAAAAAACATCTAAATTACGGGAGAAATAACATTCTGATTACTCCGCAAATCCCTCTTTAAGGATCGCGTACCAATTAGTGCGCGTATCACCCGACAGCGCTGGCAATGCTATTTTGAAAATGTTTGTCAGTAAATGCGCGCAGTCTTCAATTTAATGTATACGCACGTTGACTTCACCGTCGCTTTACTGTTGTTCGACAACTTTTTAACTAATTAGATACATCCATCCAAGGCGCTGTTTGAAACTAAGTCGATAGCGAAAGCTCTTGCACAAAACGCAACTTTTCTTTATTAAACTCACGCACAAACGTAAGTGGACGTCTCATAATAGAATCATTGCATATATATATATTTATTTTGTATTCAGAAATGTGATCCATGACGATAAAAGGCATTGCCAAAAGTTGACCTGCGATCTAGCGCGTAGTCAAAATTCATTCACGTTTCTATGATAAGCCAATGCAGCAGTTTCAACGTTATAAGATATATAGCGTTTTCTGACAGTATTCTCGAGGTCGGACATCCGGGAATGTTGTGGTGCACGGCGACGTAACAATGCTTTTTTGACAATCTCAAACTTCAGTCAAAGGGGAAAACAAACAATCAGTTATCATTGCAGTCACTGAGAGAAAAACATATTTTTTTCTTTTCAAGAAATACTGGACAGAATATATTTTCCTTCAAATATGATGTGTATAATAGTTTCCAACATATATGAGTAGACCTACATTAATTTTCGCTGACTGGCTGAGGCGACACAATAATTCGTAAAAAAAATATATCCCAATGACGGTAATGATAACGTTTTCCCTCCAACTTAGCACAACCGTACTGAGCTCGTACACGGTTACGTCGAATCCGACTACGGGAATAGCAACCATGTAGTGGCTATAGCGTTATATTACAGTCAGATGTTATCTGACTTAACGTTGGTAGTCCTATTCTGCTAGCCTTTAACTCATCCAAGCTGATATTTTTACTTTATTTTTTATCAAGTTTGACAAAAGCGTTTTCAAAATTACGACAATCTTCAAACAAATCTGTGATGTCATACTGGGAAATTGGTTGACACCTCCACACACCCCGGTATTTACGCTCCGGTGTCTATTGTTGTAATCAAGATTCAGTCAAGATTCCAACCCAACAAAACTTTAATTTTGTAATATAAGAAAAACATCTTGAACCAGACTTTACACTTCTGAAACAATTTGATGTAAGATAATCATTTCACTTTTGGATATTAGAAGATGACAATTGCCCGAATCGTTGTTCACGGTTTTGGTTAAGGGCAACAAAATGGCTTTCCACTGAGAATAAATTGAGCTTACTCAGTCTTTCTTTGTGAACAGGTGAATGTTGAGGAACGTCAACAGGGAATCTTGGTTACAGCATTGACGATCGTGTATATGTGTCTTGATTCTCTTGCAGCGGAAAAAGATTGCTCCCCACTTGCGCTCGTTGTTGGATTTACCAGGATGGGAGTACAGATCTTCATTACTTGCCCCAGCATTTCCTTTACAAAATCTTCTAATTCCTTTCAGTGGTCATGATCTGTTGTTTATATCTTTCCTTCTGCAACAGTAATTGTTACAAAATTGCAGGTCATCCTTCTTATGATTTGTGAAAAAATGGGGGCCATGTGCCCCCACCCGCTCCCCTCCTTCTTCGCGGCTCATGCATACAATAAATAAAGACTATCTGCAACTTGGTTCTCCTGAAATAAATTGTTGTTGAGAGAATTTTGTGAATCACAATTTGTGAGGCTGCTTTGCGTGACTCATCTTCGTAACACGAATAAGAGAGACCAGTGTTTACTTAAATTAGGCGGTACTTAATCCCTAAAGATTCGAGTCGCTGACTTGGTCCGGCTCGAGTCACATTTTTTTGACATGTGACTTGACTTAATTTGCGAACAAATAACTTGTGACTTGACTTGCGAGCAAATGACTTGTGACTTGACTTGAAGAAATTTGACTACTCAATATTAATCATTTTCACTGCAAGAACACCCTTTAAAAAAGGCTGTCGTGGCATTTAATTTTTTGTATGGATAGTAATAACGAAAGCAGTGGCGTGTCTAAAAGGGGCGGGGGCGGCTATTAAGGGATAACCCCCTAAAGTTATCATAGAAGATGGCATTTTTTGTAATCGTATCGACTAAATTATCATTAATTTTGGACCAAAACATTTACAGCTTGCACTAAAAATCATTTTCGACCAAACATCTTTCATTTTGACCCCAAAATCTTCAATTTTGACAAAAACATCTTCACTTTTGGATAAAAAATCTTCAGATGTTGATCAAAAATCTTCAGTTTTAGACCAAAAGTTGTAGGTTTGGACCACATTCTACAAAATAGAACAAAAAACCTTTAGATAGGGAGATAACGTTCTTAAATATCAGGGCCGTGCGCGTGGGGCCCCCACGCCACATTAATTTTCAAAGCAATACATTTTAAAATAGGCCTTTCAAATTACTTTTTCGCCCGCGCTAATTGGGATTTTTTTTTGTGAATTCTCCTTAAGCTTTCAAAAAATCTCTTTGAATTTTCAGGAAGTTTTTTTCATTTTCAGGAAATTTTCTTCATTTTTAAGAAGTTTTTTCAACTTCCACGAAATTTTCATGAAATTTAAGGAAATCTTCGTCAATTTTCGGGAAATGAAGCTCATTTTTCAGGAAATTTGCCTCATTAACATGAAATCATCTTCAATTTTCTGAAAATTTTCAAGAAAATTCTTCACTTTCCATGCAGGAAAGTACTGTTAATTTCGAGAAATTTCCAGGAACTATTGCCAAAATAGAACAAAATTTCCAACAATTTTACGTATTTTTCTTCAATTTTATGTTAATGATTTCACAATTTGTCATTAAAATAAAGCATGCATGCAAGCGGGAAATATAATCCTTTCCGGGGTGGTTCCCAACTTCCTAGGCATTTTGTCTTCCCTAATCTGAAACAGGCATTCAGTGTCTTTTTTTTGGAAGGGGGGAGGGGGGGGGAGGGGACAAAAAGCTAGACACGCCCCTGAAAGAAAGAGAACACAGTGGTTTAAGTTTTAATTTTGTTATTAATTATAAAATATAATAGATACAATAAATAAAGACTATCTACAACTTGGTTCTTCTGAAATAGATTCTACCCACGCCGAATTTGACAGGTTGCAAGATTGCAGTGTGTACGTGATAGTGAGCTGATGGAAAGTGACGTACCCACCCTAAGAATTTATCAACTTAATTCTTGAAGTTTCAGAACCGCATCCGGCAGTCCGGTAAGATTAGCCTCGTTTATTTCAAATTTCAAATAATATTATTCTTCTTCACTCTTTCTTTGTAACTCTTCAAAAAAAAATTTGGTAAAATGAATATTTTCTATTATATTTCTAAAACAGTAAAAATGTCTAAATAGTATACCATTTTTCATATCACGTTTTAGACCTGACTATCGGATCGGCACTGGAACTTTTTACTGCGTTCCTCAACATTACCATTTTTGCGAATAAAAACACAGCCATTATTTTTGAATTAGCATTGCTGAAATTGATTGTAGCGTTGTAACCATTAAAGATAACCATACAACCTGCAATGAATAACACTTAATTTGAAGTCCATATTTTCTTCACTAAATAAACTTTTAAATATAATTCTCAATTAAAAGATGGCGGATTTTGAACACGTAGTCAGCATTACTAGTCCTGTGGTGTTCTGAGGGTCACAACAGAAAACTTAAAAAAAAAAAAAAAAAAGCGGCTTTGAAGAAAATAATGAAGTTGTAGATGTTTCCATTTTACATTTAATCCTAACATAATAGAAATTGGACCCGTATACCTTTCATTAGAAGATTCTTTATGCTATACAAGTTTAGACAGAGCGCACTTAGTAGGCTTACTGCATTTGAAGGTATCAAAATTATTGGTAAATTTTAGCAACATTTTCCGGAATTTAAAGCAAATCGAAAGAAAATGTTAGGAAAATTTCCTGAAAATGAAAAAGATTGCACGAAAATTGTAGCAAATTTTACGAAAATGAAAGACAACTTCTCGAAAATAGAAGAAACTTTCCCGAAATTGAAAAACATTGCACAAAAATTGAAGCAAATTTCATGAAAATATAGGATATTTTACGAAAATTGAAGAAAATTTCCCCAAATGAAAAAAATTGCACAAAAATTGTAGCAAAATTCACAAAAATGAAAGACAACTCGAAAATTGAAGAAATTTTCCTGAAAATAAAGGAAATTTCACGAAAATAAAAGAAAATTTCACGAAAATGCTGGATATTATACGAAAATTGAAGATTCCTGAAAATTGAAAAAAACTTGTTGAAAATAAAAAACGAATTTCTCAAAAACGAAGAAAATTGCACGAAAATTGAAGCAAATTTCAAAGAAATAAAAATTTTACGAAAATTCAAGATTTATCGAAAATTGAAGCCTGTTCCGGATAAAACCCCCAAAAAACTATGCAATCCGACTCTTTAAAATCAATTCATTAGACCTTCATTATTGGAAGGAGTGGGGAGAGGGAGGGTACTTGGCCCCTTGGAAAAATTGGGGCACGACCAATGGTCCTCGGCTTCCTACAATATTGGACAAACTGTGTGCACCTACTCAACAGTAACGTGTACTGTCAGAAAATAACGCCAAGTTCAGGTACAACACAAATTGATGACTATGATAAGCCTATACTTATATCATTGATAACGTTGGTTTTTGTTAACAGAACTGAGAAAAAATTGTAAACATGGTAAACACAGGGTCAAAGGTCTTCTGTCTCATTTGACAGTGTACGTTGTTCAAGTTACGGGCTACAGCAGTATTAGCAGTATAGGCAAACAGATACCTTTTTATCAGGTAAGAATTGGTAATTTCTGATAGCGTATATATAATGTGCAGATTTATTTTCGTTCCTATAATTCATATTCAAGAGCATTATAGGACTACCGACATAATCAGATAATTGTCCACAATTAGCTTATCATTGTTTATGTTTTATTCTTTTGTCTTCGATTCGAAGCCCATCACTGAAACTAAAACGACTCAATGGGCAATTCCAGAAAATATGTGAAGAGAGGGGGGGGGCGTCTGTGACATACTTGTACCCACCCACTCACCCCCAATCGATCCCAGCGAGCTCACCCAATCACCCACCCCAATCCCAGCGAGCTGACCCACCCACCTACCCCCAATCCCAGCTAGCTAACTCACCCACCCACCCCAATTCCAGCGAGCTCACCCACCCACTCACCCTCAATCCCAGCGAGCTCACCCACCCACCCTCCCCTAATCCCATCGAGCTAACCCACCCACCCCCAATTCCAGCGAGCTAAACCACCCATCCACCCCAATCCCCCATGAGCTAACCCACCCACCCACTCCCAATTCCAATCCCAGCGAGCTAACCCACCCACCTACCTCAATTCCAGCAAACTACCCCACCCACCCACCCCCAATTCCAGCGAGCTAACCCACCCACCACCCCAATCCCAGTGAGCTAATCCACCCTAAATCCCAATCCCAGCAAGCTAACCCACCTACCCCACTCCCAGCAAGCTAACCCACCCACCCACCCCATTTCAGCGAGCTAGCCCACCCCTAATTTCAGCGAGCTAACCCACCCACCACCCCAAATTCCAGCGAGCTAACCCACCCTTAATCCCAATCCCAGCGAGCTAACCGCCCACCTACCCCCACTTTCAGCAAGCTAACCCACCCACCTAACCCCATCTCCAATCCCAATCCCAGCGAGCTAACCCACCCACCCACTTTCAATCCCAGCGAGCTAAGCCACCCACCCACCCACCCCAATTTTAGCGAGCTAACCCACCCATCCACCCCAATCCCAGCGAGGTAATCCACCCACCCACCCCCAATCCCAGCGAGCTAATCCACCCACCCACCCCAATCCCAGCGAGCTAACCCACCCACCTAACCCCATTCCAATCCTAGCGAGCTAACCCACCCACCCCTAATCTTAATCCCAGCGAGCTAACCCACCCACCCCCAATCTTAATCCTAGCAAGCTAACCCACCCACCCACCCCCAATCCTAGCAAGCTAACCCACCCACCCCATCCAAATCCCAGAAAGCTAACCCACCCTTCCACTCCCAATCTCAATCTCAGCGAGCTTACCCACTTATTCACCCCAATTTTAGCTAGCTAACCCACCCACCTACCCCCAATCCCAGCAACAGTACATTTTGTACAGTTTAATGTGATTGATATTTCTTGTAGTCGTCATTTGCGAGCCCCTTTATATCTATAGTAATAAATGTTATGATAAATCTTGTTATAGACTTAGGCTTACTATATAAAACAGAATAATGTTTGCTTATGATTTGGGACCTGCAGGACTATATGACCTGTAGGACTGTATATGAAGGTTACCTTTCAGTGTGGTGTACGTGTAGACCGGCAGCCCCGAGCATTTTGATCACACGAACGAGGTACCAATATCTGAACACAGGAGCATTCACATATGCAGATATGGATGTCTGCCGTGGCCCCCTGCTCAAACATTGAAGGTACACCTCAAATCAATTTGTAAAGAACAAGTACATCACACAGAGTACAGAATGGCCCCTGCCAGACAAATTTTTCGCTGCATGGGCTCCCAGACACCCCAAAAAGGCCCCCGAATTTGGGCTGGATCAAACATTGGAAGTACCACATGAAACCAATTTCAAATGAGTAAATACATCCCACAGAGCACAGAATGGTTAGCACTGAAACCTATATAACAGTTCCACTACAAACTGACTGTGTGGGAAAGAATAGAGACTTAAGGTTTTTATGTAAGCCCAGCTGAAATAATTCCTTTTTAGCTTGAGGTAACTATCTTCATTACCAAAGGTATTTTCTTTTTTGAAAACCAATGGTGGGTTCAATGTTGCAGTGAATGGTGAGGAGAAACGGTAAAGGAAGGGGGGAGGGAGGGTTGGGGGGGGGGGGTAGGTTAAACAGCATACCATGCTACAAATTCCTAAAGACAATTATTGTTTGTAGGACGGTGTCCCTCAGGTCCAGTATCCTAGTGGCACTCTATATGTCCTCCAGTGTCTATAGTGTCCTCATAGGCGCCCGACGTGTCCTAGATGGTCCGGTGTCCTCCTAGGGACTCTTGATGTCTTAGGAACCCGTGGTCATCGTCCTCATGGGGACTCCGATGTCCTAGGGATGGGGCCAGTGGCGTAGTGGAAGGGGTTGCCCCAGTGAAGCTTTCTGAGAGAACGTAAAGTTCTGAAAGGGGCGCCAAAATTGTCCTGAGCATAGGCGGGATTAAAAGGGGCAAATCCCGCCTATGCTCAAAATGCTTTTAAATTGGTATCTTTAGTATAGTGATTTTTTGCATCTTAGCGTGATTTCCCCTCCCCCTTCCCACTTTTGACTTTGCCCCTCCCCCAACTTTGGTAGGCAAATTCCGTATATGGTCCTAAGAACATACTTTTTCAGGGAACAATGTACATGTTGATCAATAACTTCTCTTTAGAAATATATTTGCTAATTTCTTATCAATATTATTCCGTAAAATTCCATTTTTGTAATACAAAAGCGCATGAATCTTCCACAAAAAAGGAAGAAGAAAAAAAATGACCATAATGTTCTGGAATTCTAGAGGGATATGTCTGGGAGGCACATACACTCTAGTTGTATGAGCTGAAAAAGCACATATGTGCAGAATGAAGGTCAATTTTTATACGAGGAAGGGGGGGGGGGGGCTGCATGGGCGACCTCTGTGCAACAAAATCTTCAAGTTGCACCGGACTGCCGGACCCAATGAGATTATCTGATCATTTCTCCTAACTGATTTAAGTTTATATATTTGACATGATTTGAAGCAATTTTCTGATACCGAGATTACGAGAAACGGGGCTTTGGCCCTTGGATTCCTATATGAGACTTCGACCCTGGATTTTATGCGGGCATTCCCGCTGTCGGCCGCATAGCATACCCAGTACGTTATATGGTCATTGAGTTATTAATAAACATATCCGTCTGTCCGTATGCCCCTTAAAATAATGTTCTGTCGGCTTCGTCAAAACATTTAACTCGATAAATGTACCTGTCATTTAAACTACATGCCAGGGGCGTACTAGGAAGCATGGCCGCACGAGGAGGGGGATTGGGGATGCAGTCCCTTGTCGGCCGGATACCCATTTTAGTCGGGAAAAATCATGAAGGAAAATTCCCCGAAAATTTCCTGATGTTCCGAAAAATGCCCTGAAATTAAAGAAAGTTCCCTAATATTGAGAAAAATTTGCCAAAAAATTCGCGAGTCGGACAGAATCATGCCCGACTCGTTAGATATCTGGGTCAGCATGATAATGACAATATGATACTTATTATGTATCTGATTATGGGCAGTCTGTTTAGTTCATTTTCTCAAAAAGGCGACAATGAATCTCAAAAAGCAGCAGCAAAAAGTTTCTAATATCTAGCCTTTTTACTATCCGTCTCCAAATTTTCAGGATATCCAGTGAAATTTTGAACAATCAGGAGCAGAAAATAAGAAAGCCCATTCGTTAAGTGTGGGGTAGTCAAACGTGTGGGCTCATGCGATGACGTTATACATCAAAGTACCCAATTTTTTTGGTATTTCAAAGTAGCCAGTTTTTCAGGTAGCACCTGGACTGGCTGGCGCGCCATGAGACTTTGTTGTGATGTTGCGCGTTATTAGAACCGATGTAATACAATGCAATAACCAATGCTTTTTCTTTGGCATATCAAGTTATTTTACTCCAAGTCAAATCATTTTACTCCAAGTCAAGTCATTTTACTCTAAGTCAAGTCATCTTACTCCAAGTAAGGTCATTTTACTCCAAATCGGTTATCTTACTCCAAGCATGGAGATACTATTTGCTCCAAGCAAGGAAGGTCCTTGCTCCAAGTCAAGTCATTTTACTCCAAGTCAAGTCATTTTATTCCAAGTCACGTCATTTCATTTCAAGTCAAGTCGGAAGTAAAATTATAATAAAAGTAAAAAAAAAAGTTCTGTTTTACTTTCCGTTTTCTTTCCAGAGCTGGACTGGCTTCCGCACACCAAAATGAAAATGATCTTTAAGGCAGCCCTTTGTGTTATCTTGTTTCTTGTAGCTCAGAGAATTTTGCACTTCGTGTATTTTCTCGGCTATCACCAGGTTATTTTCCCCCATTGGCCCGGACAATGTTGGAACATCCCTGCTATTCAAACGGGAGCTGAGGACATCGCTCTGACGTCAAGTGGACTTGCTTTTATTTCCTCAGGGTACAAAAATAACGATATGACTGATCCAATCTCCAAGGCTCGTATGGGAAAAATGTATCTTTTCGATCTCAACGCTGTCAAAAATGACGCCAAAGAATTAACGGTGAAAGGTGACGACGCTTCTGTTTTATTGGTGCCTCATGGGTTAAGTCACTGGGAGGATCAGAAAACTGGCGAAATTCGTATATTTGTTATAAACCACCGGGAAAACGGGGATGAGTCAGTTGAAATATTCAAATATCAAAACCCCGACACTCTTGTACATTTGCGCACAGTGAGAGACCCTTTGTTTAGAAGTGTCAACGACTTGCAGGCAACAGGTCCTGATTCATTCTATATCACAAATGATTCGTACTATACCGGACTTCGAAAAATACTAGAATTCTGGCTTGCAATTCCCTTGGGAACAGTGTTGCACTTTGATGGGACTAAAGCAACTGTTGTTGCTGATAAAGGACTTTTATACAACGGTATTACAATGTCACCAAATGGAAAACATGTCTTCCTAAGTGTAATGATGGAAAGGACTGTTCGTGTTTTCGAGCGAGCTCAAGACAATTCCCTCAACCTTTCCCATGTCATAAATACCGGTGTCCCTGTCGATAATATTTTTGTCGACCCAACAAACGGAGACATCTGGGCTGGAAGTTCCCCTCCGTACACGTTTTTTGAATCTTTTAAAGACATAAGCCTCAAATTTCCATCTCGTGTCATAAGAATCAAGCCGCTTGGACAAGAGACTCAACCGTACTTAAACTACAAAATTTATGAGCCCTTTGCTGACGATGGGGAGCTTCATTCTATTACTACAGCCGCTGTAAGGTACCAGGATTATCTTTTAATCGGCGCTTTGTTCAAAAAGGCAACTGTATGCGAGTTCGGGGATCATAGGCGTACCAAAGATGTACCGGTCAAAATCAGCCAAAAAAATGGCGTAAAATTAGGGAGCTTATAGTGAAAATTCAAAGTGGCATGTAACTGTTTATAAATAGTACTAAATGAAAGATGGTAGTTTTAGGAACAATTGAAAAAAAATCGTGTAAATAGGTGATGCTGTTCTCAAGTTATGAGAAAAAAAGGTGTCGATTGGATTATCCCAAATTTTGAAGAATTAAGCACTTTTAAAGCATGATAAATGTTTGGACATGTTACTTTACCACTAATATTAAGTATTTTTTGTTCTGTACAATATTCTCTTCAACTTAATGATTGAAAATATGATATCGTTAAAGAATTAATGACATAGTTAAAGTGTAAACAAACCATAACATGTTGGGAAAAGCCTGGGACAAATTCGTTTTAATGTAAAGTTTGTTAAATTTGATTTAAATGCAGTTTTGAAACCAAATAAGCTGTTCTTAGCAAATGGTTTAGCCATGTATAAAATTATCACTTAAGGACTTAAGAAATAAACGGGACGTCTAATTAACAACCTAAATAATTAATTAACATTGACACAAAGTGAGACAATTTATTAGGTCAAAGTGTGCAAATCTAAAATTATTTCAGTGTGCTTCAAATGAATATTTAAGCTGACAGTTGTAAGATTCTAGCTAAAATGTGTATAATTTAATTGCAGCTTTCTGACTTTTGTTCTTGAATTTCTCTCATTCTCCCCCTGTTTCCTTTCTTTCCTACCTCTTGAATGATCTGACCTTTCAGGCACAATTTGACCCTAGTTGTCGTGGTGCCGTTAAGCCCTCATCAAACAAACAAACAAACAAAACAAACACATAATTAAAAAAATAGTTAATAATCTTAAATCATGTGAAATTAATTGAAATTCCCCACATTTTGGATTATTTGCTATGACATTGTTCAAAACTATGCATTTAATTTGTTTAAAACCAATTTGAATGAACTTGTAATATTCCATTAGAATGTAGAAATAATTACAAAATTAACTACTGATAAATTGTTAATGAATTTCTCAATTATGAATATTAATTAAAATGTTTTTAGTGTGAGCACAAAATGCATACATTTTTATGAAAAAATAATGTGATGAAATATAAAAAAGATGTTTAATCAAAAATTATGTTTTTCTTAGCAATATAAAACAAATCATACACAGGTGTTCCTAGCATAGCAACCTATGTACTTAATACATATATAAAAAGGTAGGTCACTTTCTAACGCGACTTTCGAACCGTATATGAAAATTCCTTCTTTTTTTGACCACTCGCGAATCTTAATTACATTTTTTGACTCAAATCACATTTGCTGCAGACTCCCTTCTTTGTTTATAAGCCACAGTATTTGTTCTTTTTTGATGAGATATACAAATGATGGATTTTCTACCGACATTACAGTCATGACAGTGTAAAAGCCCAACAATTTGCTGCAAACCAATTGAAGTGCTGCTTCTTCGCGACGTCATCGCAACGTTTTTTTTTGGTTTGTAGCATACTCTTGGGCTTTACACTGTCATGTCGGTAAAAAATCCATTGTTTGTACATCTCATCAGAAAAAGAAAAAAAAAAAATACTGTGGCTTATAAACAAAGAAGGGAGTCTCCAACAAATGTGAGTTGAGTCAAAAAATGTAATTAAGATTCGCAAGTGGTCAAAAAAAAAGAATTTTTTATATACGGTTCGAAAGTCGTTAGAAAGTGACCTACCTTTATCCTTTATATATATATATATATATATATATATATATATATATATATATATATATATATATATATATATATATATATATATATATATATATATATATATATATATATATATATATATATATATATATATATATATATATATATATTTATATATATATATATAAATATACATATATATAAACATATATATATATATATATATATATTTATATATATATATATAAATATACATATATATATATATATATATATATATATATATATATATATATATATATATAGATATATATATATATATATATATATATATATATATATATAATATTTATATATATATATATATATAAATATATATATATATATATATATATATATATATATATATATATATATATATATAAATATATAAATATACATATATATATATATATATATATATATATATATATATATATATATATATATATATATATATAAATATACATATATATATATATATATATATATATATATATATATATATATATATATATATATATATATATATATATATATATATATATATATATATATACATATGTGTGTGTGTGTGTGTATTAAGTATATAGGTTGCCATAACGCTAGAAACACCTGTGCTGTACAGTGTCAGAACTGCATGCCGAAATTGACTTAAATTTACTCTAAAACCAGTTGATAAGTTTAATTAAGCTTACCTTATTATAAGTAAGTTAATGCTTAACATTACGTACGATTAAAAAAGGTAAATCAATACAAATGCTCTCGAAATACGGGATTTCAAGCTACAGTACGGTGTTGTTTACAACTTAAAAGTTGCAACTTAGAACGCAACTTCAAAGCTATTGCGAAATCATGGGTCAATTCAAAAACGAGTCGCTTGCTGTGTAAATGGGGCATCATGCTAAATTATATATCAATTTAAAGATAAGAAAAATTTTGAGTTTGTGCAATCGTATTTTAATGAACATGCTTAGAATTAAGAATTTAAATGGTTTTTAACTTTTTTCTATGAAGAAATCATAGGAAACTGAAAACTCAAGTGTCATTAGAAAGATTGAGGTATTGTCTTTCTTTCTGGCCACATATTGGTTATAGGTGATAAACGACATAGCAGCGATGGCTTTTTATAAACCCACCCTGCATAACACACAACACAAACTTATGTCCCAAAAATTTCACACGGCTCCGAGTCTCCGATATAGCATTTTTTATCACCCCGGTAATTCACTCAAATTTTCAACAAATCGCATAAATTTGGTCTTATATGAAAGGTAATATTACACAAATTAATAATATCATATCAACTTTTAGATATATTAAGAAAAATTGGTAAAAATCGTAAGTTAAAAAAAAAAAGTACTTTTAACGCATTTAGTTGTTATTAAAATAGCATGCTCGCAAATCGCGAAGTCGTAAAATCTGTGGTTACGCGCATTAGGAAATATTGTAGCGGAAAATCAAAACAATTGAGTGATCAGTAGTCAGTGGGCCAAAATATGCTTAGAAATTGGCACTCGTTAGTCACCAAGGTGTGATGGTTGGGTATTGTTAAGGGAACACCTCGGCAACATTTCTTGACTTGTTGTCCAGTGTAAAACGAGATACTTTTTGAGTAATTTGTGAACAAAGATTTCATGTACTGTCACACTTTAGTAGTTCCGCTACTTTTGTTTGTTTTTTTTAGTGAAAAAAGGAAAACACACTGATATTTTGATCACAAATGCTTTTTATTTCTTTGCATAAAACATCCTCTCCTTGAATGATATGAAATTATGAAATATAATGAAGTTCCTTTGCAAGTAAGAAAAATGACTGATGATTCATTGATAATAACAACAGCCAATGGGAGCGGAGTTCGATATGGATCCAGTTTACGTCATTAATGGGGCAAAACATGACCTTTAGGCTTATGCATATTCATATCATAAAAAGTACCACAAATTCTGACAAATATGGTTTGGTCGGTAACTGATGAAAAATTACAGGCCGGATGGGTTTTCATAGTTTTGCCGGTGGAAAAACAATTTGTGTAATTTTGCCAGTTAATGGCAATCTAGCAACCCCGTGTGAGCTTACGTGCCTACGAAAGCAGCCGCATGCAGGCCATCTTTTCAGATTAGGAAGATGAACAAAGAAAGGGCAGTAGGTTGAGGATTGATAATGGGAGACTCGACAATGGATAGGCTCAGTTTCCTCCTGGTTTTCATGAAGTGTTGGTTAAATTCTCATTTCTTAGTAAATTAATTTTTAACTTTTAACTCACCTTATATCTGTATATGATGGTTGTGACAACAATAATTGTTCATTTTCAAGAGCCTCTGTCTGTTTGAGCAGTGCAGTGACCCGCGTTAACTTTTCCTATAGGCTCAATGGCATGCAATTACAAGTTCAATTGATTGGTTTTCCCCCGTATTTGTATGCATTGAGTTCACTTAAAAATTTCTTAAATTTAAAGAGGGAATCTCGTCTCAAAAAATTTGCTTGACTCATCACCAATACATCCGATACAAACTAGAACGTCACTTCCGCGGTGGTAATCGATTGGCGTGTTGTTGATTATGTATTCAACCAATCAGAAAAGTTGGATATTTGGATCTAATTGTTTTTAATTTAGAAAATTCCTAGGAACGATTTTATTCTTCCGGACCCCATTTTCATGGTCCGCTACTGATCGGAGGGCGGCCCTCTATTTAAGCAAAAATTACGGAGATCTTGATGAATAAGTCATATATTTCATACTTTGAAAATTTTGAGGAAAAAGTCGGATATATTGAGCAAAAACTTCAAACATTTTGAAGAACAAGTCGGACATATTCGAGGGAGCACTTATTGGAGTGTCGTCATACTGATGCCGTGATAATGTTTGCTGACGTTTACGTTCACTGCCGGTTTCCCGATGGCATGTAATGGATAGCACGGGGAATGAAGGCAGGGGAGGGGCGTGGTCAGGTACACGGGAACTAAAATATCAACTTTTTAGAAATAACATCATCAATTTCTTTTGTTTCCCGCAACGTTGGACGTTGGCCTCAATATGTCAGTTGCTGGCAGAATGTCAAATTTGCCGCACATGAGGAATGTGTGCACCCCGAACTGCCGATTCGCTTGGAAACCGTCAAGGCATTTCGAAAACAAAATAAGGTTCATGATTAATTGGTTCCAAATAATGTGATTTGTTAAACACAACTTTGAAAATCGTTGAAAATCATTCAATATTTGTATTTGTAGCGTACACCTCGTCAGAAAGGATGGGCGGTGTATAAAAGGGATCGCACAACAAAGGCTGCATGTTTTAAGTGTTTTACACTTGCAAACAACAAGAAAATGGGTATGAAAAAAATAAAATCTGACCACGGACACAAAATAATCGAAATCAAACAACAAAGGAAAGGAAATTCGTCGTCGATTTTATTTTACAATATAGCTTCTATAAAAATAGTGAATTCATACAGCAAATATACACTGTAATTTTTAATTAGTCAAAATGCACTTAAGGAATTCGATTTTACTATCCTAAAATTAATTAAGTTGCCATGCAGTGAACGCAATGATATCAGGGCGAAATGCTGTTGGACCAAATATCTTTTTTCGGATTTGTTGGTCAAAATAGAAGTTTATAATACTGTCCAAATCAGCGGCGTGGTGGGTCATATTTCACTTGGGGCAAGGGTATTCCCCCACAAAAAAGGTCATACGAGTAAAACGTTGTGCACATATAACTAAATTGGCATGCACTTGGCATTAAGATGTCACCGTTTAGGAAATTGATTAAAACCAGTGTTTTTAAGCTCTGAAGCTAAGAGTAAAGCTCTGGTACGGTGTATAGAGCGTAGCACTGGTTGGTATCCAGGGCGTAGCTCTGTGTCCAAGGCGAAATCCTGGTATAGTGCCCCAGGAAGCGCTGCGTTCCACGTGATTTTGCTTAAAATTGTATAAAATCCAGGGTCTAAGCCTTGCGTTTCTCGTAATTTTGATAGCAGAAAACTGCTTAATTAATGTGTAAAGTCCAAGATTGAAGCCCTGTTAGGGGCCCATGGAGCGAAAGACCTGCTTTATTGTGATTTTGATAACAGAAAACAGCTTAGACTCGTGTCAAACACAGGACGTGGGAAGCCCTGCGCTTCTGGTAGCAAAAATTGCTCAAAACTGTGTCAAATTTAAGGGCGAAACCCTGTAAGGGGCCAGGGGGCAAAGCACCTGAACCCCTATGTTTCTCGTTATTTTGATGCAGAAAATTGCTTTAATATGTGTCATATCTATGTGGCGATGCCCTGGTGTAGGGGCCGAGAGGTAAAAGTCCCCTTAAGCCCTATACGTTTCTCGTGATTGAATAGTAGAAAGTTTGTTTCAAATTGTGTCACATCTATGGACGAAGTCTCGAAAGTCCTACAATTCTTGCAATTTTGATAGCAGAAAATTGTGTAATATTGTGTCAACTCTAGAGTCAAAGTCCTGGTAGGCGCTCAGGGGCGAAGACCCCGAAAGCTTAGCGTGATGAAGCTTTTTTGGTGTGTTGAGGCTTTTTTGGCGTGATGAAGCTTTGAGAGAACACATTTACAACATTTTTTTGCAAATGATTCAACTTGCATAAGTTACACAAATATATTATCAGGACAAATTTTACTCCCCTGTTAGCATTTGGCGCCCTTTCATAAATTAAGTTTCACCCCTACCCCTGCCATCACGCCACTGGTCCGAATGCTTGAGCTATTAGATCCGGACATTTTAACATATTTTCCAGACCTTCTTACCTTTATCTGTTTATTGGACTATTTTGTGTGGGCCATTTGATATTGAGAACAAACGAAAGGTGTAGGACGTCGCCGATTTACCATCCTTACAGTAGTAAGAGAAGGGCTTTCAGGGAGAAAAGGGGGTTATAGGGAGAAGGGGCGTTCTTTAGACCCCGGGACTTCAGAGTACCGTCTTCTCCCTATATTCCCTTTTTCTCCCTGAAATCCTTCTCTTAGGAGGGTTCCCCTTTTCTCCGTTGGGGTGAAAGGATGGGTGAGGGGTGGGAGGGGAAGGGGGGTTCCTTCGGGGTCCTTAAACTCCAGGGCGCGGCGTACAGATATCTTGTTAAATTACGATAAAATCGTCTCATATACTAGTTCTGTGATTTTCTTTTTAAAAATCATAAAAATAAAATTTCGTTAGCTTACAAATCCGACGGAAACAATGGTAAGAACGAAATAAGTATAACATTTTAACTCTCCACCACTAAAAAATGTAACGAGATTGTTGAATTACAATAAAGGGAGAAAAAAAGGAGAGAGATCCGTTCACTTCTAGTGATAATTCCAGTAATAATTCACAATGATTCTAGTTCGTAATGTACATACCTGCGTGAGATAGGTTTACAAGCATAAGATCGATAATGTTTTTCTGTTACTACCAAGCTTTTGACATACCATGGACCCTCTTATAGAAAGATCATAGTTACTCGAACTATGATTTGTGTTTACCCCTCTCCAATAACGTGTGTGCACTATACCCTCACCCCTCTTCTGGCCCCTATGATTATGCAAGCTAGGACAGTCATGCTTCACACTGTTAACGTGTAGGTTCACACTCGATGATGCTCGCGACGACGAGTGAACGCACAATTACAATCACGGGGTCGTCGCCTGCGTATTCGGTTATATTAGTAAGAATGCTATCACGAAACGCTTAATACGACCCGGACGAGAACACAGGTACGACGTACGGACAGTCATAACATCGACAACCAAGTCAATGTCCACGGCCTTTGATAACCAGTTATGGTGCACTGGCGTGTCTACCCAGGCCAGGCTTGAACCCAGGGCCTCGTGGTCTGTAGACAGGTATGATAACCGCTACACCACAGTTAATAGACCTCGATGATGCTAGAAATCCCAGCATTTTTATACCCATCGACCATCCCAAGCTAACCAACAAAGGCGTTTCTGATTGGTTACAAAATTACATAATTCTCATGCATCGTTACTGTCGTCTGACCAAAACTCAGACACGCGAGGACATGTGTATTTGTCATTGTTGGCGTGTTAGAAAAGAATAAGATATGAAATAAATTTAGCCAATCTACGGGAGATTAAACGGACAAACACTTTCAAGATAAAACTCAGGCACAGGTATATATATACGTATATATATATATATATATATATATATATATATATATATATATATATATATATATATATATATATATATATATATATATATATATATATATATATATATATATATATATATATATATATATATATATATATATATATATATATATATATATATATATATATATATATATATATATATATATATATATATATATATACAGGGCCGTAGCACTGTTTGCTTTAGTGGTACGGCGACGTTAATACTATCTTAGCGAAGCGCCACCATCGGTTGGCGCGTAGCGTGCAAAACATTTTTTGAAAAAAAGGTACCTCTAGATTGCCAGAAATGACACTTCCCAGGTCTTGCAAGTTTTATTTGAACATCCTCTATTTTGGACGACTATGTGAATAGGTCTATCTGTTTTGTCATAAAATGGATTGTTCCGACTTTACACAAAATTATGCCTACCAGGTTTTTTCAAACTGTCAAAGTTTATTTCCATACAGAACATGTTTATCATAATCATATCGGAAGATCACCAGATAACAGTAATTTCTATTATCTCAAAAAGCACAATTCAACGAGTAAACTGACTCCAGTTCTGAAGGCAAAATACGTTTGGGCAAAATTATAAAGAAATACAACTTCACACTTCTGACTTTAATTTCCTTAACCCCAAAAACGTATACATATGTATCATTTTTTCACTTATGGAGGGGTGTAGAGACCATATCCTTGCCGACACTCACATCTAAACCACCATTTTTGTGGCGGGTGGAGACGGTGAAAATGGGGGATTCGTAAATTTGAACTCCATATCCTTTTTTCATGATATCATCGGATGTGTTAACCCGTAAAATTTGCCCTGTCATTTTTCAAATTATGGGGAGGGGGAGCTTATTCTCTTGATATATCATAAATAAATCAACTTGAACTGTTGAACCTTGTTTGTTGTCACATCAACTTTAGTCTGATTTGCTGATCTTGGTAAGCTTTCCAAAGTATCGATGGCAACAACAAAACAGAAAGTCTAACAAAATGTTTAGATCAATTTTCATATAAATTATGTAATGAAGTAAGTTTGTTTTTAACAAAAAAACTTAAATGATAAACTGATAGTCTTATACGATAATATTTCGTAATCTTTACAAAAGTTTCACTGAATTCAAGGACACAAAAGTGACGAGACTATAGGCCTATTCCTGTATTCGACTATTTGCCGGCTTGGAGAAATGATCCAAAGACTGCACGACGGTGAGCAGTGTCGGCAAATTCAGTTGCTATTTTCGTCAGATCCAAGCTATCTGCCGTGTCTTTGTGGACATGGAGGACAAGTAGATGGTTCAGTCGTTTCTGTTTCCTGGTGGCTTGCATGTACGTCTTGATCAGAGCGCTGAAAGAACGTTCGATTACCGCGTTTGTAGCTGGCATGACAAGTACAAGTTTAGGCAAAATGCACACTTCAGATAGAAGCAATTTCGTACCGAAATCTAAAGACTTCATATACTTCACTATATCAGGAAGCTAATACACACTGACACTGGTACATTCAGGTGGTTTACATGTGTGACCCAGCGTTTCCAGCTGGACTCTGAGTTGACTTGAATCAATGTCGTCTTTGTAGAAATCAGAAACGAAGTGAAAATCCTTCCCAGTTCCTTTGCCATTACATGCATCTAAGAGGAGGTTCTGTAGCTTGACCTAGGTTTGGTACCCCGTCTGCTTAAAACAATCTCGTATGCAGTTAACGATGTTGTCGATAGCCTCTGTGTAGATTCACTTGATATACTCCTTCGCACTTGCAGGTTGATCATCAAGAGAAGGACCATCAAGCCGGATTGGGACTTTTTTTCTTCGTGGTGTCTCCGGTTGGTTCACATTGAGTGTAGAAGCAAGTAATCCTACGGCCTCCCAGAAAGTGTCGAACTGACTTCGTATGCCTTCAATAGTGGAAACGGTTTTCTCTGCGACACTTTGCCCTTCCGCATCAGAAATGTATGCGTGTTGCAAAGTCCTACTCAAATTGTCGCTATGACTCAGGATCAGGTGTGCTAACTTTATACCAAATAAGAAATCAAACTTCTTCATGTACGAAGCCACACCTTTCAGTCGACCCTTTGTGCTAGGATCCTTTTCCTTCAAGAGACACTCCTCCCAAACATTCTGTAGAACTTCGTAGTTTTCCAGTATGCTCCGAAGTGCATCTGCTCTAACTGTCCACCGAGTTGGACACATGACACGGATTCCAGTGGAGCACTCCATCCCAATCCTCTCCTTAATCTCGATAAACTTAGTTCCACGTCGGGGGTAGTTTTAATTAGTTTGGTAATCTCCCTTGTATTTTCCAAAGCATCACACATTAGCCGGTTTCTCTTTGTGGTGTCACCACATGCAAGGTTAAGGGCATGACCGTAGCAATGTGTATACAAAGCCTTTGGTTGTTCATCTGTTATCTTCTTTGCAACACCTCCGTGTACATCCGACATGGCAGCCGCTCCATCATAGCATTGACCTCTTGCCTTCTGAAGGGATAACTGCATTCGAAGGAGAACATCTTTGATGACGGCAACTAATGCATCGGCGGTTGTTGAAGACACTTCATACAATCCAATGAAATCTTTATGAACTTTGAAGTGGTTGTCGACCCACCGTATGCATATCACAACCTGTTCCCTTGTTGGAAACATCGGATGTTTTATCCACCATAATTGTATTGAATGGAGCTGTCTGAATATTTGAAACAACCTCACGTAAAGCCTATAAAAAAGAGATGGTGCATATACAAAATTAGCACGGATGTTAGTAACTAAACGTGCGCGCTAGTCGCCAATTGTGGATTTAAACAAAATTTAAAGGGGTCTGGCAAGTTATACCATTTTAACGAGTTATGCCATTTTATTTTATTGAAAATTAGTACACAAATGTATAAAGAAGCATGCTCAACGCACACTTGCATGGTACATATGCTTCATAGATGTGAGTAGATATTTTCCAAAAGAGATTTACAAATTAAAAGTAAGGCGAATGCGATAGCGACGCGTAACAGAAATAAATAAATAAACAAAAAACATACATGAATCTGCGCGCCATGCAGCTTAAATTGAAAATTTAAACAAAAAATATAGCAGCACTTTAGAACCATTTTTGGGTGGTGGGGTGGGGGTAAGAGTGATAGTCTGGATTTTTTTTATAACGGTGGTCCCCTGCGCCCACGTCGATATTTCCTTTGTTCCGCTGCAATTGGTATAGTGATTCCTATATTATTTTCTGTTCTTTCGACGCTGGGGAGGGGTTAAGTCTTTGCTATTCTGATTTTGTTTGCGCAATTATAAAATATATTTCGCCGCCTAAAATATGTAATTGAATTAAGTCTTACTGTTAGTGCCATTGTCTGTAAAACTTCGTTTTGAATTTCAGCAGAAAGATACTTGTCAGATTTCCGTGATAACCAGTTTTGAATCCGTGAAT
>JAIGNY010004451.1:247500-292500 GCA_020152595.1 Chiridota heheva
AGGAACATGAAGTGGAAAGACCCGCTGGGTCCAAACACTGCTCGAACGACCGAATGAGTTTATCGATCCTCCTCCCGAATGTGTGTATTGGTATTACAGCGAGTTTCAACCAGATTATGAAGCTTTACAACACGTTTTACCTCAAATCGAGTTTATCAAAGGATTTCCCGGAGAAGAAGAGTTATGGACAACTGGATACGAAACATCGAAATTTGGTGGTCATCGATGATCTCATGAGCGAGTTGCCTCTGGTCGTGACGGATCTGATTACCAAAGGCAGCACCATTGAAATATTTTGTGCTTCTTCTCGTACAAAACTTGTTTTTTAAAGGTGGTCGAACACTCAGTCTGAACACTCACTACCTCGTGTTTCTCAAGAATCCACGCGATACTTCTTTTATCGATCATTTGGCTCGTCAGATGTTTTCGGGGCGTGTTAAATACGTCAGAGAAGCCCACACCGACGTCACTAAAGAACCCTACGGTTACCTTTCTGAGGCAGTTACCCACTTTGTTACCTGCCGTGATCCCTTTCCTATTGTATCCATTAAGAAAATGATGGCGGTGAATCCAGATACTTTGAAACGGCCGACAAACATCTTTGATGCCCCAGAGAAAACCAAGACTTTATCCCTGAACGAGAAGATTTTGAATCGACAAGGATATCACCGACGAGGAAAAAATCAAGCTGTACGAAGAAGCATTGAATCTGTACACGATTTACCGATGTAAAACGATAGCTCCGCACTCCCTCCTCCCCTAATTCCAGAGTCATGTTTTATTAATGACGTTATAGTCAATGCACCGAAAGCGTTGAAAGGGAAAGCGGAACAGCTAACCAAGTCTAAGAAGATATTGAGCGAAATGACATGGAGTCCTAAAGGCGAGTTAATCATTGATGATCGTGTTGTACCAGGAACCCATGTGGTGGATCTGATCAATGATGCCATCCGTTTCCGAAAAACAGTCATTCTCCAAGGACGGAACGCCTTTGTGGAAGGATTCTTAAGCATAAACGTGCCTCAAGAACTTATCGGAAATCGTGGCGTGTGGTAAACAATTTCAACGTTTCCGACGATCTAAAAGAGTTGAAGAACCGAGAGAAGTAACATATACGGAGGACATCGAAACACCACGATATGAACCCAGAGCATCTTTTATGACACGTACACGTAGTAACGTTTCAGGCAGTTGGCTTTAGTACCTGAAAACGAATAAAATTGGATTGCATTCATCGGTTCCGATCAACAACGGTCATGGCGAGCATATCATCCCCTCGGGTAACTGTACGTGATTTATTAAGAAACATCAACTTTGTCAGCGCTTGTTGCGGTGGACGCATGATTCGAAATGAATCCGACGGTGGAAACTGAAGAAGAAACCGTACTTCGAGAAATCTACTATGATCCATCACATTCCGCTGGCTTCGCAGAAGTCGACAAGGCGTATGACGTAATCAAGAAACGGTTTCCGCGCATCAGAAGAACGACGGTGAACAGATGGATGGACAAGCAGGACACGTACACACTTCACAAACCTCCGAGACGTCACTATCCTAGAAATAAGGTCATCGTAAATGGTATCGACGATCAATGGCATGCCGATCTCGTCAATCTCAGTGCTTACGCAAGAATTAATAAGGGAACCAAATGATGGTTGACATGCATAGACGTATTTTCAAAATATGCTTCGACCATGCCTGTGAAGAACAAATCAAGACCATCGCTTTTATCCGCATTTTAGAAACTTTTTAAAGATTCTGGACGATTACACAGAAAGTTGCAGACGGGAAAAGGATCAGAATTTTTCAAGCGTTTGGTACGCTCTTATCTTAAAGAAATGGATGTTCATGTCTTTTCGACGGAAAACGAAACCAAAGCCAACCTGATGGAGCGATTCAATCGCACGTTAAAATAAAAAATGTGGCGTTATTTTACGGCAAACGCTACTCACAAATACATCGACATTTTACCATCTCTTCTTACATCTTACAATAAGACACGGCATCGTACCATTGGTCGAGCCCCGAATGAAGTAAGCGAGAAAAACGAGTTAGACATGTGGGAAACGTTATACGGTGAGAAAAAGAAGAAGACGTCAACGACGAACCGGAGACCCGGAGGCACGGTTCGTCTGAGTATGCCACGAAACCATTCCGGAAAGGGTTTTCCATCGCTGCACACCGATGGAAAACAGTATCCGATCACGCCACTCATGCCCAACTTTGCTACACACCAAGCTCTTCGTAGTTACCTACAGCTGTTGTCGTCTACGGGCCGATTTGACCGTGATAGCGGTATCGACATTACACCTGTCGATTTTCTGGACGGTTACACGCTGTTTGCGTTTGACTTGACCTCTGACGGTTCTCACGGTCAGCATTACTCAATCAACAAACGTGACAACCTCTGGGTCGATTTGAAATTTGGCACAGCGTTACCCGCCACCATCAGCCTTCTCATCTACGCCGAATTCGATAATATGATTGAAATCGATAAAAACCGTAACATCCTCTACGACTTCACCAACTGTACACGATGAACGTCTAAAATGACCGAGGTCGGAACGGGGTATCCCGTCTCCGCGTCGCAAGGACTCGACAGACTTCGACCAATGTAGTGAATCGTTGTGCATCTAAATGGATCAGAAAATGAATAAACTTACCTTGTAAAGACGAGAGATCTGTGTTGTAAACAGTGAAAAAATCAGGAAGCTAGGCTCTTTTGAGAGCCACCACATGTATAAGAAAATAAAAAGAATTATCATAGTAATTATTTAAACAAAATTAAAAAATATATAAATATAAAAATAAAAATATACATATAAAAAATGCGAAGGAGATAAAAAAAAAAAAACATATTTATGTGGGCGACAATGAGCGAAGTCAGCTTTCGTGATACTCCCATCTGTAAATGGATAATACAGATATGATCCTTGCAAGGCTTTGATTAGTTATATCTGGGGACCCATAGTTTGGAAAAATGAATAATTATCTATATAAAGTTATCTATGTATGACTGGCAAATCGGCAGCCCAAATCATCGAAAATCAAAAAGTCCAGGGCGCGGCGCTTGGGTGCACCTCCCTCATTGGGGAGGGGTTCTTTAAGTCCAGGGCGCGGCACTTCGGTGCACCCTCCTAAGAGAAGGCTTTTAGGGAGAAAAAGGGAATATAGGGAGAATGGGGTCCTCTGGAGTCCCGGGGTCTAAAGAACGCCCCTTCTCCCTATATCCCCTTTTCTTCCTGGAAGCCCTTCTCTTACTACTAGTTACCATCCTCGAGTTGCTTAGCCAATGACGTCACTGTTTGCAGGAGAGCATGGAGTGGATTATTTGTTTCTCCGTTTGTTATCCTTAATTCAAGCAGCCTTATATTTTCAGAACTGATAAGTTGACTTGGTATAAGGGGAGAGAGAGGAGCCGGAACTACTCCCCTCATCTCGATAAAATAAGGAAGGTGGGTGCACGACCACTAAACGCCAACTCCCGTAACCCCTTTATATCAACATGTATGAATTAAACCGTGCCATTATAGAAGGATTTATATTGGCATATGTTTGATAATGCTTCGATTGTGTGAAAATTAAAATGCGATTTTGAAATTTGCTGGTAGTTATCACTGATAGGATTGACTTTTTCTAATGTTATTTGCACAACATGTATATTAGTTATGAATATTGTCATAAGGGGCGTAACTAGACATCGACCGCAGGCCGTGAGACGAATTTGCCAGACGAAAATTTGCAATTTTCCGACTTATTTATAAACGATAGACATGTGTATACAATCACACAATATACAACAATTGAGAACATACTTCTCCACAATCCCTCTCCCACCCCTCTGAAAGGGTTTCGATTTCCCTGTTTAATGTATGCTTTATTTTGATGACAAATTGTAAAAATATTAACATAAAATTGGAAGAAACTGCGTAAAATTGTTTTAAAAAAATCGAAACTGACAGATTTCCCGGATCCCTGAAAGTGATCCAGCCTGTTCTTAAACAATTTTAGATTGCATGCTTCCACGACCTCCTTAGGTAAATTTTTCCATAACTTCCGATTGAAAAAAAAAATGTCGAACACTGGTGAATTAATGTGATTGAAGAATGTTCCTGTTTTTAGAACCTCTTGTTCTAGTATTATTACGCATAGGTAATAAATTTGCAACTCTTGTATCATATATATGTGAGACCATCTCATATACTTCAATTATATCACCTCTTGCTCTTCTGTAAGTTTAATGTTGGGAGTTTCAGATTGGTAAGCCTGTCAGAATATGGAAGATTAGGCAAATGTGGGACAGGTTTGGTGGCTCTCCTTTAAACATTTTCGATCAACTCAATGTGTTTTTGCTTTGATGGGTGCCAGACACAGTTTGGAATTTTCAGATGATGAAGTCTTACAAATGCCTTGTAGACTTAGACTAAAGAGGTTTTGTCAAGATATGTGAATGATCTACGGATGAGTTCAAGTATCATATTTGCCTTATTGACTTTCTCGTTGATGTGAGCCTCAAAAGTAAGCTTGGAGTCAAAAGTTACTCCTAGATCCTTCTCATTAGTTACAAATTCAAAATTGGGATTCAACATGGTATAGCATAAATCACTTGAAGGAGAACAACGTGCAATTTCTAGGACCTTGCACTTGTCTGGGTGAAATTTCATTAGCCAGTTTGCCAATGAGTCCAGGTCAGCTTGCAAGGTATTATGGTCTTGAGTTGACCTCATTGACCTATAAATCTTAGTTTCATCTGCAAAAAGGTAAATTGAAGAACTCATAGTGTCAGAGAGATCATTTAAATATATAATGAATAGGATCGGACCCAAAACACTACCTTGTGGTATACCATTAGTCATTTGAGGGGGTGCAAAGAGGGTACTTGTCTCCCACTTTCTTCCAAATTTGTATATATTTTGTATGGTGATAATTCGCATATTAGCTTGATTTTGTTGCTTTGCCCTCCCCCCCTCCCTTCCCGGCCACTTTAGACTTTTCATGACTTGTCCTTCTCCTTAAAAATTTGTTCCAGCAAATCATAACCACAAATTTATTGTAGCAAATAGTGAGACTACTTTATCTTTATCAAAATAACCACCCAATAAGGACTTCATCCATTGCTAATATGATACTCAGCACCAGCTTCCACAACAACTAAGGTTTTCAGAATGAAGAAAATAAAGAGGAAAAATCTGACCCGACCTTGTTATGTATCAGATCGGGTCTGACTGTTTGAAACTTTAAGGAGCAAAACAACTAATGTCCCCCACTCTCGGTAGGCAAATCCCGCCCATGAACACAAAGTTCCAAAATATAAGTGAAAAATCGTGGGGTCGAGGGGAGACAAAGGGGTTCAGGAAGGTGCCCTTGGTAGGGGTAGAGAGGCGAAGCCCCGGAAGCTCTGAATATTTCTTGTATGAAATGTTGTTATTGCAGCAACTTGCCAATCTAACTGTAACAAAGACACATCACATACCGCAATCGTGTATGGTGGATGGGGCAGAGTCGTTCCAAACATTTTATTTTAAAAGAGTGGGCATATAGCGCACAGGTAAGTGTTAACAAATAGGCCATGAAATAACTTCCAAATGTTCAATAACTAAAAAGGCAATTTTCCTAAAAGTATCCAAAAATGTCATTTACAATGCTAGGGTATATTTCATCCATGCATCCAGAAAAGGGGACAATTTTGCCGTCACGGTTACATTTCTCTTCAAAAAGTAAGAGGCTTCAAAAGTTGCAAAAGGCTCGTTTCCGGCCGCGGTCTCCAGATCGCTTGCATTCCCGCTACCGTCCCATTCCCTTTCTCCTTCTCCCCCTCCCTCCGGCCGGCCGAGAAAATCTCACATGTTTGATGCATTGCCCTAACTTTAAAAGGCCTGGCCTAGTACGACGGGTTTAATCTTTTGCACAGGGTTGAGAAACTGAAGGATGAACGTTGTAAGCTTCTTCAGGTTCTTGTGTTCCTGATTATTTGCCTTGTTGAAGACCTTTGATTGAACTTTTATCATTTAATGTTTACCTTAGTAATAATAAGATTTAGGCTAGGCCTACGTGAAACTGAAATTGTTTGTTTTTGGTAAACTATACTCCTAAGTCTTACTGCAATAACAATTCCGCGAGTATTTTTTTTTTTTTTTTAATGCAGTCTTGCTTCTAAAGACAGTAAGCCTAACGTTACTGGGAGTAACTGCAGAATCCAACGCACTTCTGAAGGTATAAGGCTCAGCCGAAATAAAAATCCATAGGGGCACTATCGTCACGGTCAATAGGAGAAAACACGATTTTTCGTGATTTCGACAAAAATTGCACATAACCTAATATAGGCCCAAGCTAACGTTAACACTAGGCCTAGGCCCACGTCAAAGCTTAGTACGAATCTTCATAGGGCCTACTCCAAATCCTTCGCTCTGAATCTCTTGATTTAGAGTATGAACGATTACGTACATAAACAATTTACACACTTAAGCAAAGTCAATGGACTTCAACGTGTGTTTAAAAAAAAAAAAAACAGTTCCCAGAAATTTTGAGCAACTTAATTTTCGATAATGCTTCCAACCTGAAAATCAGCACATGGAAACTGAAAGTTGTTTCACACATTGTGAATATCGTAATAACTCAATTAGTATCCTAAAAGGATACACATTTTTCATTCAAAAATAAAGTTGCAACACGATTTCTGTGATAAATGTAGTAGGCCTACGCACGTACTGTAACTTTTTCTCCAATTAATGGTAATAAGTACCTCTGTGCAGCCTTGAGCATATGAATGCACCATGCATCCTATGTGTGTTACTTCATACTTGTGTACGGCGCGTACAATTTGTATGTAGGCCTATTAAAATTAACAAAGAACAAATTCGAACCAATTTTGATAATGCCCCATGCAATTGTCACATTTTTAAACGAACGCACAGTCATTTTTGTTGTATCTGCTCCCGTTTTGGCCCCTCCCTTTTTCAAATTGTGCGCACGCATTTGGAACATCATTTGCAATGCTATTATCCTGTGCACAAGACACTGAATTTCCTCCAGAGCATTGACCATTTTTTACAGAGAATTCAGGAAATTGACCAAAATGTTTGTCTGGTGACTTACATTAGACAAAAGTTGAGGTCGTCGGTATTAATTTTCATTCTCTTTTGTGACCACTGTACTGTAGGAGAGGTTACGTATACTTACATCAGACAAAAGTTGAGGTTATCGGTATTAATTTTCATTCTCTTTTGTGACCATTGTACTGTAGGAGAAAGTAATATAAGGAAGTACATGCTTAATTCTAATAGCGAGAGCTAATAGTTAAGGTCTTTACCCAAGCTTAGGAATTAAGGTAATTATAGCATGTCTTTGCTCATCATATAAGATACCCTAATCGAAGCAAAATTGAAAGCATCCATAACAGTAGTGCCAATAAGTGGCCAAAATTATAGAAGAAATCAATGGACAGGCCATCACTACCAGGTGATTTGCCATTAGGCATAGAAGTAAGAGCGTTATGTAATTCATCAAATGTAAAATAACCTTCACAAATATTACAACTCTCTATATCTAAGTGATTAATGTTGTGAATCTGATCACTACAATGCAAGGAAGAAAAAAATTACATAAATCATTCAAAATACCATGACTATCCGTTAATAGAATACCATCATTATTGTTTAAAGAACGAATGACATTAAAATTTCTGTTACTCATTAAGTCATTAGTGATAATATCTGAAATATTATTAACATAACTTAGTACTATCATGAAGAAGAGAATGATTAAACTTCCACATACCAGGCCCTCTTCTATCAGTAAAAAGAGTTAATAATAATAAAACCACAGAATGGTCAGATTGAAGCCTGGGGATGAAATTACAGAAAGCACCAGGGTTAACGAGAAATCTAGAAATATGGAAAAGATTCCAATCTGCAAAAAATACCAGGGGTAATGTTCAACTTCCATGTAAAAAACTTTTTACAAGGATTTACCTCCTGCCAAATATCAAATAGGTCAAATGTATTCTTTAAATGTAAGCAATGCCTACGGGGATGGAAGTTGGCTCTATGGATCCCACCCTTTTAATCCATATCTAAATTAAGAACAAATTAAATTCCCCCTCCTCTCCCTTCTCCCCCAATAATAAAGTTATCACTGGCAAAATTGTTGAGGTTTACGGCAAGAGAATCAAAGAAATTGGGGGAGTTAAGATTCGTAGCATAATAAATGTTAGCTAAAGTGAAAGTTTTGGCCATAACAACAATATCCAAAATAATAATTCTACCCTCTGTGTTAATCTTAGATGATAAAGCAGAAAAACTAAGCTTAGGATTAATAAGAATTGCAACCCTCTTACTCATAGATGTACCATGGAAAAAATGGCACGACCACCCCATCCATTGTTCCAGAAAGTTACATTGTTTGGAATGCTGTGCGACTCTTGGATAAAATGAATATCATGATCAAAATTATGCAGGAATGCAAAAACTTTACGCCTGTGTTATTATTATTTATGTAGCCTGGAGCGTTATAAGTGCATACCTTTTAGTCAGCCATGGTAGAAGAGGATGGAGATTAAATACGTTACATTAATGTATGGAATAACATCACAAAGGGATGTAGCACTAATTACACAAAGAAAAATAGTACATTCTATCAATGATAAATCTAGTATGCTGAGCATTGTAAATGAATAAACACTGTGAGGTACAATGTCCATTATATGGATCAGGGTATACAAGAAAAACATGTGGATTAGGTGGGAGAATTAAAAAAGGCAAAGAAAAAAGATGATTGCCCTATCAAACAGGCTGGATTTGGCATTAAAAAAAAAGGAAACCCAGTGTGACACAAGTCCTAAAATGGACCGGAGAATGGAAACCAAGAGGTGCATACAAAGTTGCTATAGGTTAATAATGAATGGAAACCAAGAGGTGCATACAAAGAGGTTATAGGTTAATAATGAATGGAAACCAAGAGGTGCATACAAAGAGGCTATAGGTTAATAATGAATGGAAACCAAGAGGTGCATACAAAGGGGCTATAGGTTAATAATGAATGGAAACCAAGAGGTGCATACAAAGAGGCTATAGGTTAGTAATGAATGGAAACCAAGAGGTGCATACAAAGGGGCTATAGGTTAATAATGAATGTAGACCAAGAGGTGGTGCTTATTGATTAAGACAAAGTGTTTGTCCCTGTCCGCCTCTAGGTACCTGACCCTTCCATCCAAGGCCTCACATTTCTGTTTGAGTGCTGCGTTCTCTTCTATTTCTTCAATTGTCAATGACTGTTCATCAAGGGCTTACCAAAATCCCTTTGGATTTTTCTTAATTCGGCCTATATGTTTTCAATGGCTTCATCCAATGAGTCTTGAGTTTTCAGGAGGCTTCTTCCTCGGAATGCTCGGAATCCGAATCATTATTCTCTTGAGTATGGCTAGGCCTCGGTTGAGAGGTACTGAAAAGTCTGTTAGGCTTCTCATGCAGTATAGGAGAGGCATTGCCTTTTCCCTTACTTTTTGATCCTATGGGCTGACTTTGCACCATTATAATGAAAAACTTTACTTTGTTTACAGGAAATATGTAAATGAATGAAAGTTGTTTCTTGAAGTAATATGCAAGTGATATATGGGAAAAAATAACAAGTTCTTGAGGAGCCCTGTTCACTACGAGCAATCTATGCCATCATCTTGGAGAAGGCAGGACTTACGCAGCTGCATGGACTGCATCTACATGTAACCCTTGAACCTTTCCAAAAGGTGGAGTCTATGGCATGTTGTGGTAGTGCATTCAGAGCCGGATACCATCTGGGAAAAAGATCACTGATAGATGACAGTTCTGGGAAATAGAACAAGGTATTTTTGAGAATTGCCCCACGTCATCACAGTGGGTGTAAGTGCGGGATATCAACAAGGTGATGCACAATGCGGTACATCATCACGATCTTGGCTTGGACCCGATGTTCACATAGAGACTGCCATTGTAGTTGTTCCTACATGTCTGTTACTGGTTGTTCTGTGGTCATGCATAGCAAAAGGGGCATAGTGCTGCTGTACCATTTCCAGTTTCCTGATGTTGAGTGAGGTACTGTATGTGGGTCCCAGATAATTCCGGCATATTCCACTAGTGGTTGTAGGAGGGTCTTGTAACAAAATGCCTTTGTTTCTCTGGAACACTGATAGATGTTTCTGTGGAGAAAAGCACTGTGGAGTTGGCTTTAGCAGAGACTTGTTAGATACTGTATAGTGATTCAAGTTAGATTTTGGTGAACGTTGATCCCCAGGTATTTTACAGAAGTTGCTTCCACCAATGTTTGACCATGAATGGTGTAAGGTACTTTTGTGATCTTCTTTTTGTTTGTGACATGTAGGACTTGAGGATGAAATTCCATCACCCAGTCCTTCTCCCATTGCTGTAACTTGTTTATGTCAAGCTGAAGTTTGCATGGAAGCATCTTCTTCACTGGATTTGACAGTAAAGACTGCAGTCATCAACAAATAATTTGACAGAGGATTGGTGAGATATGTAGTCTGGTAAGTCGTTAATGAAAATGAGAAAAAGTGATGGTCCCAGAACGCTGCCTTGGGGAACTCCTGACTGTACTGGAGATGTTAAGCCACTGTTAAGAACTTTCTGTGGGTGATTTCTGAGGACATCTGAGATCCAGTCTAGGTTACTACCATCAATATCATAGAATTGCAGCTTATGCAGTAGCCTAATGTGTGGTAAGTGGTCAAAGGCCTTGGAAAAATGGAGGAGGATGGCGTTGACTTGTTCTTTAATATCTATGCTCTTAGCTAGGTGTTGGATTGTTAGGATAAATTATAAAGTGCATGAGCACCTCGTACAAAAGCCATGCTGGGCGTCTGTAAGTATGTGATGTCTGTCACAGATGATTCATAATACTACTACTGCAGGTGACATGCTCTGATTAGCTGCAGGTAATAAAAGTTAGTGAGATGGGATGGTAACTTTCGAGAGAAAAAAATATCTTTGCATCCGTTTTCTGACTTTTAAGTTGATTTTGGTAATGTCATTGTATTCTCTAACAATATTTGAAACAGTACATTTTTGAAACTTTTCATAAATGAATTCTATATCATTTTAAGACACTTAAATTAAAGTGTTCTGTTCAACTTGGCCATTTAAATTTGCCATTGGATTGCATAGGGTATGCTGCCTAGCTAGTGCAGGCATAGTGAATACTTTGAATAATGCATTGGATTCTTGCAGTTAAGCCGTCTACTGTACATATAATGCTGTACTCACACTTTGAATACAGAAACAAACATGTATGATTTATCCTAAGTAAATTCTTTTCATCAGTTTAGATATATTTATAGTATTAGTATTTAAGTGCAAAATCCTCGCTTGGAAAACATAGATTAATACTCTGATGATATTTGGCGGGAACCTGAGCTAATTATGCCAATATTGGCATATCGTCTTTTAGCAATAATGTAAAATTATACTATTCTTTTGTTAAAAATCATCAGAAATGAATAATAGAAAAAAGAATTTCATGAATTTTAGGCAACTTGGACCTTGCCTTTACCCCACCAGAGTGACTCATACTAAGTTATTAGTTTTGACATCAAGCCAAAATCCAGGCAAATTCCTCTCAAAACCAAACCAAAAAGGCTACTGTAATTGGAATGGTTTTGTTGAAGACATGAAGAAATCACCAACGGAGTTCATAACCATTTGGTAAATGACCTATTTAAGATTTTCACAGATGCTGTGGATGCTGGGCTCAAGAGTCACATACCTCACAAGAAGACGAAAGACAAAAATAGCCTTAAATCGTGGATGACTCACGTATCAAACAGTTAATTAGAAAGCGCAATAAATTGTATTAGAAACTGAAAGATATTGCAGTTTTGATTGTTTAAGGTCAAGCTGCTGCATGGACAGGGACAAAAGATTCTATCTGTGAACTTAAAAGGGAATACAAATATACTGGACTTACATGTACATTGAATCTTTGATAATGCTAAAGGGGAAAATCACAGGAGTTAAATGTTTTTGAACCTACAAATCAGGAAGGATGAATGTGGAGTACAGTAGCTACCAGAAAAAGATGAAAATTTTCCAAAAATTAAAGAAAGAAAAAATGCCTAAAATTGAAGAAAATTGTCCGAAATTGGTCGAAAAAACTGCTCGAAAATTAAGAAAATTACCCCAAAATCAGAAAAACTGCATGAAAATGAAGGAAATATCCCAAAAAGGAAAGAAAGTGTTCCAAAAATCAAAAAAAGATAAAAGGAAAATTCCTAAAAATGAAAGAAAATTTAAATATATTTCCCAAAAATTGAAGGTTATTTCCCGAAAATGTGAAATTTCCCGATCAGGAGCACCTTGAACTTTCATAGAAACCTAATTTTGCAGTGCAATTTTTCCACTAGTATCCGGGAAATCTTTCGACATTTACCCTGAGAGGGACCCTTCCCATGCTCCTAAGGACTCTCCCACTCTTGACCCTTGGAGGGCCAATCCGTCATTATTTGCAGCTTTGTGAGCTGTATTAGACACAGTTTTGGTGCTACAGAGATTTGGAGAATGGTTTTCACTGCATTGCTTGTCTGGGAAAGTCACCTTTCTCATCTCATGATTCCTGACAAATTATACCATGAGGTCCCTGATAAGGGATCCCCCAAAGCTATGTCACTCTCAAGGCCCTGCTGTCTAATGTGCATGCCCCTAGGTCAGCTACACACTAATCGTGTACAGTGTGTGTATTGCACCTGCACAGCGGTGGTGCTTCCTGGACACAAGGAGTGTATGACTGTTACATCGGATCACTTCATGACCATTCAGGGAGCATATTTTAATTTCACATGGAACTTATTATCTTGTTTATGGAAACACACAGACATACTATTCTGCAGCAAGTTTTGAAAATTCAGTATTTGTTTATTTAGATTGATATTTAGTGTTTGTCACAATTAGTGATCTTTGTTACTGTGCACATGTTCATCTTGACCCACAGGTATCTGCACTGCCATGCACACCAGTTACACTGTTTCTATAGTCATCAACCTCTTGATGTTTGATGTAATCGGGAGAAGAAGACCCATATTTGTCCTCAGCAATGATTTTCATGTTGAGTTTAATTAATTGACACAACTTTTTCTCATCCATTTTCTTTGTGGAAGATTTGATCTATAATGTGACACAAACTTCAAAAACAAAAAAATTTCTTCAACACAGCACATATGGCCATAATTTGTCATTTGACAAAGTGTACTGTAGGAAAAAACATTTGCTCTTAGAAGTTCCTGCCAGAATGACTTGTGATTTTGACTTACACTTTTTAGGAGCAATTTTGTTTCATATTGTGTGACATTACATAAGACGTATGTTTTTCCTATGATTATCCTATGTATGGTAGTCCTAATGTCTAACCATATGGAGAGATACGTGTAACTACCCCCTCCCCCCCCTTCTACACACACTTTTACCCTTGTAAGTATTTTTATTCAGAGTAAATGTAATTTTAAGCAAATCCCTTTTCATCTATAAAGACTCAGTGGTATTCTAACTTAAGAAACAACTAATAATTCAGTGTGCAGTTTGGGTACGTGTTGCAGTCTCAGTTTAGCGCCTTGGTCTTCTCTGTAATTGAAGGCTCAGTCCTATAATAACCTTTGATGATAACCTTATCTTTTAAATCAAATGTCATTCTTTGTTTTCTATTTTTTCAGCCTTTATGATAAAGTTAACGCTGTGCTAAGATACCATGGAGAAACCTGACCCAGTTGAACCCAAAGGCAAAGCCGCTCGTTTATTGCTTGAATTTGTTAACAAGAATTTTCCAGAGTTTACGGACATCTTTGATGAGAGTACTTTTTATTGGACAGCTTTGATGGTTATTCTCTCAACATTTGCAGTAGCCTATGTATTGTCACGTAGAATAAAGCTTAATCCGGTTGATTGGTGATTCATCAGGTACCTGGGGACACATTGCATCAACATGAGGTAAGTGTAATACTAAACATACCATGTAAAGTATATGGACAGGTAGACGTCAGCTCTGACTGTCGGCTCTGGCTGTCGGCTCTGGCTGTCGGCTCTGGCTGTCTGCTCTGGCTGTCGGCTTTGGCTGTCGGCTCTGGCTGTCGGCTCTGGCTGTCGGCTCTGACTGCCGGCTCTGACTGCCTGCTCTGACTGTCGGCTCTGACAGGTACGGACGGCTCGCAGTGCCGTTATACAGTACATCAACAAACCAAACTAAACAGGTACAGATATTTTTACCAAGATGAAAGTGTATTAACCTCTAAGCAAGTTAATAAGAGGTAAATTTATTCGACCCGAAGAGCAGGTGCTTATCCCCGGTTTCCATGGCGCAAACAGATGAGAGCATATTACTCCTCATGGACGGGACACCAGTCCATTGCAGGTTAACTCCCCAGCGGTGCTGGTCCTCATTTTACTACTGAGCGAACTGGAGCAAATAGAGTAAAGTGTCTTGCCCAACAAGACTCAATGCAGTGCTGGCGACGGGAGTCAAACCTGGTACTTTTCGCATCAGGGCCGAATTAAACAAAATTCATTTGTAAAAATGCAATAGAACTTAACATAATCACATTCACACAATAAAACTAATTTTTATTCATTTCTGATATACAGTGTAGGCTACATGTATTTCCAAGACAACAAAAACAGTCGTAACCTTGTCCTTCATAATTCGAAACAAAACTACTGTATTTGTACTTTCTCGCTCCACAAAATTGTTCTTGTTCAATATATATCACCACCAAAATCTTCTATAAAAAAAATATAGCTCCCATCGCCTTAGAATTCTAATGGTTGGACCCTGAAGTCAAATATGATGTTTTGTATGTACAAGAACTCAGTCATGCCAACGGTGTTTGAAAAACAGTATTGGTTTCAATGATTAATTTTATTTAGTAATTTTAATAAGACATTACACTATCACAAAAGTTTGGATGAATAACACAAAAATATTAATAGCTTATATCCATTGTTGGCTTTAAAATGCTAAAATGGTATAAATATAATAGGTATACATACCCAAATAAAATTAATCATGTATGACTACATGTATGATACATGTACTGTATGTATTTATATCAAAAATACAAATTGTATACATTTGAGAGACAATGATATGTTTAGGCATAATATAATAGTGGCAGTGTGAACACAATCTGATAATGATTTAATTTGTTTATTGAAATCAGAAGTTTGGGAGTCTTTTTCTTTGCAGAATCATTCACATTAACGTTTGTGTCCAACACCCTCGAAATGTCATATTCTGCACTCATCAGCACCAACTTCTTAAGTCTTTTGTTGGTCATAGATGTCCAGAGCCTAGTTTTGACCAGTTTGAGCTTGCTGAACGACCTTTCTTCTGTGAATTTTGTGACCATCAACACTAAGAAAATTAAAGGGGCCCCCACATCAGGGAAAACGATCAGAAAAGGGGCCCTGTTTAAGCAACTGACAAGTTCTGTAAATGGGGCCCCCATTTCGGGGAAGGCGATCAGAAAAAGGGCCCATGTTAGCAATTGCCGAAGAGCCTCTTGCCCTAGTGTTACGCCACTGCAAACAGCATAATTTCATAGCAAAACCGCAGGATAAATGCAAAACAACCCCATCAAAAGACAATGATAATGATGAAATAAATAATGATTTAAAATGTGACAGCATCAGTGAGGAAGAAAAATCACACCAAAACTAGAGGCAATCATTATGTTTTTGTCATAGTGTTGTGCGAGCACTATACACATTTCCAGTTTTGAACAGTAGACCGGGTCCCACAGGAGGGAACATGTTTGTGGTGGCCTCCTATTTGTGGGGGCACATGCCCATGTGGCCCATGCTTAAAGCTTAAAACCGGCCCTCTTTTTCATATGAACTTGACTCTTGAGCCACTGTACCTCTGAGACTCCGAGCAAAGTATTCTTTAAATGGTCACAATAGCACTTTTAAGTTTGTTAAATTATGACACATCATAATATGAAAAGGAATACAGATAAATTTCTTTGATGCAATGCTTTATGATTGATCAAATTTCCTGTTCACAATAGCCAACTTCTCCTATTCAAGATATTAGGGGAATGACCAAAACAATTTATAGGTAGCATGGCAATTTTTGTAGTACTCCCATTCTGAGGTCACAAAATATTACAAAATTATCCTAATTAGGTACCTACAGTACGTTTAAAATGTGATAAAATCATCAGTTTTTAACCGATTTCAATAGGACTTTTTGCTGTTTCATGGTTTCAGTGTATTGCAAACTCTTTCAGCTCATGTTGTTGCTACCTGTCCATATACTGTACCTTAATACAAAAGGTACATTCAGTATAATTATTTTATTTGCTTTATGGAAATTGGAAAGAATTGTTATCATTATTTTTTCAGTTCTTATAACACGCAACTCACACTGAAATCTTGTTGAAGTCAGGTGGTTGCTGAAGATGAGCACAACGTACTACTGTCCACTCCTCCCAAAGGCTGTATGACTTGTGACACAGGAGTCATATTTCTGCCTTCCATGAAAACCAGCTTAAAATTGACCATTTTACAACTTTTTTCAAACCCACTCTTCAATAAATATGCAAATTAGCACAAATTAAACTTGCATGAAATATGGTGAACAGTACAAGAATTAGCTGTTCCTTCACTTCTTTGCATTATTAATGTCTAGGTAGTGGCATTGTTGCATTTGGTTGAAATCTACCTAAAGCAAAATAATTTGAGAACACCGTATTCAATGTAAAAAGCGTCAGCTAGGGCTCATACAAAATAGAATTGCACCACTTTTTAGGCACAAAGTTTCTTCCTGATAAGCATCCATGTTCCAGGGCTACATACAGTGTGCTATACTAACTGTATTGTGTGAACTGGTTCTATACTAGCCACACAATAACCACCATAAAAACATCATCACCGTCAGACGCAAAATGAGCAAATAATGTAACAAAACTTATTTTAGATCTTCAAATTAATCCAATAAATTATGTTATTGGTCAAAAAAAGTTGTGTGGGCGCTTATTAAAGGGGAGGCCTTAATGTGTCAAATATGGTAACTATAATTTGAAATTTGCCTTTTCACAGCATTTGCAAATTTTTGGTCTTAATGTCTTAATTGTCTTAACTTAATTGTGATGTAAGACCAGACAGATTAATTAATTTCCTTAGATAAATTGTTCCTTGAGGAGGAATAGCTATTTCTGACATAGAGTTTTTGTGTTTGAATCATACCCCAATCTAGAATCTAGCTGTAATAGATATTCCAATAAGTGCAGATGAATGAAATTTTAGAAAGAATTTAAAACGTCTTCCAAATCATGCATCATAAATCTTTCATATTTCAAAACATTATCAAACTTTGGTAAACCATAATCTGGAAACTAAAAAAGATAAAAGATTGATAAGTGAAAACTCCTTTGAAAAATTGATTTGCTTGATTTAAAAAATGTTCGGTAATGAAAACATTCAATCTATGCATCCTAAAGGTACAGTATATATAAACCTGGAAAAATCTAAGCTTCCAGCGGTTATAAGCACTTGAAAATCGGGATTTTGCAGGAAGAGAAAAATTACTTCTTTTTTTTCTTTAGTTTTCTTAAGTAAACAACTGCAAAAATGTAACAGGAAAGCAATCCATGGAGTTGCTGATATCATCACCGTAAGCATACAGCATAGTGGGGGAAATAGCTAACAGGGTCACTATAGCTCTGTGACTTTTGACCTTGTGACCCTAAAGTCTATGAGACACTAGTTCTGTGGCATTAGACCACTTGACCTCAGATTTACAGGACACAAGTTCATGTACCAAGGTATCATGGTACAACATAGGGTTAGTACAGATCTTGCCCTCTTGGAGTTTAAAGTGGTACTAAATTGTACAAATTACCACATAATTACCCCCTAAAATTGCATATTTGACCTGTGACCCTAACCACCAAAACAACATCTGAAATATTTTGGCATTTATCTTACTCTACTATATGACACCACCTACGCTCAAATCACTCTTACCATTCCAAAACGATTGGGGGAAATGGTTCAAAGGGGCCACTAGCTCTGTGATCTTTGAACTTTTGACCCCAGACTTTACGAGGCACAAGTTCATGTACCACAGTATCATGATACAAATATAGGATTGGTATGGGTCTTCCACTTTCGGAATTTAAAGTGGCACAAAAATGTACAAATAAGTACCTAAAATCACATATTTGACCTCTGACCCTTGACCCTAATCACTGAAACAACTTCCGAAATTTTTCACATTGATTACACCCTACTGTCAGTTGGAAACATGACATCGATTGACCCGAAAACTTTAATCAAAATCACGTGACAATCAATTTAAATTAGAGTGATGAATTTCCATTTAATCTCTGTTCTAGATCAGGGCAATTTACTCTAAAACTGAAGAACACATATTTATTGTATGGATACACGATAAAAGATACGACTCTTATGAATTAACGACATCGTTTTATGTCACAATGCGAGCACTACTTTTCGCACAACAGCCTACAAAAGATTAAAAAACGTGATAGAATTGACAACCAACCGATACAAAAAAGGATACAAATTACGAAAAAAACAACTTACCAATTCGTGAAGTAAACCCAAATGTTATTTAAGCTATGAAAAAAATAATTCTAAATTCATCTTAGGACAAATCACAAACCAAGAGCCTAAGAAAAGTTATTTCATAATTCGATTAGACCCGCTGTCGGCTTGTTGAATTGGACGCCATGATTATAACGCATGCGCATTGAGTGTATGTCCGTAAAACGGATATACAACACCAATAGACGATCTACAGCGCTCCTGCCTCTCGAGAACAACTGATGCTATTGAAGGGGAAATAAACACTTGGGGTTTACAAGATACTTATAGATTCAATTGTATATCAAGAGAAAGAGTTTATTTTGTGATTTATAAGAGTAATTTCATACCTAATTTCGAGACTACCCATCATATCAGATTTGGTGTTTAAAAATAAGATACCTCCCAGTTTTTATAACTGTCAAGTTTAGATAGATAAGTAGGCCCCGTAAGTATTTTATGGAGCAAATTTACCTCATTTAATAATATGAAGTAACATTTATTACAAATTTGGACATTTTAATTTTTATGTTTTTATTCCTACCAGCCAACAATCAAACCCAATTTTCTGAAATTTAGTGAGAGGGGCTCTAAGCTTTCATATTTCGCTTGGAAAATGATTTGTTTATCTATTCATTTTTTGGTATTTTGTGGCAAAAGTTAGGCTCTTTTTTTTATCATGGAACCTCCCCCCCTCCCACCCCCAGTAGGTCATCACTGTTTGTTTAATGGGAACCCCTTGTTGAATTATTTAGAACACATCACTGTAAAGGGGCAGGCTCCAAAAATAACTTGGAATTTTTTTAATTTGCAGCTATTATATACATAGCATGGGACTTCAACATGCTCTGTAGTCAGTAGTGTAGCCACGGGGTGAATGGGGGGGGGGGGGAGTAATCTTTGTATATATATATTTCGCTTTTCAAAATTGCTTTCAGATTTGGGCTAAATTTGAACACTGTTGTCTTTGGAGGGGGTCTTGGACCCCTCACTTTTTAAATGCTGGCTACACCACAATCAGTGGTGCAGCGATTGTCCATGGGGGATATTGTGTTCAGGGCCCTTGTCCAAGTGTTTGCAATATGACATTGCTTGAGCCGTTTACATTTACGTTGAGATGTACGCAAACACTTTAATCACACTGGCATAGTATGGAGGTTTACCCATAAAACTGGTTAGAGACCTTGGGAATAGAAGCACCAACCTGATATGCTGACACTTTTATCTCCAAGTCACTTGTGTCTCCTTACCAAGAACGTCGCTGAAGTATTCTGATTGAGCTCAGGGTCTTCTGAATGGTGGTGGGGGGAGGGGGTTTGAGGCATCAGTTTCCCAACTGGGTGGATTTATGAGGGTTCCCCGAAGAGGAACGGTTGAATTTCCAACTGCCATGTTAATTTTCCAACTGGCGTCCCATTTTTTGGGGGGAGGGGGGGAGGACCCAAAGTCCCTTATAATAAAGTCTCTGCTTCTTACCAACCATGTTGTTACACACCTGGTAAGAATGTTTACCTCTGAAACTTTTATAACTCACCTGTGTAACATGGAACTCCAGACTTGGTTTAATTAACATTCCAGCTTTAAATAAGTCTGTCCATCTGTCATGAATTTGGTTCTTCTTGTATGCAATGTGGGGCAAACTGTCAATTGGGAGTGAATAGGGTGGGACATGAAGGGCACTGTCACTAAGCAATCCATTGGAGAATAAAACTCTTGACTAATAGAAGATCATAAATATGCACGTAAAGAGTATACATAACACTGCTGAGAAGCAGTCCCCACCACGAGAGCTCGGATAACCTGAAATATTAAAGCACTATTATGAGGGCTGGGGCAACCTATCGCAAACAATCATGGGAAAGGCCTGAGAGGAGTAAAATGATAGGGAAATCAGTGACTATAAGGTGTATAAGTGATATAGTCAGAGGGCTGTGCTGGGTCTCCTTGTCACTAACTGTCAGTCTGTCAATGTTGTGATACTATTTTCATCTGGATGTGCTTGAAGATAATCTGAATGATTCCAGCTAGGTGCTTCCAAGTTTCCAAACAGAAATTGAGTTATGCAAATTTTCCATTCACCAATTGCAACCCGTCTTCTGTGTGAATGAACCGTTTTTAGAAAATGCTGAATGCTAAATACAGGGTCTTATCTAAGGCTTCACATGAGTGGTATAACCCAATAAATAACCAAATGTGGCACCACCACAGTACTAGAGAGTCCCCAGCCCAATGAGCATATTTAAACTAAGATCATGATAACAATTTTTTAATTTAAAGGGAAAATGTACCTCTGTAACAGACACACATCAATATTTGAATGAAAAGTAACTATTAACACAATGTGGGTTTCCTTCCCCCCAGGAAAATCTGCCTCACACTTTTCAATGAAATCATTGTAGCACTTTTGTTTTTACAAATCCAATTGAATTTTACAACTGATGGTGCATTACACTTTTCCCATTATCTATTAAATCATTTCAAGAATAAGCATTTCAAAATTGGTCATAACTTTTCTCTGGGCAGTCAGATTGCATATAGAATCTTTTCAATATTACTTTTGTACTTTCCATCCTTGTTTGTGACAAAAATAAACGAATAAATTATTGAATTGGTTTAGTTTACACAACACATTACTGTGCGAATGCAGGACATTCATGGGTACCTTGTAGGTCTGTTACAATAAGCTTGTCTGCTATTTTAATTAAAAGAGTGGCTCCATCAGATCTACAGTATTCTAAAACACAAAATATCTACAAAACTGGTATGTCTATCCTTGTTTGAGGCAGATGAATTTATAGATGAATAATTAGGGGATAAATGGTACATACTACAAACATTCACATAACACTCGAGAAAAGTCAAAGAAAATACTTTATTTGATAGTACATTTTGTCTATCTCTTTTTAATTCAAATGTAAGTCTGGTTTTAACTTCATCACAAATAAGCAATGCATTAAACCCTTTATATGTATAAGTGCTTCTTTAAAGATATATGAATGTGTACAGTAGCAGCAACTTATGTTAAATTGCTTTAAAATCCATGGAAAATAGCCAAAAAACAAATCATCGAAATCAGTTAAAAATTGACCATTTTAAAGCATTTTGAATTATCAGGCCAAAATATGCAAATTTGTGTTCCTCTTTATGTTCCTCTTCTGATGTATGAGTGGGTGGAAATTCCTATTTCCTTATGTAACCCCTTTCTTTTCATTGTCACACATTTGTGAAAAATTGAAAGGAGTTCTAAGCAAACATTTGTAAGTATTGACCATACCCTTAACCATAATCTAGCTAGCAGGAATAGACTTTGTCCTCATTTTCAAGAACCTAAATTTATGAAGGAAATATAACAAATTACATAAAGCTTTTCACCTACCCATTCGTAAACTTTTAAACTTTGATTAGGACTACAGGTATATTTCACTTTACGTCTGAGCAAGCTTTATATGTTTGCTTTAAAGGACCAAGCATCAGTTAATTATGTAAATTGAATTTAGTTTTAATTTGAAATATTTTAAAGCTTTGTGAAATAACACAACAAATAATTGTTCACACAAATGCAAAGTATTGGTTGTCTCGTGAGTGGAACTGCCTGTCATTTTCTATTTTTTTTCTTCGAAATTGTAATCTACAATAGTTTCAAAGAGAGCAACTAGCTTTTTTTTTCTTTGTCATATCCCACAGTGAAAAATAAATTATCTCAGTCAATAGAGGAAAAAGACAATATTTTACACTATAAAAATATTTTATATCATACTGCATTACATTACATATTATACATACCCTATTAAAGCTCAAATTTTGATTTCCTGTGTCTGAAACTTAATATGCTTTTTTAACTAGACTTCCTTGTCAATATTCTCTTGCACCAAACTGTAAGGTAATGTAAATGTTCTAGTTGTCACTAGTCTATGAAGTACTGTACTACAAATAAAAGACTATTAGATATCAACAAATCTATCAATGCCTCAACCTGGTGTCAGCAAATGGACAAAAAATCTCATCAATATATTCTAAAAGAATCCTTAAAATGTTCAACTTATTTTCCTGCTCCTCCACATCATTTCTCTTTGTACAGTGCATACAAATGCTTAACATGATTTTGCACTAAACAAATTAATTATTGTTTTATAATAATAACATTATTGTTAAAGATGGTAATTAGTGACCAATTAACCAGTTACATGGCACTTTCCTTTTTTTTAGATGAGTTTTCCAAAGGACCAATAATGATAGTTAGTTTAAGACATTGAACCATCTGCATCTTGTTTACCTTTTCTGTTGATGCTAAGATATATTGTGGTACCCATATTCATGTCCTACACTGCTCCAATATCAAAATGTACTGATCCAATTCATTACTGCAGGTAAAACAAAGAAAGATATAATATAAAAGAATCATCTCAGGAAACAATATTTCACATATAGTATATACACTTATTTCATTTGATCATGTATGAAGTATGCTGCAAAAAAACAGGATGGATGCAGACATCAATCGATGCTGTATCACTGTCAGTCACAATATTCTTCTTCAGTTGGTGTTGCTGTAGCTTCCATGCAAGCTTAATGACTGATGGGTAAATACAGATCTAGTCCTGATACTGCACATATTTGAGCACATTTTTTCTTTTAGAAATATAGTACTTATTTGATTTCTCTGTTGCCCTGCCGCAATCTTTGAGGGAAAGTAAAAGGTATAACTTAATATCAAGACAACGCTGCAGTACTTTCCTTTTAAACATCTGAGGGATACCTAAAAAAAATAATGAACATCAAATGATACTGTAGATTATGAATAAAAATATGACATGTGAGGTAAAAAAAAAATTGTGATGGTTTGCTATACAAATTATTTCGGTTTTGCTATACACATTTTTTTGACCAAATGTGTTTTTTTAATTTTGAGCTCTTTTAGTGTTGGAGCAGAGGCAGCTTTTAAATATTTTTGCAAGTAGCACAAAGAGTAGATTCAAGTAGACAATTTTGTCTTACACTTTGGGCTTCAAAAGTCAGGATTTATATTAAAAATCTAAGATCTTTTTTCCCTAATATACACTGTTTAATATACAGTTCTGAAATGAAATTTGTTATTTCTAGATATACTGTATAGGGGCCTTGAAGCAACATGCATAAAGGCAATTTGTGTACAAATCAATTGTTAGCTTTCTTATGAATGAAGGTGAGAAAAATGGCTGCAATATAATAGCAGAACTATAAAAGAGAGTAACACTCCATATGGAACAGTACTACACCTATTTATACTCTTTTCAATCTACAAAAACAATGTGACAAAATAAATAAAATGTAATGACAAGATTTTTGAAGACAGTACATAATGTTGCTGTAAAGTCCTATCAACAGTACAGTGCTTTGTATACTGTATCTAAGGATACTGTATACTGTATCTAAGGAGCCAAACTGAGAATCAACAGAGGTAACCAAATTTGTTGTCTATCTTAGTATTGCTGAAGAAAAATAATAAGTTTTTTAGATCTACATGACCATAAGATTGTTTTATGGGGCCTGTAAAAGCATGAAATAATCACAAATCTGCAATGTAGAACAACAAGCACAAAATGTTTCAAATGATATCAGTTCTGAAATTAATAAGACTGATAACAAGAACATCAAAATAGTGTATAGTACTGTAGCTTGTTCCTCACTCAGAAAAAGAAGAAAAAAACACAGTTACTTCTGGTCTAAGAAGTGAGAATTTGGACTGGCATTTTTTCTGAGCATTTTTTATCCACTAAAAGTGGCTTAAATTTGACAACACTAATAGTTCACTTTATAGAAGCATACTGGGCTTAATAAAAAGTTGTCTTCTATGAAGAAAAGTGATTTCACAGATCATAAAAACGAGTGACGAATCTTACCTTTTCAAAGATCATCACAAAATGGGCCACAAAAAATCTTTATTTTGGAAACTTTACAGAGACTGAAAATGCTTGGATCCCGATTTAACCCGAAATATAATGTCTTGTAGGTCATTTAATCTTCTCCTGTAGTGACGAACATTGAAACTGCATAAGTTAGAGCAATTTGAATTATTTGGATTTTTTCGGGAGTGATTGTTTTACAAACCACGGAATGCTCAGTTCGAACTTCCGGGTCAAGGCCTCAGAAATAATTAATATCGCAGTAACCGTCATATAGCAAGGTCATGTTTTCAACTGTGTATGGCACCATTAATGCTCACGTCACACTTACCAATCTATAACTATAGGGGGGAAATGTTGGAAAATGGTCAATAGCTCTATGACTTTTGACCTTTTGATCCCAGAGTCTGGTACAACATAGAATCGGTATAGGTCTCCAATTATTTTTGATTTTTGTTAGAATGTTGAAACTACCCACCTATGCAATTTGTAAAGATACCAAGTAATTTCTTCAAAAGATACAGCCATTACCAAAAACTTGTTTCATTTAACCTTTGACCTTTGTACTCTAAAACCTTGGTGACAAAAGTCTCAGGCTAGGGGCACCCGTCCACCAATATTGGTTTATGTTTGTATTACAGTTTTTGAGTTATAAGCGACACAAAATTAATTGTTGCATACGCACACACGGACACACGAATAGACGTAAAAATCACCAAATTTTGTCCCGTTCCTAAAACTTATTGACCCTGGCCCCTAATATGAGGTCATCATATGAGACCCTCTGGTGGGCCCCACCAGCCCCCCTAATACCAATGGGGGTGGCGGTCATCATATGAGACCCTCTGGTGGGCCCCACCAAGCCCCCTAATACCAATGGGGGTGGCCATGTATTGAGCAGGTATAGGCAGTTGTTTGCCTATACAGCAAAGTGACTACAATATCTCATCCCCACATATATATATATATATATATATATATATGTATATGTAGGTGATGAGATACAAATTCTAAAACTTGATTCCATCTTTGAAATTTCAAAATAATAATTTTATACCTCCCCTAAAAATTGGTAAATGTTGAAATTACGCTTAGCCTACTAAATTTTGGGGCAAAAAACTCCCCCTAAAACAACATTTCTTTTCATGAATGAAATAAGTGGATGGTAAAATTTGAAGGCTGTGAAATGAGTGATAGTATTATAAACGTTAGTACTTTAATTCTGATATTTCGTTCAGGATACTGTATCCCGCTGGGGATATAAACAGATAATATCCCGATTGGCATATATCCCACACTAACTTACTCGTCTGACTAAGATTAAGATAGGCCTACGTTAGTTCCAAATTTCATAACATAATAAATGCAGTAACTTACTTTCCGTTGTCACGAAAGTGTCATGTTATGATCTTCTTTGATGATACTTCATAAGTTCTAAAAAACTAAGTTCTATTAATGAACTTTCCATTATCTGACGATCTGGCGACAGAAATCGAAATGATCATCGAAAAAAGTCTAGCAAGTTATTTGGTGGGGTTCATTGGGAGGTCATTGGGAAAAGATTTCATTGTCTGCACTTATATATTTCCAAGCATGTACTACTCAGCGCGTATGCATATAGGCCCTACACTGGGTACTAGGTGTGCACTTAGTGTTATAATACACGGGCGTATTAATAATATAATAAGCGGGCGTCATATCAATGCCAATAATACTAGGCATGATGCTGACCTGCGGTGTGAGCACACTAATGGATGTTGACCTACAGCTTTACAACAATTGAGTCGCTGATTGGACTTGACCTTGTTAATGCAAGATTATTATAGGGCACAGTAGGTCTACGGTTTCCACTTGGAGGAGTCAGTTATCATTATCATTACAATTTACAGTCAATGGGAGAAAAACCTATTTTCGTGAATTTTCAAAAAATACTGGGCATTTGACCACTTCACCCCAGATTTACAGAACACAATTTAGACCCCTAGCTTGATTTAAATAGGGTCAGGGTGCTAGACTTGTTGAGGGGCACATTAATGCACGTGCGAAGCGCTGCGTCCTTCTGCCGTGAAGCCCAGGGGCACCCTTAAAGCTCAATTCCATGGTGAAGAAGCTTTGGAATTTCAGCTATAATCTTACCTCAGAATGAAACTATTCTGACTGATAAGGACCATTCACTAGCCAAACAGGACAATTGCTAACTCTGCTATCATTCTGTGTTATGTATCTATGTAAGGTATTTCATTTATGAGGTTAATTCAGATTAGAGTTTAAAAGAATTTAAATCTAAAATAAAATTTATATACATTTTTTTTTTTTTATGAGGGCAGGGCGGACCCCAGGGAGGCAGGGTGGGCCCACGCTTCTGTGAAACAGCAAAGCTAGGGGTCTGCAAGTTCATGTACCAAAGTATCATGGTACAACATAGGGTTGGTACAGATCTTGCCCTCTTGGAATTTAAAGTTGAACTAACTTGTACAAATTATCACATAATTACTCCCTAAAATGGCATATTTGCAGTAAAAATGTGCTCTTCAAATGCGCCCCCTTCTTTCCCGCCCCATGTAATTGTGCAATGAAAAGTACATTAAATTGCGAAAAAGAGGAAGCATATACTTATGTATTATTTACTACATTAATATTATTTCTATCATGATTTTTCATGGGAAGATTTTTGACACCTTTATTTAGAACTGGGGAAATTTTACACTTATTCCTAACTCTGGGTAAATAGATTCTGCAAAATTGATTTTTATACAGTAGGTATTACAAGGAACATGAAGGTTTGAGTAGAACATTCATGAAAGTTTGAAAATAATGTAGCCTATTTAGTTTGTGTATTTTTGATGTAGGAACAGAACAGAAAGACAGCTTAAACTTACATGTAATTCTTGATGTCTTCTGGAGAGATGTTGATTTGGGGTAAGGCTAAGCTAATCTTTTGATAAAGGTTGCTGTACTTCACACAATTAAAGTACTTGATTAAAAAACATAATACAGAGATAAGCCAGTTCATACATCTCACATTTTCATTCAAATTTTAATATTAGCACCAACCGTCGACAATTCTTGTTGCCATGGTTACCATGGCGATAAAAACTTAAATCTTGGCGACCAAAAAATTGCAAAGTGATGATTTTATTCGTCAGAGAAATGATGCTTTATGTCTCAGCTGGTGACCAAAATAAAAGTTTATTTAAGTAAGAAATGTTCTGAAAATGTTTTGGAAGCATGAAATATCTTTATTCCTTACTGCCCCGAAAATACTGGCACTCCTAATTTTGAGTTTTTGCACTGTAACTTCGTCCCCGCCAGCTCCATGGCGTCAATACAATATGTACGATATTATGCCACAGATCAACAACAGTATGTGAACGGATGTAGTCCCATTAGCACACGTAATACAGTACATAAGATAAACGTATTGTTTGCTTTAATTGCGATCAGTCTTTACTTTTGATAATTGTTTTGTGTCTTTTTGAAATTAAAAAGAGTTGTCATTAAAGTGTGAAGTTAAATTATTTATTCAGGGAAACAGTCATGGGTGGGGGGGGGGGTCATTAAAATTGTCAATTAAAATGTTTTTGTATGGTGAGTACAGTAACTCAACAAATTTGGCTATCAAAATTTGGGAATTGAGTGAAAATGGTCGCCAATTTTTTTTTGAGTTGGCGACCAAAAAGCCAATGCAATTGTTGATGGTTACTAGCACATGAGAATTCAAGAAGCTGCAAAGTGGATTAGATTGAACTGGTTTTGCTGAAAAGTTTTGCTATTTTCATAGATTTTTATTGCGTTTTTTTTTTTTAAAAGCAATTCCATTATTGTTTTCTTTACCTGTCCATAAATCTTTAAAATTTGTGTTTTGAATTTCATAACTGATTCATATTCAGCAAAATTCCATGACAACAAGGTCCCCACCCCACTCCAGCCTTCAGCACCTTCCAGACTTATGTATCTAGTGCTTTTTCAACACTTTCTGAAGCCACTGTTGTTGAATATTACACTGAACTGTAGGTGTACTGATGTATTCTCCTCACACAACCCCCTGTCATACATGTACTTTTGGAGTTTCAGTTGTGTTAGTCACTTCATCGCAGTCTATGAAATTAGTTCTGTTCCACCCTCTACTTTGAAAGTGTGTGAAGAAAATGAAATTTGAATATGATTTGTCTTTTGAATAATATAACCTTCAAAGGATTTAGTTAAGTCTTCAAACATTTGGTAGAGTATGATATAGGACATAAATGCAGTGCAAAGAGAACATTGAAGAAACTAATCAATATCACATTTCATTAAGAGATAAAGAAGTTTTATGATGTCACAAATTCTTACAACATACTGAGGTAGAATTTATTTATAGTAGTTACCTCACAGCCACTTTCTTACAATTTTAGATCTTACTGAAGAATAAAATAGAACAACAAAGACCATCAAATTCTGACTCAAGGTATTTGATATTTCTTTTTCCTGCCTAATATCCCTATGAAAGTGTAACAGAAAGCCTGCTTTGACCTTTAGGAAGAAAAAAGTGAACAAAATTTCACAGATATTAGGCCTGGAAAAAAATGTATTAGCTTATTAATACCCGAACCCAGGTGATGCGGGCGCACATGTTTTTGGTTTGTTCCAAGTTAATTAAATTTGGTGATTTGCAGAGTTGCAGATCAGGTTAACCAATCAGGTGTAATAAAAATTGAAAACTATCTGAAGCAATCGTTCGTATTCGATTTGAAACTATAAAAGAAATGAAAATATGGATGCTGAATGACTGATCTGAGAGAAAAAAGGTGCTTATCAGGTTTTAATTGCATTAATTGTTCAACAATATTGTATGAAACAAAAAATGGGGAAGAGAAGAGGGGAGGAGGAGGTAAAATATACCAAAATTGAAAATAATCAGGCCAGAATCGCTATGAAAATTGATTTGGGAGTAATTGTCTCCTCCTCTGATACCCTGCCAGGCTTGAAAGAAGCCTAAAAAGTATAATAAGTCACCATGTGTGCACCATTCTCTGAGTTAGACGTTGGAATTGATTTCATTCTTGAAAACGTTGCTTGGCAGTTCTCTGCAATCTTCTTCACAAAGTTGAAATGTTTACAGTATTAGTCTTATTTTAATATTTAAGATTGAAAGGGTAAACATTACATACATCTTGTTTTGTTTGTTAAGAGGAACATCTTAAAAGTGGAACTCAATGCAATTACACCATATATCATTAGGGTGAGTGAAAGAATAGAATTAGTTTAGTTTTCATGTTTTTGGCTTATATTCAAAAGACAGATTAAACATCCAAGGTCTAAATTCACTTGCCAATCATTTGGTAAATTCCACTGTACTATACAGTATTTGTCATTTCTTTCCACAAACAGTGGATAACTCGGTGTTGGTTTGATATATTCCCAATCAGTGAATGGAAGCCTAGTTGTTACAAGGATGAAGGTAGCTTTCAAGATTGGGAGAGGGGTTGTTCCAAGGGTAAAAAGTTACGTTCTTAAGGTTATAAAATGGGACAATTTCTGTTAACTTTTGTCGCCCATTTTTCAATATATTTAGTCAAGAGGTTTTTGGCCAGAAATTTCTGAAATTTGGCAGGATTGAAGAGCATGAAAATCTACATACAGTGTGTGTTCAGTTTTTCATTTACTGTTTGCATACCTGAAATAGATATCGTAAAAACTGGAAAATATGTGCTGATGCGTAAATAATTAGTTAATGAATATAAAGAACTGCATGCAGCTATGCTATGCATAGCGGTTAACAATTGTAATATTACACCACACTTAATAAGAAATTGAAGGAACCAACAAGTCTTCGTGCATAAGAGATTTGTTACCACCCTATTGGGGAATGGGCAATTAACAAAAGACATGCAAGGGGTTTGTTTCCCCGAACAAAAAAAGGATTTATACAGATTAATACCTGCTGAATGAGTTGCATTTTTCCCCCAATACACTTGACATTAACTTGTAGCCCCCATATATTTATGATGTACACTAATGTGGAGAATAGTTATGATGTACACTAAATAGGAGAATAGGTAGCCCAGTTGACAGAGCGCACGGCTGAGATGCTGGAGGTCCTGGGTTCAAGCCTCGGGTCAGGTCTAACTCGATTTTTCCACAGCTATGCAGACAGATATGCCGAACATCAAAGCGGAAGCATTTCGTCTGCAGCTCCTACTCATTCAGCTGTTGAGAAAAGTGACAATGGTTGAATGGCGCACGCCGTCCTTTTGAGGGGACGTTAAGCTGTTGGTCCCAACGGCAGGAGAGTCACCCCCTACCTGGTTTTCTGAACACTATTCGAGAAGAAAAGCCTGAAAAGTTCATTCACTTTCCCTTTTAAGTAATAAGTTCTTGTGCACCCACGGGCAGCCGGAGAACTAGTCTGTTAGTTGTAGAGCGCATTTGAATAGTTCTTCAAACTAGAAAATGCGCCATATGAATTCCATACTGTATACAGTATCATATCAAGTTCTTGGATGTAACATAAAATTACGGTGTTGTTCCCCTCCAAACTGGCCAATTTTCAATGAAAAATGTGTATTATGTCTTTTCAAACTTAGTTACAACATGTTTACAGATCATTCACAAGTAAAATATATCTATGATTATGCTTGTAATGCATAAATGGCTGTCTTTTGTTAAAAACGTTCTTTTTTAACGTAATTATTTAATCCCATCGTAGTCATGCTTCCACAAAAATTTTCAAAAAATTCCGTTCCGAAAGGCCTAGCATGTATCCAGTAGAAGTAGGTTTCTGGGAAACATTACACAAACTTTACACAGATCCGGTTTCACACACCCATTCACAACAGTTGCTAAAGCCAATAAACTATGAAACACATTAATATTCATTTTGCTTTGTATTTATTCATTTAAAATATGGGTAAGCCTATATTTTTGTTTTTTTGCACAATGTATATTGGCAAAATCTTTAGATGGCGGGATCTGTTTTTCTAACATTTGTTACTCAAGAGAGTGCTATCAAATTTTGTGGAAATCACGTTAGATTCGTGGGATTAAAACTTAACATTGATTGAATGAAAAAGAAAAGTTCTTGGGTGATCTTTGACTGGTCATTGGGAGATAATTTAATTTCAGGCGGACTTCTTTAGACCCCTGCTTTCCCCCCGAGGTGGGATCATGTCTATTCTCTCTCTTAGATTAAAAATACAGAGTTTCAACCAAGGCACTACTACACAGTACTTCCTTGTTTAAAGCAAACTTAAATATAGACTTATCGTTTCTTTCGGGCAGACTTCCCTAAATGCAGATAGGAATTAGGTCCCTTTCTTATCTATCCATGCTAGGCAGAACTGTAATTCCTGGGGGACAGGGGACAGACAATTCTCTTCCTGGCAGAACTTAAACAAAACAACATCATCTTTTTGAGAGAGAAAACAAATATGTCCCCTCACATTGTGGAGAAAAAGTATGGATCTACATCCCTTTCTTCACTTTAAGCAGGGGAATTACGGCCCTGCTACCAGGTATTATCGATGAGTAATTACAAGTATTTTTAATCGTTTGATCATTCAAGTTATACCATTTTTGAGTTTTGTGTCTTTGACTTACATGTTCTAAATGTTGTACAAGCTTGCGTGTTAAGTATTTTAATTGAGTTTGTGTTTTTGTTCAAAGTTTTCCATGTTCAATATTTCAAATATATATTGGATGGACACCCCCCACCCCTCCCCCATCTTTTGCAACAATACTTGTTACAAAATTGCAGGTCATCCTTCTTAAGATTTGCGAAAAAGTGGGGAGTGTGCTCCGGCTGCCCTTCTCTGCGGGACATGGCGATGGTGGGTGGGGGTCCACTGATGCTTCTATGTAGACAGGAGACAACAAATATTTGGAGAATGACAATCAAAATAGGCCTACCTTGTGACATTATTACATTTTGAATATATTGAGATGGTGATAGCAGGTGGGGTCCGGGGAAAGCTTTGAGAAAATCTTTATCTTTAATCTCTAAATCAACATGCTGCTAAACTTGTGACCTGGTGAAGAGGATTAAAATAAAGAAAACCTGTTTCAACGACTAAAATAACCACCACCCACCACTCACATGTATTCGCTACATCAAAATTTTGTTTAGCCTTTACATCAAATTTCTTATACAGTACTAGTTTATAGTCATTAACTGTTGTGGATCAAATAAATACACAGCTAAAGTTTTAGCCTTCATTTCTGCCTTTCCGTTGTTCCAAATAGAATTACACCGCACACCAAATTGAATCATCAGTTCTTGAGGTATGTTGATGACAGACAAAAACCAGTGAAAGCATAACCTCCATCCACCGCTGTTGGCAGAGGTAAAAACTATTCACATTTAAAACAAAATGTTTTAATTGAGTTTTTGTGCCTGCATCTAAATTGACTGTAGAATTGATCAATACTAATGTAATGAGTCAAATTAAATGTGTTCCATGTGTGAACCAAAATCTGATTCTAATATCAAAAACCGCCACAGGTCTTAGTACAAATTGTGATCAGACTGTGAAGGTCTTTTGGTACTGCTCTTTAAATGTATTGATGGGCTGTAATGAAACTATTTATAAATGAATATATTGAGGGATAATTGATGACAACTTTCCCTACCATTCCGTTGCCACGGGGTATGGGACGGCCGAGTGACTTCAGCGGATGAGCTGACAAGTGAGTGAGCAGGGGGGAGGGGGTGAGCTCAACCGTCCATTATCCATGTTCATGCTCATCTTTCTTTTCTGTAAAGGTCAAGTATGTAGATATTTGATTATTCCTAACGGTATGTTTTCCTGGCAATCTTTTAGAATATTTCTTAATTTCTCCTATATTGACAACAATATCACAGGATGGACTGCAAAATTGGGGTGTGTTCCCTCTCAGCCAATTGCTGGAAACAAACTTAGTTGGGTATGAACATAATATACATTGAACTACCAATATTGTATTCTACTAAATGTATTTTATAGTTAACCAATCCCTATACTAGGAAGTGCAATATTTGAATTCTAACGGAAGTTCTGTCAGTCATTACCTCCGCCAACGAAGTTTTTTGACATTTGTCATCAAGATATCTCAATAACTGATGATTAGATTGGATTAAATTTGGTGTGTGGTTGTGTTCCTGCTTCAGGAAGAAGTGATTAAAATTTGAGACATATTGGAACAGGGGAAAGGTGCAGATGGAGGGGTGGGGACATGTTTTTGCCTCTTTTTGTCTGTTTGTTTGTTTGTCATCACGATATCTTAAGAACTGATGATTTGATTTGGATTAAATTTGCTGTGTGGTTTTGTTACTGCTTAAGGAAGATGTGATTAAAATTTGAGACATTGGAACAGGGAAGGGTAAAAATGGGGAGTGGGGACATTTTGTCTGTCATTAAGATATCTCAAGAATTGATGATTGGATTTGGATTAAATTGAGTTTGTGGTTTTGTTACTGCTTTAGGAAGAGGTGATTAGAATTTGTGACGTTTTGGAGTAGGGGTAGGGCAAAAAGGGAGGGGTGGGTGGGAATGTTTTAAGGTGAGTCTGTTGTTATTTATTATATCTCAAGAAGAAGTCACTGGATTTTGATTAACTTTGGTGTGTGGTTTTGTTCCTGCTCAAGGAAGAAGTGATTAAAATTTGAGACATTGGAACAGGGGAAAGGTGCAAATGGGGGTGGTGACATTTTGTCTTGTCATCAAGATATCTCACTCAAGAACTGATACTGGATTTGGATCAAATTTGATATGTGGTTTTGTTTCTGCTTTAGGAAGAAGTGAATAAAATTTGGGATATATTGGAATGGGAGAAAGGCAATATTGGAGGGGGAATATTTTAGGGCAAGATTTATCAACACTTAGTTGGACAATGAACTCATGCCATGAAAGAACAGCCATGCAATGAATTTTCTGGACTCAAAGAAAATCAAGTAAAGTGGTCTCTGGTATCAATGAAATCGAAACAGCTCAAACATGAATGTTTAGCCTGAATTAAACTGAAAACAAAGATCACAAGTGATGATCCTCAAGTCTTTAGAATGTAAATAGCAATATAGATCAACAGTGAGAAAGAGATTGTTTGGGGTTATAACTTGGTGGGTCTCGGGTCTCTGAGGTAGATGAAAATATCCATGAAAATTTTCTGCATATATGGTTACATGTTAGTAGAATATGAAAAGGTCTTGAAATTGTTTGGAAATTATATTTTGAAAACTGAAATAGACATGTCCAAATTTGCTGCACTGATATTTTTGGTCAAAAAATGATTTGTTGAACTTCAGATATACTGCACATGTACATTGTAAGAAACACAAGAGTAAAACAGTTATTGTTTGAACTGAAAATAAGGATTCAGTCACTATGAAAATAGAGTAAACTTCCCACTGGTATTCTAGTTCCTTAATTCTTCATCACCCGAGGGGAATTGTTCTTATTTAATAAAGATTGCATTTTCTTGCTCTACATTTTTGCTTCATGTTTCTGGCATAACACGCAGCAAAAGCATGAGGCAAAGGCAGTGTCTGATTTTACCGTCTTTTCTCATCGGAATAAAAGGATTGATTGTATTCAGTAATCAGACGGGGCCGGATATGATAAATTTTATGAAAATGTGTGTTGTGTATGGTTTTGGTTTGTTTTGTTTGATCTAGTTTTGTAAGGACTAAGGAATAAAAGAAATGAAAATTTGATGGGGAAACTGATGTGTGGAAAAAATTATCTCAGATTTTGGATAAAATTTGGTGTGCAAGTTTGCTGGGGCCTGGAAGAAGACATGAAAAGAAATCAAAATTTTCTGTGAAATTGCACCAATGACCAGTTCATGGTGTGGTGTGGTGAGTGGTAAAAATAAACCTGAATAACTGAATGGATTACAGTAGTGGCACATAAAGGCAACTAAGCCTAAAGCAAATTGTTTTATTATAAAAACAAATACTTGTACAATAGTAGGGTTTTTGTTTATCTTCAGATGTGGTAAATACTCATTTCTGAAATCTTTTAATGTGTAAGCAGATGACATTAATCAATTTTTCCTATTTTACATTATTATTTTGGCTGGCAATAATCTTGAGTAGTCAACTTTAGAAAAATACACAAAAACTCTTGAAACAAGTGAGGATGTGATACTAGTCTCATTTCAGCCATTTCTATAAAAAGCTGATTTGATAGAGATTTAAACTTAAAAATCTCCTGAATGGCAAAATATTTCAAAACACTTGTGTATGCCTCTCACTGTCCTCTTTCATGTTTATACATGCTTGACACATGAACTACTCCTTTAAGAGGGAATTTAATTTTCATGGAAGTCAAAGATTCCAGAGATTTCTCTTTTCCGAAATAAAGCTTTTTAGCATGTGTACTGCAGTATGTCACAAGATTCAAATGGAAATTTGTTCCAAATTTTAATTCCTGGGTCGGGTTTCATATGCATACAGTACTGTATCAAATAGACTTGCTTATTTCTGGGAAGGCATGCTATATTTCAATTCAGAGAAATAAGAATGTACTTGCTTCAATTAAATTAACTTTCCTCTTTGGGTTTGCCTTTTTGCTATTACTCGATGAATGATTGATGATATAGTTCATAGTACGAGCGACACCTAATGTACAGTTTGATAGTTTGTGTAATTAGAGAGAAGGCACCAAGTTCATAGTTGAATGATTTTTAGATTTGATTAAAAGGATGGCATGTGAAAGATATGGTTAAAAAGACTTTCATGAAATAGTATTTTGATTTATGTGAATTTGATAAGGTACTGTAATTGAATCTTTTTCTTTTTAATTAGATTTTAGTTCAACACCCCTTTAAGGGTGTATGGGCTAATGCAATGATTAGGTCAAGAGTCAGAGTATAGTGTAGATATATATTAAACTGCAGTCTTCTTCACCTGTTTATTTTTTTGTTGATTTTGCCGTAGTTGTTTGTTTGCCTTTATATACCTTTATCTCTCTTTGCATTTTGTATCAATTTGGTGGTGTTTTTTTGTGTTCAAAAAATTTGGTGTTGTTCGGAGAGGGATGGATCATTTTATTGGATCTTACGGGTACAGAAAAACTAATGGTATCTGCAAAGTTTTTCTTGTGGGAACGTGAGAAAATCTAGTAACTTTTAAGTCATTTCTTTGTAAAACCTCTCCGTTATGTTTTTCATTGCGTAGCGTAGTTAATTTGATCAATTATTCTCGTACAGTATAGGACGTGTTAGAGAAATTTGAGTTAAATAATGGCTAAATATAACACTATTCCATCCAGCATGACTTATGTGGCGGTGTGGTAGAAATTCAAACCAGCAAGCTGGTGTCCAGGCTCCATTCCCGGTGCATGCTGCCAATCAAATTTTGGAAACAAAAGTTTTAAAGATCTAACAAAACTTTGCACATTAAATGATATGTACACTTTTAACAAAATATTAGAAATTGGTGAAGCATTCAATGTTCTTTTACCATTATATTGAGTGACTACCTCAGTGTTGCTGATGTTGTTCTACTTCAGTCATTCGCCAGCTACATGCACATTATATGGTTAAGCTTTAACATGTTTCTATCTGGGTTATTAATTATCCTTAGTTTAGCTTTTTGATATGGGTGATCCACCCTGCCCCTATTTTTCTCCACCCTGTCCCCACTCCTTCCACCCTGCCCCCCACTCCTTCCACCCTGCCTCCCCACTCCTTCCACCCTGTCCCCCACTCCTTCCACCCTGTCCCCTCCTTCCACCCTTCCACCCTGTCCCCCACTCCTTCCACCCTGCCTTCCCACTCCTTCCACCCTGTCCCCCACTCCTTCCACCCTGTCCCCACTTCCACCCTTCCACCCTGTCCCCACTCCTTCCACCCTATCCCCCCACTCCTTCCACCCTGTCCCCACTCCTTCCACCCTATCCCCCACTCCACCTTCCACCCTGTCCCCACTCCTTCCACCCTGCTGCTATTTTTCTTCCACCCTGTCCCTCCTTCCACCCTGCCCCTATTTTTCTCCACCCTGTCCCTCACTCCTTCCACCCTACTCCTCACAATTTAACCCTCTACATCATATTTCACAGGAACTAAAGTTTGATAATTTCTTTTCCTTCTTCTTGTCATGCCCCTAATGTACAACAAGATCTAGGTATGCTATTAGTTGTATTGATTCCTCTCAAGCCTGCAAACTTTCTCTTGCATGTCCCTTGCTACTTTTGAAATACCCCTAGGACCTTCTGCTAATTGCCACTATCATGCCCCTTTTAAGCTATAGGGTTCAAATTTAAAGTGTTTGTTTCCTTCATAATATTTTTTAGAAGTGAAAAATTGATTTGAAATTAAAAAATAGAGAACTGCTCCAGTGATTATATCATAAGTTTGCATATTTTTGTGAAAATTAGGCTTGGACATTTAAAAGATATTAATGGCACAAGTTTAACAAATCTATCTGTAGGAGAATTTCCCGAGGTTCTTGTCAATTATCTATCACACGCTTTCTTTTAGTATGTGACTGTTGTGACACTAGTCTTTTAAAGAGGTTCTATCATCTCATAACAAGTCGCAATGACGTCAGTAAGTACATGTCATGTATAAGTACATGTCATGTGCTCACACACGTCATCAACGTTTTACAATTGTTCATTCACTGATGAGAGCAAATGGCAATGAGTTCCAAAGTTTCAGGCCTCATAAAACAAGACTAGGTATACATGCACGTTGTAGTACGGTATGTATGTGTGGTAACATTACACGGCCGGGTTGAACATAGCTGAATAAATTCGTTGTTACTTTAATAATGAGGCTATCAACTGAAATTATCCCAGTTAAAAACTCTATCTTTTAATTCAAATGTGTGGAAAAGACAAAGAACAAAATGTTTCTTGACGAGATTCGAACTAGTTCCGTTTGGCACAACGCAAGCCTTCCTGAGTTTAGCCCATTGCCTTACCCATATGGCCACATGAATACATGTCACTGTATTTATTAATATAGTGCGACATATGATCGAAAGAGGCATAATAGCAATTGGATGAAATTTCATCTAATCAAAAAAAATTGTAACTGAATTGTAACTGATATCACACCTTTAAACGACTGCTAACTTGCTCAATTTTAAGTTACTGTGTGATTAGGATTAGTTCTGGGGTGAGGCATGTTTGTCTTGTGTGATACAGAACTATGAAGGAAAAAAAACTTGTTGATATTTTGTTAAGTTCAGGAGATACATGTATTTAGTTTTAAATTGAAGTTTGTCATAATTGTCAAATTCATGGTTCAGGAGGTAGTGAGTTTCAAAGTTGTTACAAATGTGCTTGAAAATGATTAGTGCAGAAATTTCTTCTTGATGTATTTTCATACATGGAAATGCTCTGTAGACAGTTCTATGTTAAATCACTTGTTGCTGTATGTCACGTACATGTGCAATGCTTGTGAAGCGCAAAATCTGGGAAATTTCAATATTAATGCACAAAGACTTCAGGAATGTGAGGTTCTGATATTACATGTAATAATTCTAGACAGAGCTGTAATTCCTGGGGGACAGAGGGGTCATGTCCTCCTGCCCACTTTTCAGAAGGATCTCAAAAATTTAGTACATTTTGGAAGAAATTTGCCTCTTGTTCTCCCCCCCCCCCTTCTCCTTTTTGGGTATGAAACTATGCCCCTCCCTCCCACTTTCTGGAAGATATTAATGACCCTGGTCCTTGATTAAATATATTCCGGTCATTTCTACTCGAGTCAAAACTTTAATCTGTTTAACAGAATAAGATTTCTTCATTACTTTTTTCTAATCCAGATAGAGGCCTATATAGGCTATATATAGAGTGTTTTCAAGTGATTAAATAAAGCTTATTACTTTATATTATGCCATGCAACCTGACTGGCTAACATTGAACCATTTACGCTTAATAAGATCTAGGTAGTCTTTGGCAGACTAGTTAGGTGTAATTTCCGTACTGATTGGGTTCAGCAGATAAGATTAAACAATTTATTTACTGACAATGAGATATGGCGGCTCTCACAGCATCCCATCCAATTTCACAGAGGCCAAATGTTTATTTCTTCACTGAAAATTTGTGATGCACTTTTGTTAATCTGCCATATGTTTTGTCATTTTTGGTTTGTTCTGTATTGGAGAATATTTGACTAAAAGATGACAGACGGTTCATACATGTAACTATCACTGATAACAATTAATTGGCATTCCCCCTCCTGTCCTTCTCCACAATCATTCCATCAATACCCTTGGGGTGGGGTTTCAGTATCTGTGTTACTGTATACAGCAGGTATTTCAAAATGTGTTAGTTACAGTAGCTGCTTTGATTTTTAATTTTAGGAAGAGACAGTAGTGAAGAGGGTGGAGGGGGGGAGGGATAATTTGATCCCTTCTATACATTATTTTATACAGTGGCTACCAAAATGTTTTTTTACTAACAGCAGGTACACAAAAGTGTTTCAATACATGAAACATCTTATACATGAAACATCTTATTTTGGGGAACCTATCCCTATTTGGGGGTACGTTTCTTCTCTTACATTAACCTTTACTCTACCAGCACTTTTTTGAAAGTGCACTTGGGAGGCGGAGTTAAAGACGGGGCACCCAAAACAGCGATAATATTGCCACGTGGTAGAGTAAGGGTTAAGCACAGGCTAATTGTTGAAGGGTCCTCTGTCTTCCGTGCAGTAGAGTCGGGCTCATTCTGCTTCAGTGACCCGGTGGGCCGCTCACCAGGACCATGCTGTATATGTTTTCGAGTTAGCACACTTGAATGATTAACCTTTACTCTACCAGCACTTTTTGGAAGCGCGCTTCGGAGGCGGAGTCAAAGACGGGCTCTCAAAGTGGCGATAACATCAGCGCGTGGTAGAGTAAGGGTTAAGCTCTTTTGTTTACAAAAAGATTTTAAAATTTCAATTAAAGGGGTGTAAATACAAAGGGGTCATACAGTACATCATTAATCTCATTATCATGATGAAAGGATTTACATAAGGAAAAAGAACAGTCTGCCCAGTCATACATAACAAATCTGCAAGGAAATTCAAAATGACCAAAAACTGATGTCCACTGATTCGTGTTTTTGGTTCTGATGCTAATAGCATAAGGAACCTATGCAGCGTGTGTATGCATGTGTGTGGGTGTATGTATGTGTGTGTATGTGCGTCTGTGACAGCAAGCTCGTATATCTTAAGAAGAATACCCTGGATTCATGTCATATCTGGTACACAGATAGCCCATGGTCTGTAGATGTGCCCTATTGATTTTGGTGATGATGTCATGCATATAATGAGTTAGCTGGGTTTAATTTTGAAATCTTTAAATGCTCATATTTCAACAATTACTTCCGCATTGTTTGATACGTAGTATATATACTGTATGTTGTTAGCTGGTATGAACAACGTTGAATTTCATTAACATGCATAGTGGGTGGGGCTTGATATGATTTTGCTGAAAAGAGCTTGTAAACACCGTAACTCAAGGACAATACATTGGATACGGGTCATATGATAATAATAATACAAATGATTTAAAATGCGCACATATCCACTCTGAAGAGCGCTTAAGGCGCAAGTAAGATGAAACAAATAAACAACAAAAAAGTCCTATCCAGAATCATTAAAAGCAGAATTCATGAGGTGAGTCTTAAGTTTCTTTTTGAAAACGTTTAAATGCATGGCCTGTCTAATTTCAATCAATAAACTGTTCCAAGTATGTGGTGCAGCAAATGCAAAGGACCTCTCCCCCCACTTCCGCTTTTCCTTATATTCCTTGAGAAGGGACAAATTACTGGACCTAAGATTACGAGATGGATTATACATGAAAATTAAATCAACAATGTAAGTAGGACAACAATTATTTAGGAATTTATAAACAGGTAACCTAAGTTTGAAAATAATTATATGAGAGACGGGAAGCCAATGGAGATCTTTAAGTACCGGGTGATGTGACATGATTTTTTTGAAAAAGTCAAAATGCAGGCAGCAGTATTCTGTATTTTTTGAAGAGGAAGTAAAGTTTTCTTGGGGAGACCATAAATTAGTGCATTTGCATTGTCTTAATGTGAGGTGACCAAAGTGTGTATTAACTGTTCGGTTGCACTGAAATCCAGGTATTTTCGAATACGACTTATGTTCCTTAGATAAAATGATGAAGAGCGCACAATATTGGAAATATGTGGTCTAAAAGTCATGATGAATCAAAAATCACACCTAGATTTTGAGCTTCAGAAACCAGCCATATTTCATTATTACCAATTTTGATAAAGGGTATTGTAAGCTTTTGTAGCTGCTGAGAGCTGCCAAAAAGAATGACCTCAGTTTTTTATCATTCATCTTCAAAAAATTATTACACATCCATTCACGGATATCCTTGACACAATTTTCAAGTAAGTTGATGCAGGATGTGTGACAATTTTGATTTGAATTAAGAGAAATGTACAGCTGAGTGTCATCAGCATATACATGATAACTCAAGCTATACCTAGAGATGATGTCACGGATTGGCAAAGTGTAAAAAGTAAATAACTGAGGGCTAATACCGATCCCTGAGGAACCCTATAACTAAGTATGATGCTACTGGAGCTCTCATTACCAATGCGTAATTTCTGTAGTCTATTCGAAAGATAAGATTGAAACCAATTATAAGCACAGTCCTGAATTTCCTAAATAATAATGTAAACATGATAACAGTACCTCATGATCAACAGTATCAAATGCTGCGCTTAAATCATATAAGAATGATAATATGTGGTACACAGATAACCCATGGTCCATTTGTGTGCTTTGTTGGTGTTGATGTCATGCATATCATAGGGGGGGGAGGGGGTTAATGTGAAAGAAAATCTTGAAAAAGTGATAAATTTATTGCAACCATATATGTCTGTTCGCATGTAAAAATTGTCAGCTATTGTGCATGTATGAGCCTCCTTTTTCTCCAAAATGGTCTTTAACATATTAATACTGTATAAGGTCAAAATTGGTTCTACAATCATTCAATCAGTAACAGGCATGCAAATAAATCATAATGAGATAAGTGACATTCCATAGCCATTCAGAAAGGCCAAGTAATAATAACTTGTATGTCTTGTTAATAAAAATGGGGATATGATGAAGGTTGTTGAAGAGCTGTGACAGCACTAACCTCCAAAACATTGGGGCAGATAAAAAGTGTTTTTTTTTTAATGCAATAAAGCCCTTGGAATATCCTTTGGTGGAAATGGTTTCACATGGACAGTCTGTGGGTGGGTTATGGAAGGTCATATGATTCTGTAATTAAAGGAATATTTTTATAGTTTTTCATGTAATGCATGAAAATTACAATTCAAACTAAAACTTTTCTTTTGTAGTGTTGATGTTCCCTTTATATTCATTTCATATATTAACCACAACCAAAAGGTTTTGTGCTTTTTTTCACAAGCTGATTGATTTGAAAAATTGTATTAACTGTCACGTTCATTGCATCATGGAATATTTGTTCCATGATATTTATTCATAAGCCACACCCACCATGTAGATCAATACAAATTTTGACAACATTAGCATTTGCACAATATTTAACAATATTGCCATAGCACGTATGATGCCAGAAAGGTTGCTTATTTATTGTATTTCAAGAATTTGTCTGTAAGCCCCACCTTAGCCACCTACTCATTAATGATATTCATGACATCACTACCACAACATTGGAACATACTGTATGTACAGACCATGACCCATCTGTGTATCTGATAAAACAAAAATGTGGTATATCGTTCATGAGATACAGTATGGTGTTTACATCATTTAGCACTTTCACTTTAAGCCACGCCCACCATGCATATTAATGACATCTGCTGATAACATAAGCATGTACTCAATAACCAACACAATTATCATGGCTAATATGACCAAAACGGATATACAGGTGCTCATTTATCACTTTTTCAATATTTTTACTTTTTAAGCCCTGCCCACTTTAAGCCCTGCCCATTTATTAATACGCATGAAATTACCAAAAAAAAAAAAATATGGCACATCTACAGACCATAGGCTATCTGTGTAACAAATATGAGGTTACCATTCTTGCAATATTGTGTTTACAAGCTCTTTTCATCAAAAGCATATTTAGTCCCACCCACTATGCATATTAATGAAATTCAACGTTTTACATCATGAACATGTATTTAGAACTAAAACACACTTATTATTAACCAATGAATATTGTCAAACAAATAGAGTAACTGAAGTGAAAGTGATTGATATCATGAAGGTATCAGGCACTAACAAACAAAACTTTTATGTTAACCAAGAAATGGCCCCTTGATCCATATAGAAACCACAGTTTCATGAAGGATCAGAAAAGATTATTCATAGAAAATTGTAAAGATGGTAAATGGGTTCTCAGATAATGGGAGTATGTAAACTGACAAGGAATGGCAGGATGTTTAAAACAGAAACTTCCAAATTAGATAATTTGTAGTATATTTGTCCAGGAGGGATGATATAGGAGTTAAAGGGGACAGAGTTTAAAGCTCTCAAATGTCTAAGTTTATCAGTGAAGCCAATGGCCATACCATTAATATGCATAGTGGGCGGGGCTTAACACGATTTTGTTGAAAAGAGCTTGTATGCATGGTATCTCAAAAACGGTAAACTGGATTCTTGTCATATTTTGTACACCCATGGTCTGCAGATGTGCCATATTGTTTTTGGTAGTGATATGCATATTAATGAGTAGGCAGGGCTTAATATAAAAAATCTTGAAATGTTCTATGGACTATGTGGTACACAGATAGTCCATGGTCTGTAGAAGTACCCTGTTGTTTTTGGTGATGTCATACGCTTGGCTTAATGTGAAAATCTTGAAATGCTCATATTTCAATCATAATCACATGTCTGTTTTGTGTCATATTTGGTATAATTAGGATTTTAGTTAGTTTGTACGTGTTCGTTTAATAAAAACATTGAATTTCATTAATATGCATAGTGGGCGGGCTGAATATGATTTTGCTGAAAGAGCTTATAAACATGGTATCTCAAATATTTCATGATATGCAATGACATAACAGTTAATACAAAATCAATCAGCATGAAGAAAAAAAGCATCGGAACCACAACACCTTTTGGTTCTGGTTATTGCATTTTGAAGCAATTAAGATAATAGTGCCTCTGCACATCTAAGATTCTGCCTGGTTTACTTCAACACCAAATGTCAAGTCTGTAGCATATTTATAAGTAAATGTAAGAGAATATTAATATACCTTTGAAAATACAGTGCATTATATAAATCAATCAATTAATCAATCAGAATCTATAATTCATTGTAACAGATAAATTTGCATTATGCTAATAAGATTATTTGGGTTCTAACGGAATGGCAGTGTCAGGGGCTCATGCTAAGGGGAGGACAAATTCGCCAAAAGATAGGTTATATTGTGCCAAAGGGTGTCATAACCTTAAGAATCATATTCTTTCCTCGGACCTACTTTTCTGAAAAACCCGCCAAAAGTCATCACCTTAAAAAAAATCCACACAAAAATTTACCAGTAATATACATGTGTTGCTAATATTTTGAAAGATTTGTAGGATGTCCCCAATATGGTACAAAAAAATCCTGTCAGTGATTCAAGGG
>JAIGNY010004451.1:297500-330000 GCA_020152595.1 Chiridota heheva
TCAGCACTTTTGCAGACCTAAAAATTGAGAAAGCTAGACTTTAAGTTGGTCATTTTTAAACTGATGTTGGTGGATTTGGGATCTATTTTCATGATGGCCTAAGTAAAAGATTTGAGAAAGATGCGCTCTGTTGATGCTACTTGTCATGACTTTAAAAATCAAATAGCTATCAATATACCATACTGTGTTACAAATGAACTGTAATCTTTCATGGAGGGACAGTACTCTTTCTATAGTTTTGCATACTTTTTCACTTTATCAGGGACATAGGAGCTGGGGAGGGGGGTCCTCACCCCCACTTTTTTTGCACAGATATCTATTTTTTGAATACATGCCTTATGACATCCCTCAAGAAGAAATGACAAAACTCTTAAATTGGCCATGGAGCTTAAAAAGCATAATTTTTGTAAGTGCATGACGCTGACAGGGTACAATAACTGGTGGTTAAAGAGGGAGGCTGGTCTCAGTCCGTACATCGTTGGTTCCTGTAAAATTGGGGGATGAACAGCTTTTACGTCACTGCTGGTTCTGGAACGCACAATAAAGATGACTGTCTGTTTATACATATGCATACATAGCATTGTGTGTGAAGATTTAATCGTAGAACATAACATTTTAACGATCTACTGGGAACTTGCTTTTTCAACGTGTTTGTTAGAAAGAAAAAAGTGAAAGCGAAAGATTAGTAAGATAATACTAAAATAACAGTCACCAGACGAAAAGGTTCTGGCTGGATTTGAACCTACAACTGTTGGTTCGATTTATAGGTAATGGTTATTATTAAGAATACTGCATAACATAACATAACATAACATAACATAACAAGATGATAGGCTAAGAAGGGTTAGTCACAAGAAAAAAAACCTAAACTAACACCACCAACTCAAAATAATCAAAGATGCCCAGAGTTAGTCAATGTTGACTTTGAAATTGTGAACAGAATTGGAGCTAACCACCCACTCAGACAAACTATTCCACACATTAACAACTCTTTGCAAAATGCTAAAATGTCAAATATCTATCCATGACAACTCTTTGGTTAACTTCAAAGTGTTACCATGTGTTACAATGAGGATTAGCTGAAACATGCAAGAAATTACAGGAAGTCAAAGCATCACTACCAGATAGGAGTTTAAAAACCTGAATCATATTGCCACATACTCTTCTCAACTAGAGCATGGTCAGACCAAGAATTAGCAACCTAGATTCATAAGAGAGATTCCTTACTTTGGGAATAAGTCTAGTGGCTCTTTGCTGAACCTGCTCCAAAATGAATTTATCCTTCTCATAAAAGGGACTCCAAGCCTGAATAGCGTACTCAAGGCTGACCAACTGCTGATACGAATTAAGAACAACCTCTCTACCAATAAAACAAAAATTTCTTCTAATCAAACCAATCATGTTATTTGCCCTTGCAGCTGCTAAAGCACACTTGTTTTCAGATTGCCAGTAATGACCTCACCTACAATCTTGCTCAAATTGAGTTGTCACGATCTTAAGCCCCTTGTACAGCGCCTTGAAGAGGATCATCCCAGGACACTTTCATTTTAAGCAACATAAGCAGCATTGAAATGGTGTAGAAGGGGAAAAGTGCAACAACAAGATTGTCTGAGTTTATGGGATTATCACAGGTAGACCATGGAAATGAATAAAATAATGCAGAATAGAAGAGTTTTAAGTTATTAATTTGCATAGGCCTATATTCACTTTTGTAAACTCTTTAAATTAATGTATTATATTATATATTAATATTTGTTACCCTGGAAAGAAATTATATTTATATTCACTCATTTAGTGTTATTTCTTTGTCAGTATATGTGAATCCTAATGGAGGGGGATGGGAGGGGGTATATAAACATAATGTGGTGATTGGGTGGGGGGGCGTTCCAAACAATACTTCATGAGAGAGGTGAATGTAAGTTGCCATCACGATATAATTTTGGCTATACTACTGAAATACAATGAAATGTACACTTTGACTACATTATCTGCACTTCACATTTGACAGTGTCAGGTTGATGCAATGTCATTTATTTCAAATTATTTGACAATTTTTTTTTTTGGGTGTTGGGGGAATAGCTTCAATTTGTCATTGATGATGCTGTTAGTATGAAAGTGTTGATACTGATTTAAAGGTGTGTGTGGGGGAAGGTGGGGGGGGGGGGCTAGAAACACTGCATCGGATCTATTTCAGGTAAAAGATGTTGAATGTTTTAAATATAGCCATCGCAAAAGAAGCATACCAATCATAAACAATGACAATTTCCCTCTGGTGTTTCCAATGTTTAGTCCTTCCTTTTCAATGTCAAATCCTTCGTTTTCAAAGTCCAGTCCTTCGTTTTCAAAGTCCAGTCCTTCGTTTTTATTGTCCAGTCCTTTGTTTTCAATATCCAGTCCTTCTTTTCAAAGTCCAGTCCTTCTCTCAAACATAAACAATTTGAAGGTTATGTCCGTTTTTATTGTCCAGTCCTTTGTTTTCAATATCCAGTCCTTCTTTTCAAAGTCCAGTCCTTCGTTTTCAAAGTCCAGTCCTTCGTTTTTATTGTCCAGTCCTTTGTTTTCAATATCCAGTCCTTCTTTTCAAAGTCCAGTCCTTCGTTTTCAATGTCCAGTCCTTTGCAATACACCACATATACTGTATAACGTGTATTTTCCTTACCCATGAACAGTGATTCCAAATAGTTGAATTAAAAGTTAATATGTCACAGAGTCTTTAATCTGTTTTTTGTGGAACACCATGAATTAAAACATATTTTGCAAAGACCGCTTGTTTTGCAACTTTTTCATTATGTATGCATTTTATATTAAGAGGTGCAGTCTGAATAGTTTGCAATGGCAGTGTATGATATTGAAAAATTGTCAATTACACACAGATCCCTAAATTAATAAAGAAAATGTTCTACTGAAGGATTATAAATATAAACCTTACTCTAAGACCACGAATGTTTTGTTTAATGCGCTTTGGCTTGATTTCTATAAACCCCTCCTTTCACATGCTCGATATGTTTGAAACTAAGAAATACTGTAACTTACCACTCACTGAATGAATATCTTTCATCCTTCATTTCCCCCTCCCTCTCCTCCCTACCCAGGCGACTGGGAAAAATGCAGAAAATAAAGTTCGTCATAAATTCCCCTATATACCCCATATAAAATGTTTTATATTTCGTGTTCCTTCACAATAAAGCAATCTAATACATACAATTTGACGTATTAACTTTTGCTTCTTTCCAGTCGAAAATATACACTTAGACAATCTTGAACAAAATGAGTTGTTACGTTCTAAAGCCCCTTGTACCCCGCCTGAATGTTTGACTTGAAGAGGAACATCCCAGACTACTTTCGTTTCAAGCAAGATTCAAAGGGGTAGAAGGGGTAAAGTGTGACAACAATTTTGTCCAAGATTGTAGATACCTTTCTTCATCAGCACAACCAAGATTTGAACCATCCATGCAGTAATCAAAACCCAAATTGTTCTGACCAAAATGAGTAACTTTGCATTTATCAACATTGAATGACATCTGCCAAGATATGAACCATTCATGCAGTAATTAAAACCCAAATTGTTCTGACCAAAATGAGTAACTTTACATTTATCAACATTGAATGACATCTACCAAGATTTGAACCATCCATGCAGTAATTAAAACCCAAATTGTTCTGACCAAAATGAGTAACTTTGCATTTATCAACATTGAATGACATCTGCCAAGATTTAAACCATCCATACAGTAATTAAAACCCAAATTGTTCTGACCAAAATGAGTAACTTTGCATTTATCAACATTGAATGACATCTGCCAAGATTTGAACCATCCATGCAGTAATTAAAACCCAAATTGTTCTGACGAAAATGAGTAACTTTGCATTTATCAACATTGAATGACATCTGCCACGTTTGGGACCAAAAAACTAAGTTGTCTAGATCACTTTGCTAAAAGTAAAGAATCCTTAGTATCATCAACAATCCTGTACAACTTAGTGTCATCAGAAAATTTACAAATCCTGGAGCCAAAGGGAACATCAATTTTGGGTTTTTATAGGGTTTGAAAAGCTTAAGGTACAGAAGAAAATTAAGCATCTACATACATTATTATCATATTGAGTATTAAATGACATTGTGGTATGTTCACATGTAAAGTGGAAATTAAAACAAAGTCTGGAAAAATCCTAAAATAGCAATAATTCACTGTGTAGCATTCGGTTAATATCTGTTAATATTTTGCCTAGTATTGCACAAATATTGCATAATGTTTGTCTTAAAAGTTAAAGTATTGAAATATTTCCATTTCTTCAAATATTTCACACTGAATTGAAGACATAAAAATGGAATAAAATCATGAATTTAAATGAAAACCCAAATTCTCTACACAGGGACCATTGTTCTAGGATTTTGGCCAACATTTTTGTGAAGTACAATTTCAGACACATTGTAAATGAGTGAAAATTTTTGCAACAGATCTGAAAAAATCAATTGTTTACTGTACAGTAATGTTATCAGTTAAATATACTGTAGCTCTCCATTTACTATAAACTGTATTAAATTTATATAGCAATATAAAAGCTGTGTCAGAATATGCCCATGCTATAGTGATGCAACCTTTGCTTGGTGGGGTGAAGTTGTGTTGAACTTTTAGAACAGCACAGTGTTGTAAAGAAGCAAAAAATCAACAGGTGAGGTGGGGGGAGCTTGTTATTATTATTAAATATCAATTCGAGCAAATGAAAAATATTGGATGGGAGATCTGAAGGAAATCATGTTGTTGAGGCATGGAAGTTTTGTCACTTTTCTCTCATTTCGGAAGAAAAGTTTGACAGCCTTCTGAATTTTGTGTCCCCCGTTATCCTCCCAAGTTTGGAAAAGTGAATTTTCAAGAAAAGGGAGCTGATTCCCCTCCGAAATATACCTGCACACCCTCCAAGATACGTTTATGGCAAACCATCCAAGATACGTTTATGAAAACAGATCAAATATACTCAGTTTTCAATCATCGACTTTTGAAAGAAAACACTGATAGAATTACAATATAGACGTTAGGCCTGCCAACAACTTTACGTTTATTATTATTCTTGGAAATTATTTTTAACAGCCATAACTCCGAAAACTGTCTTAGAAAGTTTTACTGAGAAGTTAATGTTCTTCTGAAAATGTAATATTCATTGGCAATTCATACATATTCTAGGTGTCATTAGTATTATTGTCACCTTCCCACATATATAAACTCCTGAACCTTAAAAGTTGTCATGCTAGAAAGAGTGATGGATTACCTCCATGGGTACACCGAGGAGGTACCACTTTCTAATAAAGTCCCTGGAAACGACCATGGAGATGCAACCTTTCCTTGGCAGGAGTGAAGTTATGTTGAGCTTTTTAGAATTGCGCCTGCTAACAAAATTGTATTGTTTTTCTTTCTTTGTAGACTTTCCATTGTTGTGAGAATGGGGAAGAAAGGGAGTAAAATGAAACCTGAATTATTGGAAGAACTGGTGGAAAAAACTCATTGTAAGTACTTCACAAAAATGACAGCTGTATTCAGGTTGACTTTTCTGTTAGTCAGTTTGTAATGAGGTTGATCTAACAAAACTATTTGTCCGTTAACCCCTTTCCCCTCACCCCTAAAAAATTACAATCCAGGAACCTACCACCTATAAATTCTGTTAGAAATAAAACAAAAATGAAAATGACATTCATAGCTTCATTATGTATTACAGTATGCAAATATTCTGCAGTGGTGGAAGTTACAGATCAATCATTTGGTAGCACAAAAAAAAAAAAAAAATATGAAATCAAGCTGGATAGTTTACATACATATAATTTTGATATTTAGGAAGGAAAGGAAATGAGATTGGGTTGAATATGATTATAAATCAGACACTGTGCAGTGCCGTTAAAGCTCAACATAAATCAGACATACTGTAATGTATGTTGAAATTCTTCAGAAAATAAGTTAGTGTGAACTTGAAAACTAAAATGCTATTTTGGAAATTCAAAGACTGTCGGAATATCAAGCTCTTTGTAATAGGTTGTTAATCTGTGAGCCATTCGTACACCTTTGGCATTCATTTTGTATGATAAGAAATACCCATGCACTATTTCAGAAACAGCAATAATTCCCGGACATCAAAATTCCTTGCAATTGCACCACTGTGTCACTGAGAAGTGCAGCCAAGTAATCACCAATAGGAGCACAGTTTGCCAATTTCTTGAATTCATCTTTATCGAAAGGGAAATAATTCAAATCATGTGAAATGTAAGAGCGGAAATGAATCTCAGATGATCTACATGATCCAATTAGCTTTGATAGTTTAAACAGGCAAGGTATTATTAAGTTAAAGGCAGCTTTAAGTTGTAGATTTTATTTCAATTATGTTTTTCTGCTTGAGATTGAATAAAAGATTGTTTTCTTGTTTTTCACTGCTAAAAATAGGATGGTGGTTCATAGGTGACAATTATTGAAAAATGACATTAAGTTTGGTTTGTCCTCTGTTGTATGATACAATTAATGATTATGCATACATACATACATACATACATACATACATACATACATACACACATACATACATACACACACATACATACATACATACATACATACATGCATGCATGCATGCATACATACATACATACATACATACATACATACATACATACATACACTCCGGCATTTATAAGCTGTGCCTTTTGTCCAAACAATGGTTACAAAGTGCAGGTAAAGATGATGCACCTGACTTCACAATAAGATATAGCTAAAAGGTGCACAAGTGAGTTTTGGGAAGTTTCTTAAAGGAAGCTGTAGAATGAGCACTCTTAGCGCTAAAAGGGAGACTGTTCCATAAATTGGGGGCAGCATTGGAGAAGGCACGATTTAGTCTGAGAAGTACGAGGAACAGCAAGCAAAATCTTTGAAAACATACAGAGACATCGAGGTGGTGTATACATGTATATTTGGCGGTGGTAGCGTATGTAAGATGGTGACTTGTCCATCACAGCTTTATACACATGGAGGCAAATCTTAAAATTAATTCTCTGGGTGACTAGTGCAGCTCATTCAGTAGGGGAAGTACAGTATCTTAGCATGATTTCAGGAAGATATGGCGAGTGGCTGTATTTTAAAGTCTCTGGAGAGAGAGTAGGTTGGCTTTGGAGATACCTTTAGGTAATGAATTACCATAGTCCATTCTTGAATGAGAGATCTGACAATAGCATGACAGGTATCCTGGTAATGAATTACCATAGTCCAATCTTGAATGAGAGATCTGACAATAGCATGACAGGTATCCTGGTAATGAATTACCATGGTCCAATCTTGAATGAGAGATCTGACAATAGCATGACAGGTATCCTGGTAATGAATTACCATAGTCCAATCTTGAATGAGAGATCTGACAATAGCATGACAGGTATCCTGGTAATGAATTACCATAGTCCATTCTTGAATGAGAGATCTGACAATAGCATGACAGGTATCCTGGTATTGAATTACCATAGTCCATCTTGAATGAGAGATCTGACAATAGCATGACAGGTATCCTGGTAATGCATTACCATAGTCCAATCTTGAATGAGAGATCTGACAATGGCATGACAGGTATCCTGGTAATGCATTACCATAGTCCAATCTTGAATGAGAGATCTGACAATAGCATGACAGGTATCCTGGTTAATGTAGCAGTAAATTATCCTTATATTATAAATAATTTGCCCAAATTTCACATCTTCCAGAAAAATGAACTTACATGGGATCAGTCATTTTGTTCATACTGCCCTCTAAATGTGACATCCTCAATACAGTTCTTGATCAAATATAATGTATTTTTTATAATTAATCTATTTGAAATTTTCTGGCTTATATGAAATTATTTTTGCTTTGCATAGGTCTATGAATGTTAACTTGTACATGACATCACTGATACAAGCCTTAGAACTTCATGCCAAAGCATACTGGATAGAACACCTGTGCTGTTACACATATAGGGCAAATGATGTTATCATTGGTTACATAGTATTTGTACATAGTAACAAACAACGTCAAACATGGATAACTTGAGAATGGCATAAGCTTTTAAAATGTAGTTTTTGGCATTAGGTTTCTTTTAAAAGAATATTTACAATATGTCTCCTTGAAAAGTATTGTTACATGATAGAATAGTCCCCCAAAGAATATTTTCTGAAGGTGATTGCAAACAACTTACATTTACTGTCAACTCCTTTGTTTTATGCTGTACTACAGTATACACAAGTAATTTATGTCTGCTATTTAAAATGGTAGCATTTATTTTTCAGCCTATTCACTAGTCTAGAGGTCCTCACTTGTTCCTGTGGATTGATACTGAAGTACCTCGTGCATTTGGTACAGCAGAAGATCTTAAAGGAATATTGCCGGGAATTTTCATTTTCATGATATGATAGCGTACTATGGAAGAAACATTTTTGTGTAATGTCATGTGATGTCATGAAGGCAAATCCAAGATCCATTTGTGTGTATTCCTTTGAAAAATTAATCGTTTCTTCCTAAATTACTGGAAGCATTTTTTGTTTATTTATTAAGATGGGATATAACATGCACTTCATAAGAAGGTGATTGCCCATCTGCTCATGAACCTTACACTCTTAATAAAAGAAAAACTTTTTAATTTTTTTATAAAAATACATAAGAATTTTTTTATAAAAAATGCGGACAGACATAACATCGACAACCAAGTCAATGTCCACGGCCTTTGATAGAATTGTCTTGAATCTGCCTTTATGACATCACATTTTACTCTGCTACTGTAGGTCACTTTTCAACACACTCAAGCATTCAGTGAAATGCAATAACTCTCAAACGGAGAAAGACACCAACATGATTTTTACACCAAATTGTTTCTTTAATAATCCTCTATCATATACATAAAAAATTAAAATCAAAATTCACAGAATATTCCTTTAACTTAAAATCTAAAGAAGAAATTACTGAACACGACTACTGAAGTGTTTCATGTTGTATTATTGTCTTATTACTAGGTTGATAATAAATAGTTGTTGTCTTTTTTTTGTTTTCCAGTTAGTGAGAAAGAAATTTTACAGTGGTAAGTTACATTTCTTTTAAGTATCTTTTATAATTAACAATGGGAGCAGAGCTACTGGAGGAAAAAAGAAGTTTGTATGTAGGGTACCTTTGTGCATTTAGCAAGTAATCGCTAACTCTTTTTCTAAAAGAGATGATAAATCTGACAATCTGCAGCCATATTTGCCAGCACAAAATGCCATTATTACAATTTGATATTGTAAGTATACAATTATTTTTATTGTGTGTAGAATTGATAGCAGTGGTATAACTGGGGCCCTACGGGCAGGGGGCGAGTGTGGCCTTACGGGCCCCTATGGTATATAGATATAATGGTAATTTTTCACGGGCTCGCTTATAGGGCCTATGCTGGGGACAGCTGCTCCCCTTGCCTCCCCCCTCCCTTAGTTACACCACTGATTGATAGTAGAAAGCAAAGTAATGTCCATTTTCAGTGTAAGCATTATGTGATGCATGAGAAAATAACTGAAATTGATAATGTAGCATACGTATTGCATGACAAAAACACCTGCCAGACAACCAGAGACTTAAGTGAATTTAACGAGGAAATGACTTATTGAATTTTGATTTTGCATACCTCAGTACCTTTTCAGTACTTGTGCAATGAAGAACATTACTCTCTGGCTGAGGACATTATATGAACATTAACATAGAACCCTACCAAAGTGAAATCTGCAATCTTGGACAAAACTGTTTTAACAGTTCAGCATTGCAATTAAGGAACTAAATGTTTACCTCTGCCAATGGAGTTGGACAGAGGTTATGTTTTAGCCTGTGTTTGTTTGTTTGTCATCAAGATATCTCCAGAACTGTTTGGTGTGTAATTTTGTTGTTGCTTAAGAAAGAAGTGGTTGAAATTTGAGACATAGTGGAAGAGGGAAAGGTTACTGGGGGGACATATCTTTTGCCTCTGTTTGTTTGTCTGTCATCACGATATCTCCAGAACTGATAATTGGATTTGATTAAACTTTGTGTGTGGTTTTGTTACTGCTAAACAAAGAAGTGATTGAAATTTGATACATGTTGGAACCGGAGAAGGGTGAAAATGGGGGAGGGGACAATTTTTTGCCTCTGTTTGTCTGTCATCACGATATCTCCAGAACTGATGATTGGTTTTGGATTAAATTTGGTGTGTGGTTTTAGTACTGCTTGAGGAAGAAGTATCTAAAATTTGAGACATATTGGCACAGGGGAAAGGTGTAAATGGAGGGGTGGGGACATTTTAAGGTGAGTTTGTCTGTCATCAAGATATCTCCAGAACTAATAATTGGATTTTGATTAAATTTGGTGTGTGGTTTTGTTACTATTTCATGAAGAAGTTATTAAAATGTGGGACTAATTGGAACAGGGGAAGGGCAGAAATTAAGGGGTGGGGATGTTTTATGTTGAGATCTGGCAAGACTTAAGTGGAAACTTTCCAATGGAATGTGCTGAACAATGACTTAGCACTCTGAATGAAGATCCAAACAATCAATTTTCTATACTCAAAGAGACTTACACCAAGTGTTCTCTGGAATTATTGAAAATGAAATAATTGGTTTCTGCCATGAATGGAAAATGATGGAATGTGAATCCTGGCTGAATAGAGCTCACTTGAATGAAATTGAAAACAATGGTATGGCCTTGGTAGAAATCCAGTCAAAAGATAATCTTCAAGTGTTCAGATTGCAAATGTTCATTGCTGATCAAAACTTGGGGATGAATCTTGGTGGGCCTAGGATTTCTGAGGTAGATTATATTGGGTATAGGGATCAAATGACCTCTATGAAAATTATTCTAGGCATGTTGGAATTGCAATAGGCGGAGGTGTGCGCTCTAGAGAGTGCTAATATTCTAGTTAGTACTGTGATTCTTTATTATTTTCTTCCTTGGTTTTTAAATGTTGGATTTTTTGTGTTTTTAAAAATGATAGTCAACATTACATGGGGTGGAGGGTAAGGGGGTTGATATATTAAAGTAGGATAGGAGACACTGGGGATGTCTAGGAAATTGTGCAAATTTCCTTAAGAATAAGAGATAACATAACTAAAAATGATAGAATAGGCCTATGAATAGAAGAATCCCTAAGAAAAAGTGACATTATTTATCATGTAGAATTGTTGAATAATGAACAATATAAATTTATGTTCAACAAAGGAGTGCAATTTTTTATAAGGTGTTACAGCAAACTTTGTCCAAGATTGTATAGCTTAAATAGGCGGCAGTAGACTGAAAAGTGTGGTCCAGAGACTCAGAAATAATGAGCAAAGCTTTATGACCCTCAGAGATACAAAACAATGGGAAAGTCATCTCCATGAGTATCAGAGGTGTCAAAGCTAGAGTATCTAACCAAGGCACTCAAATAAAAATTTGAAACTTCATCTTTACATCTGGTAATCCTTCACCACTCATCCAACGTCTTGTACTTTTACACCTTTTAACATCTCTCTGAAGGCACGATTGGTCTGGTTTTTTAACTCTTACTGATCACTGAAGAGATGCAGATAAGTCTCACCAATCATTCAATCAATCAATCATGCAAAAGGGTGGAGCAAGATTCAGGTTGAAGGTCATAGGTACCTTTGTGTCATTCTGTACATGAGAAATCATATCTTCTAAAAGTGCAATCCATATTTTCATGTCGTCAATGTTTTAGAAAATTAGAATTGACTGGTTGTAGAATACATGCAAGTAACGTCACCTGTCATGCTTTGTCTTTTCTTTTTTTCAGGCATAAAGGTTTCTTACGGGATTGTCCCAGTGGTGGTCTCAACAGAGAGGTATGGGTAACAAATGTGTTTATAATTTCATGCACCAATTTCATGCACCATAACTGTGCTAGTATGCTGTAATATTTTGAAGGGGAGCAGCTGCATGCTAAATAAGAAACATTTTGAAGTAATGAGACCTCCCTGGTCTAGTGGTTAAACCTTCGGTTTGGCAAGCTAGCATCCTGGGTTCGATTCCCAGTGGGTCTTCATGCAAGCAGTGGACCACAACTAAATGCCATGGACATTGACTGTGTTTGTCGATGTTATGTAAGTCTGTACATCGTACATGTGTTCTCGTCTGGGTCATATTAAGCATCTCATTATGTCATTGTTACTATCATACCCGATTACGCTGGTGACGAGCCCGTCACATTGTAATTGTGTATTCATTGGGTGTTGTGTGAGTAAAAGGCACCTGTTACAGACATCCTTCATATTATCAGAAACCAATATTTTTGAATGAATATTTTCAATGAACAAAATAGAGGGAAGAATTTTTGAAGGCTCACTTAGAAATATTGGGTCATCTTGTTGATTATGTATAATATTGAAAAAGTGTCACAAATTTCTTTAACCATAACTAGGAACTCAAAATGTTAGTTCCAAGTTTTAAAGGCTTGCTCAGGATACAAGTTTTTTCAAAAGGGCGATTAAAGGGGAAAATGAAGGTGCAATGAAGATTACATTTCATCATCTTGTAAATACTATTCCTGTGGAAAAACTGTAGATTGTGGAAAAATGTGTTAAAAATAACATCACGCAAACAAAGTCAGTAAAATTGGTGAATCCTTAACCAGTTTAGAGTTTTGCAGAAAACATGCAAATTTAGGATGGCACCTGCTGAAAAGAAAGCTCTTTATTTCCTGATATTTCTTTGATCATTTGTCGCAATGATTCATGGGGTACGCCTCGCAATGTTTTATGGCGTACACCTGTTTTTGATTAATATTTTTCCTAGCTTTCTCACGTCTGCTCAACAGTTTGATAAAAATGCAGTGTTAGAAGTCATCAAGGTCAAAACCCAATTGATAGAATTACAAGGAAATCCTGAACTATCTTCAACTTCAATACTGTGTCATAGATCCTGGATGTGCCTTCAATACTGTGTCATTTAATCCTGGATGTGCCTTCAATACCGTGTCATAAATTCTGGATGTGCCTTCAATACTGTGTCATAAATCCTGGACCTGCCTTCAATATTGTGTCACAAATCCAGGACAATCCTTTAAATTCATTACTTTATTATAAATCCTGGATGTGCTTTCAATACTGTGTCATAAATCCTGAATGCGCCTTCAATCAATACTGTGCCATAAATCCTGGATGTGCTTTCAATACTGTGTCATAAATCCTAAATGTGCCTTCAATACTGCGTCAGAAATCCTAAATGTGCCTTCAATACTGTGTCATAAATCCTAAATGTGTCTCAATACTGTGTCATTAATCCTAGAAATGCCTTCAATACTGTGTCATAAATCCTGGACATGCCTTCAATACTGTGTCATAAATCCTGGACATGCCTTCAATACTGTGTCATAATTCCTGGACATGCCTCTAATACTGTGTCATAAATTTTCTACAGAGAATTTTTGGAACTTTGATCAATAAAGAATATTCGTTCTAAAAAAGTTTTTTAATGCTGCTCTTTTATGCTCTTACACAAAAAAAGAATCATTTGGTGTCAAAAGCGCTATGAATAATATAACTGATATGCCCTTGACGATATTCTGGCAGGCAATTTGCATTGATAAATTCTGTGCAATAGGGAAAGTATCAAGATATCACTTGCCGTGTGCTAGTTGTTGTGTGAAAGAATATTGAAAAAGAGTTTAGTGCTGTGGAAGTTCCATCAGAAAGCGATGTACTCTATTATTACGTGATAAACATTACTGTTGTTGCAAAAACTTGCACAAGTGCAATTAACATCGTGTACAGCATTCAAGGAATATTCCTGTGTATAAGAAATATTATTTTCCTTACTTTTATTTGGAGTGTATGGTACCCTACATGAGCAAATGAGCAAAGCTTTTTATTGTGAAGTGCATCTCAATAATTAAACAAAAAAAGTTTCCAATCAATTAGAAAGAGGCAATATTTTTGTTTTGATAAAAATACATCAAAGTTCACTTGGATCTACAATTATGACATCACACTGTTCACTGCAGGAACACACTGGTGAAATCTTTGAAATGTTTTAACTCCAAAACAGAATAAGATATTGACATGCTTTTTTACAATTTGTTTCTTTAATAGTTTAATATGAAAATGAAATAAAATCTTAATGGAAACTGTAAGACTCATTGCATACTTGTGTCATATTATGAACAGTGCCCTTCTGTTGTGGTATTGTGGTCTCTGAAAGTAAGTCATTGTTGGATTGTGATGAAGGAATGAGACGACAGCTGCAATATCGTAATTGTGATGAAGGAATGAAAAGACAGCTGCAATATCGTAATTGTGATGAAGGAATGAGAAGACAGCTGCAATATTGTAATTGTGACGAAGGAATGAGAAGACAGCTGCAATATCGTAATTGTGACGAAGGAATGAGAAAACATCTGCAATATCGTAATTGTGATGAAGGAATGAGAAGACAGCTGCAATATCGTAATTGTGACGAAGGAATGAGAAGACAGCTGCAATATCGTAATTGTGACGAAGGAATGAGAAAACATCTGCAATATCGTAATTGTGACGAAGGAATGAGAGGACAGCTGCAATATCGTAATTGTGACGAAGGAATGAGAGGACAGCTGCAATATCGTAATTGTGATGAAGGAATGAGAAGACAGCTGCAATATCGTAATTGTGATGAAGGAATGAGAAGACAGCTGCAATATCGTAATTGTGATGAAGGAATGAGAAGACAGCTGCAATATCGTAATTGTGACGAAGGAATGAGAAGACAGCTGCAATATCGTAATTGTGATGAAGGAATGAGAAGACAGCTGCAATATCGTAATTGTGATGAAGGAATGAGAAGACAGCTGCAATATCGTAATTGTGATGAAGGAATGAGAAGACAGCTGCAATATCGTAATTGTGACGAAGGAATGAGAAGACAGCTGCAATATCGTAATTGTGACGAAGGAATGAGAAGACAGCTGCAATATCGTAATTGTGTGAAGGAATGAGAAGACAGCTGCAATATCGTAATTGTGATGAAGGAATGGGAAGACAGCTGCAATATCGTAATTGTGAAGGAATGAGAGGACAGCTGCAATATCGTAATTGTGTGAAGGAATGAGAAGACAGCTGCAATATCGTAATTGTGTGAAGGAATGAGAAGACAGCTGCAATATCGTAATTGTGTGAAGGAATGAGAAGACAGCTGCAATATCGTAATTGTGATGAAGGAATGAGAAGACAGCTGCAATATCGTAATTGTGACGAAGGAATGAGAAGACAGCTGCAATATCGTAATTGTGATGAAGGAATGAGAAGACAGCTGCAATATCCTAATTGTGACAAAGGAATGAGAAGACAGCTGCAATATCGTAATTGTGACGAAGGAATGAGAAGACAGCTGCAATATCGTAATTGTGACAAAGGAATGAGAAGACAGCTGCAATATCGTAATTGTGATGAAGGAATGAGAAGACAGCTGCAATATCGTAATTGTGACAAAGGAATGAGAAGACAGCTGCAATATCGTAGTTGTGACAAAGGAATGAGAAGACAGCTGCAATATCGTAATTGTGACGAAGGAATGAGAAGACAGCTGCAATATCGTAATTTGTGAAGGAATGAGAAGACAGCTGCAATATCGTAATTGTGACAAAGGAATGAGAAGACAGCTGCAATATCGTAATTGTGACGAAGGAATGAGAAGACAGCTGCAATATCGTAAATGTGATGAAGGAATGAGAAGACAGCTGCAATATCGTAATTGTGACAAAGGAATGAGAAGACAGCTGCAATATCGTAGTTGTGACAAAGGAATGAGAAGACAGCTGCAATATCGTAATTGTGACGAAGGAATGAGAAGACAGCTGCAATATCGTAATTGTGACGAAGGAATGAGAAGACAGCTGCAATATCGTAATTGTGATGAAGGAATGAGAAGACAGCTGCAATATCGTAATTGTGACGAAGGAATGAGAAGACAGCTGCAATATCGTAATTGTGATGAAGAAATGAGAAGACAGCTGCAATATCGTAATTGTGACGAAGGAATGAGAAGACAGTTGCAATATCGTAATTGTGATGAAGGAATGAGAAGATAGCTGCAATATCGTAATTGTGATGAAGGAATGAGAAGACAGCTGCAATATTGTAATTGTGATGAAGGAATGAGAAGACAGTTGCAATATCGTAATTGTGACAAAGGCATGAGAAGACAGCTGCAATATCGTAATTGTGATGAAGGAAATATCGTATTTACAATTTTGTGAAATTATTTCTTAAATTTCATTCCGTGAGATGGTGATTAAGTTATAGTAAAGATAAAAAACTTGTACATTCAGACATCACACATTTGCATATTACAGGCCTGAAAGTGATGGTTTGTGTTTATTTTCACAGGAGTTCTCACAAATTTATCAGCAGTTCTTCCCATTTGGAGATGCATCAGGGTTTGCGTCTTTTGTCTTTGATGTTTTTGATGAAAATGGGGTAAGTGTGATTAGGTACGATACCATTCCTTGCAATGATGTTAAAGTTTCAGCTTCAAAAATCTCTTACATGTTTGTGAATTTAAAATTCTTGGGAAGTATCTCACATAATAATTTACGTTCTGCATTAAGAAAAGATAAATGTCAATTGACAAGGAGCTTGGTGGTATGCAGATAGAAAATGTAACATTCCCTATCAAAGAGTGGAACATCTTTCCAGTTGCCACCAAACCGCTTTCTGAGTGTCATGTATAAAGCATGGATGATTTTCATTTTGAACCAATTCTGCATTGTTCAAACAGTGCCGACAAAATTACATCAAATGAACACTTTCCTCAATTTTAAACTTAATTAAGATCTAAAAATACCCACATAAAATTGAATTATTGATCATTTTAAAGCCATTCATCAGTCATCTTTTGTCTTTGTAGAGATATGACATGTTGGGTTTTGTGTTATTTCACTTTATTTACAGCCAATTAAGTTCACAGTCAGTCAACTTTTTATACACTTTTAGATGATGTAAAGTTCATTACAGAAAGTAACTCATGTTAATCAAAGGAAAAGGTTGAGGACATTTTTACAAAAATTCAAAATACTTGTGAATACAAAGTCCCTAAGACATGGCACAAATATGTTTGCAAGCATTTAAAAGAGAAAATTAGAAGAAGAAAAACCTCATAATGATAAATAGATGGATGCTTGTGATAGAAAAAGATTTTTTTTTTTTTGATCACCCCTACCGTAGTTTATCCAAATATCTATCATATTTAGCATAAGAAGCACCCAGGGCATTTCTGAAAATAGAATTGTACCACTTTTTGCTGCCTAATTTTCTTCCTAACAGGTGCCTTACTCTTAGCAGTCGATATCCAATGCGGACCTTGGGAATACACATGTTCACAGTTCCGTCTGCCATTTTGAGTTGCGAGTAAACAAATGATATTCCCTATTGATTGTAACGATAACAATGCAGACCCTGGGAATTCTTGGACACATGGTCCCTTTTGATAAGTCATTCAGTAGTTGATTACATAGCTGTCAGAGCACTAACAGATCCAATGCAGGCATGGGGTATTCTTGGACACATGGGCCCTTTTGATAAGTCATACAGTAGTTGATTACATACTGTAGCTGTCAGAGCACTAACACATCGAGAACTTTTAAAAAAGGAACATACCATATGTTAACAATTGGAAAAGCAAAAGCAGGGAGAAAAAAAAAACATATATTAAAGGATTAGCTGTGGTCAAGCATGTCTACCTTATATGAAAGAGGAATTAAAAAGAAACAAAATGGTGAAGAAAGCATTCAAATATCTTATTCTGTTAAGGAGATATTAAAGTTTAAAGTTTGGTATCATTTCTGTAGAAAAGACTAAAATCAGACTAGTTGTGATGTCACAGCCTTAGATTCCTCAAAATCTTTATGTATTTTAAAGACAGTTTATTTATTATTTTCACTTTTTAAATAATTTTTCTCAAACTTTTTTCGGGTGGTATATTATAGATACCTTCCTAGATTCAGTTTTACTACTATTTTGACATATACCCCATGGTTTTTAAGCCATAAAATGCAGGACAAAATATGATAGACTACATAAAGACTTTAAGGAATCTGAGGCTATGACAACACAACTCAGTCTGATTTCAGCTGTTTCTACACAAATGATACCAAACTTTAAACTTAAATATCTCCTTAAAGGAATACAAATTTTGGATGCTTTTTCACCATTGTGTTTGTTTTGAAGTCCTCTTTATATAAGATAAACATGCTTGACCACTGAACTAATCCTTTAAAGAAATGTAAACAGCATTTATTATTTATTGATGTTGGGATATGCTAAATAAAATGTTTGATGCAAGCTTATTAAGAATGGGCACTTATTACATCAAACACAGTAGTTTGTTTTTTTGTGTTAAGATTTTCCCTTACCTACAAATGCTGCAGAAGCATTTGTTTATGAGTGTTGTAGAGTAGCCTATTTGTTTTCAAAATTTTCCATAAACAATTGTCTAGTTATCAAATTCTGACTGTTCTTTGTCCTAATTCTTCATGTCATAAACACTAATGGATGGATTATACTCACACTTTCAAGGACAAATGAACAAGGGATAAAAATGACAAACAATATACAGTTTTTGTTGCATAAATCTTCATGCAGTTAAGCTGCTAATCCCAGCTCATATCCTGCCAGTGCCCTGTAGCCATGTAATTACACATGTACATGCTCTAATGTTACTTCTTGCTAGTTTAGAATGGGCAATCGATATAATGGCAAAGGGAAATATTATAGTTAGTTCAAAATGATTTACAGTAAACAGTCATTCTATACGTTCCCTGAAAGTTTACTGCGATACAAGGAACCTCCAAGGCATACATAATCCAATACTTCTTCAAGCGACTTCATCAATTGTGTAAAAATACACCACATTGTCACAAGTGACATGGAGTGACCCTTCCTTGAAGAAGCTATAAGACAATCACAAATCACACATATCACAAGTTTGTCAATTTCTTTGACTCTAATTCCTGCTCATTTCTTGGCTTTTGAACATAAATAAATCATAAGCAATTTACAATGACACTATATGCGTCTTTAACCCCAAATCACACATACAGTAGCACACTCTTTAAGCTTGGCTGCATGGGATACACCCACTTCATACATTGTTACCACAGTTCTGTATGCTATTTCAGACAAGAAAAAAAGTTACCACCTACAGGGTAGTCACTGTGGGTGGAGTCACAAATTGTCAGTCTATGAATTAACCAACAGTCACAGATATGAATCCAACGTCTCAGAATGAGGATGGGATTGTGTAATCATGAGTGGCTGTCTGATAATCAAGATCCCGGTCCTATATATACATCTGGTAGCATGTCGAATAATTCAACTTTGAAAACTAATTATGTTATTAAATCATCAATTTCAAGATTCTGTTTTGCATATTTAGGAGATATGTCAAACCCTTGGAAATGTTCAGATTGGATTCGGATTTAATCTTTAAAACTAGCATCCTAGGTAACTCTTATTTTCAAATCTCTTGTGCAATCTCTTTGGGATGTTTTGGAATAGAGCTACATATGTAGCTAGGATATTAGTATGTATTCATACAGCACTGCACGCAGAATGGTAATGATCAATACTCTAGCTATTAAGTGTGGCTATTAAATTAGTCAACTATTAGATTAGGCAAGAAATTGTAAATTAGAAAAAGTTCAGATGAAATAGACTCTTTCCTTGCGTCAGGGAGCACATTCAAGCACAGCTGACATTTATACATGATTTCCTTTTTTCATGATGATATGGAGGGAATACAGTAGTTTTATTTCATAAGTAATTTTTCAAACAGCTGTATTATTTAGATACTCATCTGTGTGTGTTATAAACATGTTGAATTGATTGGTGTGTGTTATAAACATGTCGAATTGATCGGTGTGTGTTATAATCATGTTGAATTGATCGGTGTGTCTTATAATCATGTTGAATTGATCAGTGTGTGTTATAAACATGTTGAATTGATCGGAATCGGTGTGTGTTATAATCATGTTGAATTGATCAGTGTGTATAATAAACATGTTGAATTGATCAGTGTGTGTTAAAAACATGTTGAATTGATTGGTGTGTGTTATGAACATCTTAAATTGATCGGTGGGTATTATAAACATGTTGAATTGATCGGTGTGTGTTATAAACATGTTGAATTGATCGGTGGGTATTATAAACATGTTGAATTGATCGGTGTGTGTTATAAACATGTTGAATTGATCGGTGTGTGTTTAATATGAACATGTTGAATTAATCGGTGTGTATTATAAACATGTTGAATTGATCAGTGTGTGTTATAAACATCTTGAATTTCTTACAGGATGGGTTAATAGAATTTTCAGAGTTCATTCATGCCTTGTCCGTCACCTCAAGAGGAAACATGGATGAGAAATTGAACTGTGAGTATAGGAAAGGTTTTTTATATGCAATATTTGTGAGATGAATTTAAGAGGATCCTAAAATGTCTGCAATTCTATCAATTTTGTTCTTCAACTTCAGCCAATTATTTAGGTTAGGAATGACTTTTCACTGTAGCTAGCATTGTTTAAAAATTCAAGCAAAGTTGGGATGATCAAAAGAGCAAGTTCAGTAGTTTATTCTTTCATTTTGTTCAGTAGAATCTGGTCTATATTGCAATGGATAGTTATTAATGAGTGTTTACAATTTAGATTGTTCCATGTAGATTGTTTCATACTGCTTGAAATGTGCTGGAGCTGTATACAAAATTAAGTGTGCGAATCATAGATATATACCTTTATTGGGACAAGTTAAAATCAAACATTGGTTTATACATTCAATTATCCTCATTAACATGAACATCAATTGTGTGTAAAAGTTAAAACAATGACTTAGGAAACTCCAGATGGAAGTGCATAACTGTGAAGCAATATCCTTGTGCAGTATTTTCTAAGGTGAGGTATCTTGAAAATAATTTCTTTGAATCATAATTACCACTCCAGGAACTTGTTCATTAATACTGAGCATGTTAATACTGAGCATGTTGATACTGAGCATGTTAATACTGAGCATGTTGATACTGAGCATGTTGATACTGAGCATGTTAATACTGAGCATGTTGATACTGAGCATGTTGATACTGAGCATGTTGATACTGAGCATGTTGATACTGAGCGTGTTGATGCTGAGCATGCTTAATATGCTGAGCATGTTGATACTGCTGAGCATGTTGATGCTGAGCGAGCATGTTGATACGATGCTGAGCATGTTGATGCTGAGCATGTTAATACTGAGCATGTTAATACTGAGCATGTTGATACTGAGCATGTTGATAATGAGCATGTTGATACTGAGCATGTTGATACTGAGCATGTTGATACTGAGCGTGTTAATACTGAGCGTGTTAATACTGAGCGTGTTAATACTGAGCTTGTTAATACTCAGCATGTTAATACTCAGCATGTTAATACTGAGCATGTTAATACTCAGCATGTTAATACTGAGCATGTCGATGCTGGCGTAATCGTGCTGAGAATGTTTATACTGAGCATGTTGATGCTGAGCATTTTGATACTGGCGTGTTGATACTGGCGTGTTGATGCTGAGCGTGTTGATGCTGGCGTGTTGATCGTGCTGGCGTGTCGATGCTGAGCGTGTTGATGCTGGCGTGTCGATGCTGGCGTGTGTTGATACTGGTCGTGCTGGCTCGTGCTGGCGTTGATACTGAGCGTTGATGCTGGCGCGTTGATACTGGCGTTGATACTGGCGCGTTGATACTGGCGTGCGTGCTGGCGTTGATGCTGAGCGCGTTGATACTGGCGTGTCGTGCTGAGCGTGTCGATGCTGGCGTTGATGCTGGCGTGTCGTGCTGGTTGATGCTGGAGCCGCGTTGATGCTGGCGCGTTGATGCTGGCGTGTCGTGCGTTGATGCTGGCGGTCGTGCTGGCGTGTCGTGCTGGCGTGTCGATGCTGGCGTGTCGTGCTGGCGAGCGTGCTGGCGTGTCGATGCTGAGCGTGTCGGCTGGCGTGTCGTGCTGGCGTGTCGATGCTGAGCGTGTCGATGCTGAGCGTGTCGATGCTGAGCGTGTCGATGCTGAGCGTGTCGATGCTGAGCGTGTCGATGCTGAGCGTGTCGATGCTGAGCGTGTCGATGCTGAGCGTGTCGATGCTGGCGTGTCGTGCTGAGCTGATGCGTTGATGCTGGCGTTGATAGCGGTCGTGCTGGCGTGCGTTGATACTGAGCGCGTTGATACTGAGCGCGTTGATACTGAGCGCGTTGATACTGAGCGCGTTGATACTGAGCGCGTTGATACTGAGCATGTTGATACTGAGCACATTGATACTGAGCATGTTGATACTGAGCATGTTAATACTGAGCATGTTAATACTGAGCATGTTAAAGCTGATAGATTTTCACTGATTTCTTTTTAATAGTGATTTATTACTCCTAATTGCTACCTTTCATGTCCTTATAGGGGCATTCAGGCTCTACGACCAGGATAATGATGGTTACATCACCAGGCAGGAGATGCTAAGCATTGTGGATGCCATTTATAAGATGGTGGGGAACATGGTGCAGCACCCCGAGGATGAAAACACACCAGAGAAGAGGGTAGACAAACTGTTCAGAATAATGGATAAGGTGGGTACCTTCTGAAGAATACCATCAGTGAAATGATTGTCATTGGGTCACGTGGAGAATTGGCATTGAGACCCTCATAAACACATCAGTGTGTGCTTGGGGTTCCCAAAAGTTGGATTTTGCTCAGGACCCATCAAGTTTAACCCATCCTTCTTCCCATCTTCTTTCTCCACCCCTGAAAGTACACCTACAAAGTTTCAATCACCTTTGGATTGTAAAATGATTAATAATTTTATAATTATAAATTTATGTATTTTGAATTGATTCTGGGTAGATGGGTTCTGCCCATTACAGATCACAATTTGTCATAATAAGCCAGATTCTGATCCAATTATTTTTTCTGAAAATTTGTATGAATTAAACCCTCACTTGATGAATGGGCTTAGGCTAGGCCTGATAAAAAATGCTACACAATGTATTGTTAGGCATAAATCTGCATTAGGCCTATTAGGCTAACACCTGTTTTACAAGCTGTAAAACTGACCCAGACATACACGGACAAAAAAGCTTTTGACTGTTATGTTCACTACAAATACAGTGAATGCAAAGATTACGTGAAGAGTCAAACAAATTATGCAAAAAAGAAAAAAAGATTGCAAAATAAACGAACAAAGATATTTCAAAGTTGCTGAGATTTCTAGCGTGCTTCACAAACATCATGCCCATCATTTCCCAGAGTAAATTTGAGAGGAATGTTTTTCTGGCTGGTGCGCACTTTTGAAATTCATTGTTTTTGTCAATTTTTTTTTTAGCTTTACGGGTAATTTAAAGTCTTAATATAGGCCCCACTCACATGTTTTGTGACATTACTGTTTTTGAGGCAGCCATTACCATGGTTTCATGGTGGTTATTGTATGGCTAGAGCCAGTTCTGCTAAAATGTTGGGATTTTTTTCTCTCAACACTCACGGGGAAGAGGAAGGAGGAGGGGGGGTTGTCAGTTTTGTTTAATGTTTTTTTTACCCAGTTTAAACATTTAAACAAACAGAAATTCAGCCTTTTTAATGTTTAGGCTGTTTAAGCATAAAATGCACAACCCTAATTTCACAGCTTTCATTCATAGTTGTAATGTTTGAAATAATGAACAAAAAAATAAATGTAGGTTCAGCTGATTGGCAAACAGGCATTTTGGGCATTTTATCGCCCGATTAAATCAGCAAACCGATTAGATCAACAAACTGATTAGATCGGCAAACCGATTAGACCGGCGAACCGATTAGACCGGCAAACCGATTAGACCGGCGAACCGATGAGACCGGCGTCGATGAGACCGGCGAACCGATGAGACCGGCGAACCGATGGCAAACCAATGAGACCGGGCGTACTGTTGGAACACTACAAACTTGTATAACGATGAGATCGGCAAATTGATTAGATCGGCAAATTAGATCGGCAAATTGATTAGGATTATGGATACAAAACTTGTATAATTTAGACACTAGTGTTTTCTGTTCAGTTATAAGGAAGGAAAATAGTCTTTAGATATTAGAATTGATAGAAAATAGCATATTTTGTTTTCAAGTCAAGGCTGATGAAGGTTTGATTTATTTTCAATATATGCAAAAAAATGTTTGAATTACATTAACTTACATCTTCTTCAGTATGGAAAAGTTCAAAATACTGTACCTTAGAATTAGCTACACTTCCTCCCTTCAAATCATCATAGTGAAATAATTATGCAAATGTTTGCCATATATTTAAATACATCATTCTCTAGTACTATGACTGCAAGATCTATACATTAAAAGGTATTGTACACAGTATAATGAGATCAATAACTTTTTCTCACAATAGCAAGTAATTCAAAGTGTTTTAATTTGTTATTTAATTCTTGTGGAGAATATTATATATCTGCTGACCTTTCTCTGAGAGGAATTTCATAGCATGTCAAATGTCATACACCACAAATTTGCATAAATTAGCATAGTCAGTATGCAGCAACCGATATTTATCTTTGTTTTTCTCAATTTCAGGATAGCAATGAGCATATCACTCAGGAAGATTTTTTACTGGTTAATTGGTCAAATGCATAAATTTGTATAACATTAGCATATTTAGTATGCTGTGACTAATATTTATCCATGTTTTTCTCAATCCAGGATAACAATGATCGTATCACCCAGGAGGAATTTCATAATGGGTCAAAGGCCGAGCCATCCGTTGTCCAAGCTCTTTCTCTTTATGATGGACTTGTATGACCAACAGATGTGAAACAACACAAGTGTCTTTAAAATGACTAACCCAATCAATCAGACTAACCCATTCAATCAATGACGAACCCAATCAATGACTAACCAATCAATCAATGACGAACCCAATCAATGACGAACCCAATCTATCAATCTGTAAAATGTTTGAGTGATGCAATTTATTTAGAAACACAGTAGATTGGAAGAAGAATGTTGTGTAATAATGAATATGGCATTGATATTTATAAGGACGAGTATTTACTCTGTGTGCTGTAATCAACTTTGATCAATGTTAATGATCAGAGCTTATGATCAGGGCTCTGATTAGTATTTTAGTTGAATTAGCATACTCTTTTGAGACTGGTATTTAAGGTTGTGTAAGGCCCCTGGAGTCCTATTTATATAACGTCTTTGGGTGATCAAAGTCTGAAAACTTGTAACAAGTCGGTTGGTGTTCATGAAGAAATCTGTCTTGCTTTTAACCACAACTCACGCTTGGTTTCACAAAAAATTGCATACTGCCACTTGTGTTTCAGTTTTAGTGTTTCCATACTTCAACAAATAATCTCTGGAAAATGATCACCAAATTTCCTAAAAATAATCACCAAATTTTCAGAAAATGACCACCAAATTTCCTTAAGATAACCATCAAATTTCTTGAAAATAATCACTAAATTTCCCAAAAAAATAGACAAAATATGACATAAAGTTTTATACATTATTAACCAAAATTAATATGGAGTGAAAATATAGCTAATAAATCTTAAGGGAATAAATGATTCAATTGTAACAGAAACTGCTTGAGAAAATTTCTTAAATTTTGACCAATTTTCTTGGGAGTGGAATCTTGTGCAATCTCATGAACAAGATAAACATGGCCAGCACTCAAGACATGCCTAAAAGCTCTCTTAGAAAGAACCAGCATAGAGAATTGATTTATTAGTAGGTCTTCAGGAAATAAAACTGTTTGAAGTCGGGCATGAATGCCTAATAAGTATAACCCTTGTATTGTCAAACTTGATGGAGCTAGGTATAGATTCTACTAAGTATTTAATTTTGTTTGCATGTTTGTAAATAAAAGTTTCACATTTACCCCATAAAGAAGAACATTTTCTGGTATTTTACTCAGTTCTTTTGATATAACTTTTAGTGCAATAATAATAAAAATTGAGATTATAATCTCAAATTACATGTTTCATTCTTTTCTAAAAACCAAATTATAATCATTACCACATGAGATTACTATTTAGGAATGCTGTACTCACTGTAGGTGTAAGTTTCTTCAGAACTCATATAACCCAGCAGGTTATGTAATGAGCATGAACAAAAGAGTGGATGTTTTCATAGAAGGCTTTTTGTATTGCACAAGTTTGTTTGAAATTTTGAAATTGAATTAGTAATGAAAAACATATTCATGTTTGTTTTTATCTTGGTTTCCATTACTTACATACAGTAAGGGATGCCAGTCTTCCGGTTATAGCCGAAATTCTGCCTTTTTTACTTTTTTGAATTAAATATGCGGCTGCACTAATGACTTTCGTCAATTCAGGACTTTCCCAAAGTTAGACTTGTGTAGATTGCTTGAAACAGGCATTTATATTTTATCGTATTTTGTAGGCAGTATGATGTTTTCACATGCAACTAAGCATTGCCCAAAGAGCATTTACTAAAAACAACTGTTTAATTAGGTTTAGCATTTGATTACCACGCTTGTCTTTTTTGTTGGTTTACTGTGCGAGTTACGAGGTATGACTTAATGCATTGTGCAATGTATGTTGTTGCCGTGTGTACTGTACAGAATGGATGTGGGCAGAGGAACAAATTTGAAGGTGATTGATGCATGAGTTAAACATAGCTTTAATTATAAGTGGCTGGAGTCCAAAGATACTGCTGGCATTTTTCTCTCGGACTACATACGTAAGATTGACATTCCCGGTAAAGTCCGTTGTGTTGTGTGTGACATGTATAATGCACAAAATTGCAATTCTGATGTACTGCATGCTGACGTGTGTACCAGTATTTTTCAGGCCCTGGAAGCAAACCCCACTGGCATCCCTGTGTAGTGCTAGAGGTAATATTTGTCCAAGTGGCTACATTTTACACAGTGGTTACATTGTTCCAAGTAGTTCAATATTTGTAGAGGCTGATATTTTCCTGAGATGTGTAGATAAGCGTTGATCATTGCTTACATTTCCCTCTTGATTTCATGATACTCCTAGTGAGCATTGCTATAGAAATCGGAAGTTCCCATCTCAGTGTATTGTATACCTTAGTCTTATGTTTACATAATCAGTAATGTTTTGTAAAAATTCAAATTGCTGAGGAAATTCTGATGGATCCGTGTGCTTCTCATGTATAATTTGAAGGGTACTGAGAGTCCTCATCACCTCCAAGAAAGTTATTCATTTGTTTGTTTGTCAACTTAATTTTTTTGTCAACAACATATCAAGAGATATGGTGTGTGTCATTGTTAATGCCCAACCAATAATTGATCAACTTTTGATGATTATTATTTGTTCACAAGATGCATAACTTAAAAACACATTTTTCCATTTGTGGAATCAATTGGTTTCTGTGTTGTGGCTTGGTAATGAATTCCTCGTGTTTTATTAGTCTTTAACTACCCACTCTTAAACCACAAAGTATAAAAAATCATTTGAATTTTGTCAGAATAAATACATAATATATATTGGATAAGTGCAATTTTTTATACTGTTGATGTTGTGTGTGCTCTTGAATGTTTTCATACCCTAGTATTATATAACAAAAATGTTTTTAAAATGTATTCATACCCTAGTATTATATAACAAAAATGTGATCAACTGTTTTGATAGAGTCTGACCTGTGTGGGAAAGTTACCATTTTAGTTTATGCTATAGCTAATAGAGGTGGAGTGGCTCAGTGGTTTTAGTTTATGCTATAGCTAATAAAGGTGGAGAGGCTCAGCACTTTTAGTTTATGCTGTAGCTAATAGAGGTAGAGTGGCTCAGTGGCTTTAGTTTATGCTATAGCTAATAGAGGTGGAGTGGCTCAGTGGTTTTAGTTTATGTTATTGCCAATAGACGTGGAGTGGCTCAGTGGTTTTAGTTTATGCTATAGCTAATGCATCAGGTGGAGTGGCTCAGTAGTTTTAGTTTATGCTATAGCTAATAAAGGTGGAGTGGCTCAGTGGTTTTACTTTATGCTATTGCCAATAGAGGTGGAGTGGCTTAGTGGTTTAGTTTATGCTATAGCTAATGCAGGTGGAGTGGCTCAGTGGTTTCAGTTTATGCTATAGCTAAAGCAGGTGGAGTGGCTCAGTGGTTTTAGTTTAGTGCTGTAGCTAATAAAGGTGGAGTGGCTCAGTGGTTTTAGTTTATGCTATTGCCAATAGAGGTGGAGTGGCTCAGTGGTTTTAGTTTATGCTATAGCTAATGCAGGTGGAGTGGCTCAGTGGTTTTAGTTTATGCTATAGCTAATAGAGGTGGAGTGGCTCAGTGGTTTTAGTCTATGCTATAGCTAATAAAGGTGGAGTGGCTCAGTGGTTTTACTTTATGCTATTGCCAATAGAGGTGGAGTGGCTTAGTGGTTTAGTTTATGCTATAGCTAATGCAGGTGGAGTGGCTCAGTGGTTTCAGTTTATGCTATAGCTAAAGCAGGTGGAGTGGCTCAGTGGTTTTAGTTTAGTGCTGTAGCTAATAAAGGTGGAGTGGCTCAGTGGTTTTAGTTTATGCTATTGCCAATAGAGGTGGAGTGGCTCAGTGGTTTTAGTTTATGCTATAGCTAATGCAGGTGGAGTGGCTCAGTGGTTTTAGTTTATGCTATAGCTAATGCAGGTGGAGTGGCTCAGTGGTTTTAGTCTATGCTATAGCTAATAAAGGTGGAGTGGCTCAGTGGTTTTACTTTATGCTATTGCCAATAGAGGTGGAGTGGCTTAGTGGTTTAGTTTATGCTATAGCTAATGCAGGTGGAGTGGCTCAGTGGTTTCAGTTTATGCTATAGCTAAAGCAGGTGGAGTGGCTCAGTGGTTTTAGTTTATGCTATAGCTAATAGAGGTGGAGTGGCTCAGTGGTTTTAGTTTATGCTATTGCCAATAGAGGTGGAGTGGCTCAGTGGTTTTAGTTTATGCTATAGCTAATGCAGGTGGAGTGGCTCAGTGGTTTTAGTTTATGCTATAGCTAATAGAGGTGGAGTGGCTCAGTGGTTTTAGTCTATGCTATAGCTAATGCAGGTGGAGTGGCTCAGTGGTTTTAGTTTATGCTATAGCTAATAAAGGTGGAGTGGCTCAGTGATTTTAGTTTATGCTATATATAGCTAATAGAGGTAGAGTGGCGCAGTGATTTTAGTTTATGCTATATATAGCTAATAGAGGTGGAGTGGTTGAGGAGTTATGCTTATATGTGAAAGGTACCACATTCGATTCCCACCGTGAACGCTGTATTGTGTCCTTCAGGAAGACACTTGACTCTACTTGCTTCAGTCCAATCAGATGTAAAATGAGTACCAGCACTGCTGGGGAGTTAATCTGTGATGGATTGGTGTCATGTCTATGTGCTCTCAAAGGCTTACCCCAAGGAAATGTCGGATAAGCACTTTGGTCTTGAGTATGAATTTAGCTTTTTTTTTAATGATTGACTGCATCAGGTTTGCTGTAGGATAAGATTTCAAAAACACCAGTAAAATGCAGTGGAGGCTGTCATTAAGCAATATTGCGCATGATGCATCATCAAACTTCAATGATTCATGAATCATTCGTGATCATTCATGAATCATTCGTGATCATTCATGAATCATTCGTGATCATTCATGAATCATGAATGATCATGAATGAATCATTTATGAATCATGATCATGAATGAAGCATTCATTGAATATTGTTGGGAAGTTTTTTTAAATGATGCAATATTTTAATATCATATAAAAAGCCAGAGCTTCTAAATGTCTTTTTTTGGTTTTGAGGAAATGCTGATTAAGATTTCATTACACTTTTTCAAATTCCTTTCTCACTAAGAATTTGTTTGTTACGTTTTTGAGTGAGGAGTTTTTTACTATTTTTGATATCCAAAGTATGGAATAGTAGACCAGTGGGAAAACTTGGTGTATTTTGTTGAAGTGTGCACAATTTGGTCAGCGGGCAGTAAGTCAGTAAATTACAGAAGTCTATTCTTTCTTATTCTCTTTTTGAAACTACTGTATTGTTATAAATGATTCTGGCCCTAGGTAAAATTGGACCAAAAGTTGGTGAAAATAAACTTTTGATAGTCAATTTTTTATAGTCAACTTTTGATGGTCAAATGTACATATCCATATAAATGAAGCAGCTTTTGCCACATCAAGATAAGAATACCTTGCTAAATCCAACCTAGCCGATGTCACCCCTTTGGATGCTTTCTTTGAACACTCTTCTCATCATATCCCTCTCTCTGGGAAATACTTTTGTGGGTTGATATTGTTATTAATGCTTTCAAGTAACTCTTCATATTATAAAGTTCATTTGAAGGATTCGTTGAGTGTTCTGGTAGAGGACAAACAGAACTGCCAAGAAAATTCTTCAAAATCTTGTTCATTTCAGGACACCAATGTTGTTTGTTTGCTCACAATTGCCCATGCATTTTACTAAATATTATTTAAGTTGTATTTAACAGCGGGGAAAATCTTCTTTTTTCCCTTCAAATTATCTTCAGATTTAAACCATAGTTACTTCACTAGATTATATTTTATCTGCTAAAATATAGCGAGTTGAATATCAGTGGAGACTTTTGAGGAGTGCAAGCAAGTCTGTGATACCATGTCAAGTCATCCTAGAACTTTAAACTTGTAAATCTCCTTAACAGAAGAATATTTTTAAATACGTTATTTATGGTTTTGTTCTTTTGTCCTCACAAAAGATGAGCAGGCTGGACTTCTATACTCGTAATTTAAAAGAGCACTAGACGGAAAAGTCGGGGCACTCGTTTTGCGAGTTTTGCTACAGATCGATAAACTTCATGCCTCCATAGCTAGCAAGTCTTACCTGAATATTCATATTAACCAGAAAATTGCTATACTGTTTCGTGCTATAGCATTCACATTTTGGTCTAGTGCTTCTTGTAACCCACCATGCACTATTTCATATATCCAAGTTGGAAAGTTATAAGTCACCACACTGTATTTGATACTAAAACATTCACTCTCATAAATCTTTGGTACAATTTATGTTCTATTAGACGGTCTGAAGTGAAAAGCTATTTGGTTTCTGTGTTGTTTTTTTTCTTCTTTTGTCAACAGTTTTAATTATTTCTAAGAATCTGTGATCACCTAAAGGCGATATCGGCTGATTTTACCAAATCTTTTAAAGATGAAATACCTAATAATTTTACCAAAATTAGATATGAATTTGCATTGTTATTGTTTTTATGCATACAAATCAATCCACGTTTTAGTTGAATTTTATTCATACCCCAAATCAACATTGAAAAAAAACATTTTCATCATTTCCATGATTTGAGTTAATGAAAGAACTTTATAAAAGAATAAAATGTTCAACATTAAGCTCTAAATCAGCCCTACCTCAAACAATCCAGGCTCACAAACCTCATTTTCAAAGTTAAAAGAGATTTCTTACTTCCTTTGGAAAATAATTATTATTTTGCTTAACGTTAGGGACTTAACATGAATTTGTTTCTCCATAAACCTAATATGTGCTACTCAAGAAGATTGTGGACGTCATGATCCTAATGGTGGAGAATTGGACTCTTAAATTGCCCTTAATATTATTGTTGTTGTTATCGTTGTCGTCGTCAAATAGAAGAAAATTGGATTTTATTTCGCTAGGAAGTCATCTAACAATCTAGAACTATAATCAATTATTTCTCTAATGTGCTACTAGGTAGGCCTATAGCACAATGTGTGTCCTGCTAGTCTTACTTAATGAGAAGTTTCCCCTGACCACTGGGTATGACCCAACTTCCATATAGCGTCTACTCTTGTTTTGTATACGTTACGCGTTAATACACACCCGCAAAATGTATCGAAGTGGCTTAGAATTTGATGCACGTCAAATGCATGCAAGGTTCGTACGGGTCCTGGAAATTTCCAGGACTCGAAAGTCAGGGAAAATGTTCCTTTTTTTTAAAAAGTCAGAGATTTTTAGGAAAGTACATATTTTGTCCCGATTTTCTCAATTTTTTTAAAAAGTGAGTAAAAAAAAGCGAAAAGGCCTATGTTGTATTTATAGATAGAGTGCTAGCGAGAAGAAATGTGTCATGCGATTCCGTGCATCACACTGTCCATCATGTACAAACGCGATCGGATTAACTATTGTTAAGAAATTCAGGAAATCGCGATCAATAACCAGCTTCCAGTTGTCCACTTTAAGTACAGTTTATCAGTGGTTCCTACGAACGAGACAAATCCGTTTAGTGCTTCCAGGGAACAGCAATTTTTTTGTGACTGTTCAATCCCCGAAGAAGGTTTTCTTTGCTGTGACTTCATCAAGTTCATGTACACAAAAGATTTCCAATCTACCTACTGTGGTGTAGCGGTATCATACCTGTCTACAGACCACGAAGCCCTGGGTTCAAGCCTGGGTTGGGTAGACTCGCCAGTGTACCGCAACTGGTTATCAAAGGCCGCGGACAGTGACTTGGTTGTCGACTGGGCTCAACCCAGGGCCTCGTGTATGGTTGGCCATGCGGGTCATAACGTCTCCTCATGTTACGCCGAAGAAAAAATCAATTCTTACGTCGTAACAATAACAATCATTTTT